>OZ010589.1:15447363-15527363 GCA_963932145.1 Acanthosepion lycidas
TATATATATATATATATATATATATATATATATATATATATATATATATACTATCTCTCTCTCTCTGTATATTAACTCTTCTTATCTATCTATATATCTATCTATCTCTCTCTCTATCTTAGTCTGTTCACGTCTCTATCTTAGTCCGTTCATATCTATCTATCTATCTATCTATCTATCTATCTATCTATCCGCTTCGCTCTCAGACAGATAGATATATATAAACAGGGTGAGATAGATAGATAGATATGAACAAACTAAGATAAATAGATAGATTGATAGATAGACAGACAGACACATATGAACAGACTAAGATAGAGACATGAACAGACTAAGATAGATAGATAGATAGATAGATAGATAGATAGATAGATAGATATGAACAGGTTGAAATAGATATGAACAGACAGGAATAAATAGATACTATCTCTCTCTCTCTGTCTCTCTCTCTCTCTCTCTATATATATATATATATATATATATATGTATATATATATATATATATATATATATATATATATCTGTATATCAACTTTTCTTATCTATCTATCTATCTATCTATCTATCTATCTATCTATCTATCTGTCTATCTTAGTCTGTTCATGTCTCTATCTTTGTCTGTTCATATGTGTCTGTCTATCTATCTTAGTCTGTTCATGTTTATCTATCTATCTATTTATCTATCTATCTTAATCTGTTCATATTTATGTATGTATCTATGTATATATGTATGCATGTCTCTCTCTTAGTCCGTTCGTATCTATCTATCTATCTATCTATCTATCTATCTATCTATCTATCTATCTATCTATCTATCTATCTATCTGTCTCAGTCTGTTCATATCTATCTATCTATCTATCTATCTATCTATCTATCTATCTATCTATCTATCTATCTGTCTGTCTCAGTCTGTTCATATCTATCTATATATCTATCTATCTATCAGAAATTCTTCGTCTCTACCGATGAAACTGGGGATCTTACATTAGACATCTTCGATTCCGTTTAAAACTATACAATTAAAAGCATTAAATAGTTGTTGAAAATCTATAGAAGCAACTTATTTGGTTCACTTATTGACACTCGATTCCTTGATTAAATAAGTTGATGTGGTGGATTGTGTCTTGTGTGTTTCCCTCACACCGATACCTATATTTTCGGGAGTTTATTTTCTCCGTAGATTCAGAAAAATTTCTCTCCTTTCTATATGTCTGCCTTATTCAACCCCCAGTCCCTTTTGCCTGTGGGTATCAACCTGTCTTTCCTCATTGCAAATTCATGTAATTTTAACACATCTCTGTTTGCTCAAGACTCTTGACCTATAAGAGCATTGATATTACATAGAATTTCAGCATTCTTTTCTTTGTTTCTAAGGAGATTTTTCAATTTAACCATATCTGTTTGTTTTCCAGTCTCCTTTTCATATGTGAGGTGATTGTCCAGCATTTCTTGCCATAAAAGAAATTAAAATATTACAAACATCCCGTTTTTGATACTTTGCTTAGCTGCTCGAAAGCATTTTTCCAATTCTTCGGATTTCCGTGTTACTTTTTCGTCCAGTTTTATAACAGTTCTCTACTTGCTTGATTCTGTATTAGATCATGGACTTGGTTAACCCATTTGCTAAAGAAAGAACTTCTTTTCAAATAACCACCAAGAATCAGCCTTTCAAATAACCAATAAAAATTATTCTTTCAGATATTCAAGAAAAATCATCCTTTCAAATAACCAATAAAGATTATTCTTTCAAATATACAAGAAAAATCATCCTTTGAAATAACCAACAGAAAGCATTCTTTCAACTATACAAATAATACAATTTCAAATAATGTACAATAAAAATCATTTTCAATATACGTCAAAAAACAAACTTTTCATATATCCAACGAAATTTTAGTGTGTCTACCTTGTTTGTCCGTCTGTGATCTTTGTGTGATATGGTGCCATCTGCATAACTTCACATATTATTACGATTGTATCCACAATAATAATAGATCCTTCGAGGATTTCTCGGTTTGATACGATACTATTATTTTTATTGGAAAATATTATCTTATTTTTATTGGAAAATATTATCTTATTTATAGTGGAAAATATTATCTTATTTATAGTGGAAAATATTATCTTATTTTTATTGGAAAATATTATCTTATTTATAGTGGAAAATATTATCTTATTTATAGTGGAAAATATCTTATTTATAGTGGAAAATATTATTTTATTTATATTGGAAAATATTATCTTATTTTTATTGGAAAATATTATCTTATTTATAGTGGAAAATATTATTTTATTTTTATTGGAAAATATCTTATTTTTATTAGAAAATATTATCTTATTCATATTGGAAAATATCTTATTTATATTGGAAATATTGTATTAAAACTACGTATATCATTCTGTTACCTACAAGTATTGTGTCGTCCGTCATTCACTCAGGCCCGGTATCGTCAGATTAAAATAATACAATCAATCCTAAGTATTTCTCCTGGACAACTAAGTCTTGTGACATGAGACCCATTGATCAAAGCTCGGCGCTTTTAAAATCTTGAAATATGGGAAATTCTCAGAAAGAGATTAAGTCCGTGTTTTGAGAAACGTTCTAGCTTAATGCATACGCATGATTAATGCTATCCTTGCAAAAATTGTTATCTAAGTTGAGTTTTTGATTCTCGTGGCAACGGGACAGGATTTCCAAATACCGCCATTTCGCTTTCTGTGAGACAGGTCACCGAGTTAGTCGCTAGTTCCATTGACTATTCAAAGATTACGCACTTTCTTTCGATTAATATTATGGGATAGGTCGTCAGTGGACCTTGGCTGGGATTTTAGCCATCTCCATCATCAATCATGGAAGCTCCGTTCATGAATATTAGCTACAGACCTCGTCTTAAACATTTCTAGACCATTATTTCGAGAACGTTTGTTTGTTTAGCGGCATATCAACACCTTATGGGTCATTTAATACCGAAATTCCATTCGAATCCATTACATTCACTTACGTGCTAATACCCTTGGGAAAGGTATGGATCCACTTCTTCACTTTCCAGTAATAGCAGGAAAGACCGGGTTCTATAGCTTTGGATGGCAACTGGTCTACCGAAGAAAGAAATGGCAACCTACTGCGGGAAAAAATCTACCTTGTCAGTCATGTATTGAAAGATACATGATCGCCTAAGCGTGTATCACGCATGCCTCATAACTGACTGGCTGACTTTCCAGTCGAATCCATTACATTCACTTACGTGATAATACCCTTGGGAAAGGTATGAATTCTCTTCTTCTCCCCCCAGCTATGGGTAAAAAGCAGGACAGATTGGGTTCTGTAGCCTTGAGTAGCAACTGGTCTAGAAAAATTCAAAACATGCGGAGGGTCGTTTTGGGACCTTGTGGCACGTAGTGCACCAAGTTTCTGTATTCGACCCTTGTGATTCGTTCCGCGCAAAGCCTTCACTACTATAATCAAAGCATATGTGCATGTTGTCTTGCTGTCAGCTTCTAGGAACTGAATTGCTTGACCCTCGTACGTGGGAAAAATAAGAAGGCATGTTGGAGCAGTTCAAATTCCACTCGAATTGATTATATTTACTTATGCACTAATCCTGAGACACGAAAACTATGTCAATAGTTTTACAAGGGTGAAAAGTAAAAAAAAAAAAATAAATAAATAAAAAAATTAAAAAATAAAAACACTGTACCAAACACTAACTCCTGTTATGTCTTGTTTCCAAGTCAAAAAGGGTGGAATCGTTTCTTTCTGAAATTTGAGAAATTTTGTTAGATGGAGCATTTTATTTCACAAACCGAATTACACTCCGTGAACCTGCTTTACACGAAGAACTGTACGTGGTGACTGGCTTTGCATTAAACGAGAAATCACGCATGGGTTTTACGAGATTTTTGTCACAATGGCAAAGAATTTATGACAGCGACATATTTTTTATTTTCAGCTTTCTTTCTTTTAGCCATGATTAGCGTATTTGAAACCAACATGTCAAGAACAATTAAAGTATGTTGTTTCTGTCACTGAGTAGTTTCTGCACCCACTGAGTGTATAAAAAAAAACATGGCTACTCGAAAACGGATTTCCCATAATTCAATGCAGCTGGTACAAATGGCTGAAGTCTGGTTTTGATGTTGTCAAATTCTTTTGTTTTATTTTCGTTTATTATTATTATTTTTTCTTTTGCCTTCTAACCAACCCAATTTTGTTTCTAGAGACAGTTTAAAAAAAAATTATTCAAGAAAACAGGTATCAAATCTTTTGCGTAGGAAAAGGAATTAGTTTTGATTTAAGCTGGAAATTAAAAAAAAAAAAAATGTTTCATATTACATCGATATGATTTGATTTGATTCGCTATCATTCTACATTTATTTTAAATTATTTTCTTTTTGAAGAAATGGATTTTGTAGATTATAATAAAGATGTTTATTAATTTTTAATTGGCATCTTATTTTTCTTTGTGATCAAGGCTCTCCACAATTTCTAGTTAGGTACGTTATGCGTTGTTTTCCTCTGTCCCTCTTGCCTTCAATCTGTCCTGTGAATATCAAATATCCTAAATCCAAGAAATTTTAAGTACCTCCTGATTTTAAGTACAAAAGCGCTTTTTGTTTCCATTTTCGCTAAAACTTTGTCTTATATCTTCGGTCCATTTATGTTAGTTCAAGTCTCTTCTTCATCTGTGAGGAGATTGTCCAGCATTCCCTGCCATATAGGAGGACTGATATTACGTAACAGTTCAGTACACTTTTCTTTGTTTCTGTTGCTTCAAGTCTCTTCATCTGTGAGGACATTGTCCAGCATTCACGGCCATATTATAGGATTGATATTACATAACAGTTCAGCACACTTTTCTTTGATTCTGTTGATTCAAGTCTCTTCTTCATCTGTGAGGAGATTGTCCAGCATTCACTGCCATATAGGAGGACTGATATTACGTAACAGTTCAGTACTCTTTTCTTTGTTTCTGTTGCTTCAAGTCTCTTCTTCATCTATAAGGAGGTTATCCAGCATTTACTGCCATATAAGAGGACGGATATTACATAACAGTTCAGTACTCTTTTCTTTGTTTCTGTTGCTTCAAGTCTCTTCTTCATCTATAAGGAGGTTATCCAGCATTCCCTGTCATATAGGAGGACTGATATTACGTAAGAGTTGAGTACTCTCTTCTTTGTTTCCGTTGCTTCAAGTCTCTTCTTCATCTGTGATGAGATTGTCCAGCATTCACTGCCATATAGGAGGACTGATATTACGTAACAGTTCAGTACTCTTTTCTTTGTTTCAGTTGCTTCAAGTCTCTTCTTCATCTATAAGGAGGTTATCCAGCATTTACTGCCATATAAGAGGACTGATATTACATAACAGTTCAGTACTCTTTTCTTTGTTTCTGTTGCTTCAAGTCTCTTCTTCATCTGTGAGGAGATTGTCCAGCATTCACTGCCATATAGGAAGACTGATATTACGTAACAGTTCAGTACTCTTTTCTTTGTTTCTTTTGCTTCAAGTCTCTTCTTCATCTGTGAGGAGATTGTCCAGCATTCACTGCCATATAGGAGGACTGATATTACATAACAGTTCAGTACTCTTTTCTTTGTTTCTGTTGGTTCAAGTCTCTTCTTTCTCTGTGAGGAGAATGTCCAGAATTCCCTGCCATATAGGAGGACTGATATTACGTAAGAGTTAAGTACTCTCTTCTTTGTTTCCGTTGCTTCAAGTCTCTTCTTCATCTATAAGGAGTTTATCCAGCATTTACTGCCATAAAGAGGACTGATATTACATAACAGTTCAGTAATCTTTTCTTTGTTTCTGTTGCTTCAAGTCTCTTCTTCCTCTGTGAGGAAAGTGTCCAGCATTCTCTGCCATATAGGAGGACTGATATTACGTAACTGTTCAGTACACTTTTCTTTGTTTCTGTTGCTTCAAGTCTCTTCTTCCTCTGTGAGGAAAGCGTCCAGCATTCTCTGCCATATAGGAGGACTGATATTACGTAACTGTTCAGTACACTTTTCTTTGTTTCTGTTGCTTCAAGTCTCTTCTTCATCTATAAGGAGGTTATCCAGCATTCACTGCCATATAGGGGGACTGATATTACATAACAGTTCAGTACTCTTTTCTTTGTTTCTGTTGCTTCAAGTCTCTTCTTCATCTCTGAGAAGATTATCCAGCATTCACTGCACTATAGGAGGACTGATATAACGTAACAGTTCAGTACGATTTTCTTTGTTTCTTTTTTTCTTCAAGTCTCTTCTTCATCTATAAAGAGGTTGTCCAGCATTTACTGCCATATAGGAGGACTTATATTACATAACAGTTCAGTACTCTTTTCTTTGTTTCTGTTGCTTCAAGTCTCTTCTTCATCTATAAGGAGTTTGTCCAGCATTAACTGACATATATGAGGACTGATATTACATAACAGTTCAGTACTCTTTTCTTTGTTTCTGTTGCTTCAAGTTTCTTCTTCCTCTGTGAGGATAGTGTCTAGCATTCCCTGCCATATAGGAGGACTGATATTACGTAACAGTTCAGTACTCTTTTCTTTGTTTCCGTTGCTTCAAGTCTCTTCTTCATCTATAAGGAGGTTATCCAGCATTTACTGCCATATAAGAGGACTGATATTACATAACAGTTCAGTACTCTTTTCTTTGTTTCTGTTGCTTCAAGTCTCTTCTTCATCTGTGAGGAGATTGTCCAGCATTCACTGGCATATAGGAGGACTGATATTACGTAACAGTTCAGTATTCTTTTCTTTGTTTCTGTTGCTTCAAGTCTCTTCTTCATCTATAAGGAGGTTATCCAGCATTTACTGCCATATAGGAGGACTGATATTACATAACAGTTCAGTACTCTTGTCTTTGATTCTGTTGCTTCAAGTCTCTTCTTCCTCTGTGATACGTATCATATTTCTTCACCAAAACTGCAACATAAAACACACACATATCACTGTCTCTAGTAATTATGTCCACACAAATATGTATATGCACAAAGCTGAGTATCATCTACCATGTATTCAGTTGTGAAAGCAGAATAACAAATCATATTTTTATTACTTCAAAGCTCCAAAGAAACATAAATTACGGCAGTAAATGACCCATAAGGATGTTGAAATGCCGTTAAACGAACAAACCAATCAGTCGGTTTATTTACAAGAATAATTTTATATTTGCAAGATTATAATAATCTGTGATCCAACGATAATACAATGTTTATTATTTACCATGTTATGGATGAAGGCGTATTATACATGGGGAATTACGGGATATATATATATATATATATATATATATATATATATATATATATATATATATATATCATTGAAAACGACAGACACGGTGCTTTTATTTAGTTTTATACAATTTCTCATGCGATCTAATAATTTTTTCTTTTCGGATGTTAAATTATGTAAAAACTGTCCAAATGTTCTTTTAATCCGAGCGCTTTCGGCTATACATTTAGCCATTTTTAAGGTTGAAATATTTTAACTGTTAAATAAGAAATAGTTTGTTGTATGTATGTTTTACAAAATGTTTTCATTTTTCAAAACACGGTCAAGATATTTTGTCCATGTTCAAAGTTAATATTATTAAGTGTTGTTTTTTTTTGTTTTATTAATAAGGCTTCCATTATTTTTAGCCTTTTTTTGCAGGTAGATGATGCTATTATATTTGTGCTGTCAACAAGTATGTTAAGAATAGTGTCCGGTAGGTCTCCATGAATATTTAAATGAAAGCATTATATAAATACATACATGAAAGAAACTATTTCTTATTTAACAGTTAAAATATTTAATCCTTGAAAATAGCTAAATGTATAGCCGAAAGCGCTTGCATAAAATGAACATTCGGACAGTTTTTATATAATTTATCATCCGAAAAGAAAAACATATTAGGTAGCATGAGAAATTGTATATAAAACTAAATTAAAGCATCTTGTCTGTCGTATTCATTGAAATGTGCATGAAAGAAGAATTGCTGCCTAAATACACACACACACACACACACACATATATATATATATATATATATATATATATATATATATATATATATATATATATATATATATAAAACTGGTTTTCAGCTATATATTCCTTTTCTACTTTTGCTTTTATCGTCTTTCATTTCTTCCCTTCTAATGGTGTTTTCTTCATTCGTTCTGTGCAAGATCCTTGACATTTTTTTTACTCGATGTTATTCGTGTTTCAATTGATAAAACTTACCACGTTTGACCTCATGTCAACTCTCCCAGCGACTGGCATCATTTGCTTTTTGCTTTTCATCTGGAAAGCGTGTTAACGCTAGCACTTAATTAAAAGAACATCAATAAAAAAACAAAAAACAAAACAAACAAACAAAAACAAAAACAAAACATGCACAGAAACATAGAAATTATAGCCATAAGCTTAAAAACAGTTTCGTTTTATGATCGACTTTCATTTTCACGGCATTAATCTGGTAGTCCTATAGGAATCAAGATGTAAAGGGAAAGAATCTTTTTTTGCATGTAATATATTCGTGTTTTTTTTTTAAGTTATTGATGTAATGAATATGCATATACCTGCGTTCTCCCTCACAGTAATATGATTGGCTGATGTCAGCCATAAATACAGACTGGTGTGGAGGTAGAAAGGGACGCCTATTGCCTACCACTACGACGAGGACCAGTCCATTATGGTTACCTGCTAGATTGTTCTACTCGGTTACTTTGTTACTTCGAACATATATATGCCTTTGCGGGACATATCAGTTATTTTAATGAAATATATGTATACAATATCGTAACATTAGCTAGGAAAATTTCGAACTTTAAAGATGGCTTGTGAAGAAAATAATTGACCACTTTGATTGTCCTATCCTTACACCTAAAAAACATAAACGTCGTCATATTATGATTCAGAAGTATATTTTTTAGAAGTTTCAATATTGCAGTGAGTCATATGTCGAAAAATGGTAAGGACATCAATTTCAACCAGTCACAGACGGCGATAATGTCACTATTCTTTGGGTCTTTATCGTCCGTAAGGTTAGACATATAAGCGTTAAAAGACCAGACATTGTATTAACAAGTATGATAAGCAAAAGTAACATTCAAGAAAGTTGGAATTACAGAAACACCCTTAATACATTTAGATTTTGTCACAAAGATTAGGGAAGTGGAACATGATGAAGCCAATACGTACCTAGGAATTAGCGAAGGAAATGGCATACAACACCCCCAAATGAAGGAGAAGGTAAGAAAGAAGTACTACAGGCGTGTACGTCTGGTACTAAATACCGAGCTGAACTCAAAAAATAGAATATCAGCCATAAACACCTTGGCTGTCTCTGTGGCTCAATACAGCTTTAACATCAACAGGACCATAGCTGAAATTAAGCGAATGGACGCCAAAACGAGAAATCTTCTCACTTGTTACCGCATGCATCATCCCAAAGCTGATATTAATCGTCTGTATGTGCCCAGATCCGAAGGAGGCAGAGGATTAGTTCAACTAGAAATGTCCTACAAAACTACAACAATTGGCCTCCAAAGATACTTGGAAACTACAGAAGACTGGATGATGGTATGCGTCAAGGAACATGAAAGTAGTAAGCGTCATTATTCCGTAATAAAGGAAGCCAACAAATTCAAAATGGAGTTTCAAATGGGCGCAGAAATACAAGTAAAGCACAATACACCGGCTGAAACTGCAAATTACTTAAAAAAAGAAGGCAAAGACAAATGCAACCGACCAGATACAGAAACAATGGCAAGATAGACTACTTCGTGGCCAATACTCTGCCCGTACCAAACTGACGTAGACAAAACCCTTACCCATCAGTGGCTTCGTAGCGCAGGATTGAAAGCTGAAACTGAAGGTTTTATCCTTGCTGCACAGGACCAATGCTTGTTAACTAGAAATTATCAAACACGTATACTAAAATATTGTGTTAGCCCAAAATACAGATTCTGTGATAAATATCTAGAAACCATTGATCATCTTGTATCAGGTTGCACAATATTGGCACCCACTGAATATAAAACCCGGCATGACAGATTGGGCCAATATCTGCAATGGAAAATCTGCAACTTCTACGGGAAGGAAACTAAAAGACACTGGTATGAACACCACCCAGACCCGCTTACGGAGATAGGACCTGTTACAATTCTATGGGACTACACAATACACACTGACAGAACAATCAAAGCCAACCGCCCAGATATTGTTATTAAAGACCACAAACAAAAACGGTACCTCCTTATTGAAAAGGCAGTCCCTGCAGACTGCAATGTATCTTTGAAGATATTCAAAAATCTGTCAAAATACAAGAACCTTGAAATAGAAATCTCAAAAATGTGGCATATAGGAACATCAACAATCCCTGTAGTATTTGGAGCCCTAGGATTGGTTGGAAAAGATTCCAATAGACTCATTGAAGCGATTCCTGGAAGTCCATGCCTTAAAGAAATACAAAAAAAAATTGTTCTCAGCCCACACCTTACGAAGGGCTTTATCTATATAAAATATGTGTGTATTTTTTACTTACCTTTTTTTTTTTTAATTGTTCAGTGGAAAATGTCATGATGCCGTTTCTAACCTTAGGTGTCTGGGCGGGACCCGGAAAGAAATTAGTACACATCAGAAATCAAAGGAAATAATAATAATAATAATAATAATAATAATAAGGGGATGGAGGGGGTAGAATATAATAATAATAATAATAATAATAATAATAATAATAATAATAATAATAATAATTATCATTATGTATTTAATTATATATTTTCTGTCCGATCCGTAACAGGAGTCCGATCAACTTAAGTGAGTTCATGAGGAATTACTTGGCTTAGCTGATTTAATAATCTATACAAATCAAAATATTTATCAGTGTCTAGGAAAAATAATTCCCGATGAAAATTAACCGTTTAATTAATCAGTTTCTTTACTCAAGCGTTTCTTAGATTGCAGTCTTATTTGTTCAAGCCTTTCATGTGAGGCACTCAGATACCTTTGTCTATTAAGTGATTATCATGCTTCAACTTGGTCTTGAAATAGGCTTTTTCACTGCCATCTTTGCTAATCTTTTACTTCCAAGAGATATTTCCATTTCACTGTTATGTTAAATACATGAAATTTTTAACAAGAAAAGATATTGAGCAAAAAGCGATTTATATAATACCAGGAGAAATCAATGAATCATAGAATATCATTGTATGTATAAAATATATATAAAAGGAAGAGATTAATTAAACAATTCACTGGCCTCAATTTTTGTGGTGAATTCTTTACCTCTGCTTTATTGAATCTCAATACATTGTTTCAAGACTTTTGTTTCATTGGATCTCACGATTAAAACTTTCTAACAATTGTCATCATTTTTGATGGCAAGGGTACACTTGTTATAGAATAAATGCTAATTTTGGTCATGAATAAATACATTGTGTTTGTTCATTATCTGTTAACCAATTGTATGTCAATTCCCACTTTTCAAACAAATTACAATTGGGTAGACATCCCCAGAGTAAATATGAAAGAATAGTTTGTAACAAAGATGAGGAAAAAGTCTGTCTGAGTGAAAATGCCTCCTTACAAATGGAATATGAAGAAGTGATGACGGAGTAGGGTCTGTGCATGTGACAGGGTGGGTACTAGATGTGAAGGTCTGGTGGAACCAAAGATAGTTCGCCCGAAAATCTGTCATGAAAAAAGCGCTTCGTTGGCTGCCACATCCTTCAAAATAAGAAAAAAATCGACACCTGGGGTATGATGCTTTATAAGTATTGCAGCATACCTACAAACGATAATGGGTATGTCCCCATTCACATAAATACAGTAGTTAATGCTGTATCTTGGTCTGCAGTTGGAGATTCGTCTCCAGCTGTGCTGGTCAAATTCTCTCCAGGATTTCCAGACGAGGCTATATCGAAGGTCAGATTCTCGTCCCGGGATACATATACCCGACTCCGTTTTATATGGAGCCTACAGGCAATTTTTGGCTGAGCCTACGGACTCGGATACCCCACTTTAAATTTGGCCTCGTGACACATCTGACCGTTTTGGGCGGTTGGTAGATATCCTGCAGCTGTAGATTCATTGTTGACTTCACTTGACTACTTTTACGCCCCGCTGGCGGATCTTATATGCGTTGTTTTTGTCCTAAGTATTATCGTTCATTACCAACCTTCGTGTAATTATTCGATTCAGTAACCTTCCCTAGGTTACAACAAAAACTAAGCTCATTTTTAATCGTATACACAGAGCCACTCCCTCAGAGATATGCTTAACTGATTAAAAGTAGGGACATGCCAAACAAATAATACTGAAATGAGATATTTACCGTTTACCAAGTCCAAGAGACAACATGTATATTATAGCACTACCGATCAGTTAAGATCGGAAGTTATCAAACAAAGTTCATCAGAACAATTACCATGAAAGTATTTATAGAAAAGCACAGTAAAGCCACGTTATATTAGTGGGAAAGTGACTTAAGCCGAGATGCCAGATCAAGACCAATAACATTGCAGATTTTTCTTTTCATTATACAAAATTAGAGAAAATACCTTCTTTAGGAAAAAAATAACTGGTTTTCTTTCATTTAATCCTAAAATAGGATATTCAATGCCTTCAGACAATTTTTATACACAATATCAGATATCAATAATAGATTTTATTTTGACTTTGAAACATCAAGAACTTAGAAACACCTTGAACTGGGGTAGTTGAAATAATCAACACAGATGTGTCCATTCTTGATGCCAGTTTAAATAGAGTTTGGGGGAGCCCTGTCTACACAAATTTTAATAATCAAACCAATTAAAGTCCTGTAAAAGAGTTAACTATTTGGAATGTCATGCAAATGACCCACACCTATTTTTTGAGGAAATGACTTTACAGAAGCATGGATACCATTAAATAATTTTTTCACTTCAACGATTTTAAAATATATTTAGAAAAAAAAATAGTCAAGGTTGGGAAACAATTCATTACCCACAATGCCGCCGGAACTCTTTTGAACTCTGTCGAGGCTACAAAGAGTGTGCAGCTCCAGCCTAGACAACGCTCTATTTTTTTTTCTTTTGATGTGGTTCTTGTAAATATAGCGAATGCAGTAGAGAGGCTGAGAATTTCTGGAGCAATGCAACTAACCGACATTTTTTTCCAACTTCTTCAGCGATCGATCGTATCAACGATTTCCTCCTGGGGTCTGGATTGAGTTTAAGACCCCAGCAGACGTCCAAAGCAAGGATTCTCATTAATAGTATAATTATTCATCATAACAGCAGGGAAACCCAGGAAACGACGTCGATGAAATATTACTAGCGTGTTTTTTTTTTGAGTTCCTCCCCCATTACGCTGTGCGAGCAAAATCAGAGGAGATGCCAGGCTTTGATCATCGATATTTGTTGGTGTTTTTCCTATAAACTGTATTAATATATATATATATATATATATATATATATATATATATATATATATATATATATAGATAGATAGATAGATAGATAGATACTAGATGTGCTATGGTGTAATGATTTTAGCGGCTATCTATCTATCTATCTATCTATCTATCTATCTATCTATCTATCTATCTATCTATCTATCTATCTTAATTAACCTGTGCATATATATCCTAATTAGCATCTATCTATCTATCTATCTATCTATCTATCTATCTATCTATCTATCTTAACCTGTCCATATCTATCTATCTATCTATCTATCTATCTATCTATCTATCTATCTATCTTAATTAACCTGTCCATATCTATCTATCTATCTATCTATCTATCTATCTATCTATCTATCTATCTATCTTAACCTGTCCATATCTATCTATCTATCTATCTATCTATCTATCTATCTATCTATCTATCTTAATTAACCTGTCCATATCTATCTATCTATCTATCTATCTATCTATCTATCTATCTTAATTAACCTGTGCATATCTAACCTAATTAGCATCTATCTATCTATCTATCTATCTATCTATCTATCTATCTATCTATATTTTGTTGGATTGATGCGAGTTTGTGACCCTGGGTTTCACGCTTTTGCGATCGTCAGACAAACTGGGTATTTTTAAAAAAATTTGTGTATTTATGTAGATTATGTATATACACACACTTTTCACAAACACACAAACATATATTCAAACATATAATAATGATCTTCTGCCCTAATACACTAAATACACACACACACACACACACACACACACATATATATATATATATATATATATATATATATAATGAAATGGACAAAGTCTGACAATTATTTTAAGACATTTTTTATGTTTATACAAAATGTCGTTAATACTGTTTATTACAAACAGAGCATTTACTTAAATATTTGTATCTATAAAAAAATACATACAAATATTTAAGTAAATGCTCTGTTTGTAATAAACAGTATTAACGACATTTACGGCTTGAAAGTCCGATAAATTTTCATAGAAAATATGCGGCCCCCCGCATTTACTTAAATATTTGTATCTGTAAAAAGAATGTATAAACATAAAAATAAAATAATTGTCGGACTTTATCCATTTAATAATGTCTGACGTCATGTGTTTACATTTGGATACGCATCGAGTAGATGTGAATGTACGAGAAAAAATCAAGGAGAATTGTAGTTCAAAAACAGTAAAATCGACCTTGCTAATTGAAACGCTCCTCTGTGGCTCAATCGGTAAAGCACGTCAGGCTATATGACGATTCTGTATTGGATACAGGTTCGATTCCTGTCGGAGGACGAATATTTTCTATGAAAATTTCTCGGACATTCAGGCCGCTATATGTTGTTTAATATTGTTTATTATGAACAGAGCATTTACTTAAATATTTGTATCTATAAAAAAGAACGTAAAAATGACTTATATATATATATATATATATATATTTATATATATATATATGCGTGGTACTTATCGGAAAGTGGTTAATATTAGTGATAGAGCTGACATATTCAGTTGTATGGATATGCGTTTGTAACCCTGGATTTCACGCTTTTCCGAAAATCAGAAAACTGGTTTATTTTTTAAAAATTGTATCACCATAACCAAACCTAATCAAACGCAAACTAACGTAATAAGATTCAATTTTTCAAAAATAAATCAGTTTGTCTGATGATCGCAAAAGCGTGAAACCCTGAGTCAGAAACTCATACCGATGCAACTGCATATATATATATATATATATATATATATATATATATATATATATATATAGTCTTAAGGTGTGCTATATTTATGGAATAAAGTGCTCAATATCAGAGATAGAGCGTGTGTAAATATAAAAGTGAACATAGAAGTCAACACTTAGAGGCGACAGTCTGTTTCATGCTATATGCAATCGTCAGGCCACATGTGCTGTTATTTTTCTCGGCTATTTATATATATACGGGTTAGTTGTGCATTGTGGGTATTCTGTTATGGCGGTTATTTCACCGGAAGTCGTTTGTTTATCTATTTGGGTCAAATTATATTGCTTGTTTTTATTTTTGTTTCTTATTTTATTTATTTATTTATTTATTAACGCAGTAAAAATTTGTTTTTATCACTTATTTAACAGTTTTGTTTTGGTTTGGGAATTTAATTAAAGCTATTTGTTCAGTTTTGGGGTTGATTGTTGTAGTTCATTCTAAGTATTATTTTGGCGGGAACAGTTTTTAATTGATTATCTTTATTTGGGATTGGTTTGTTTATTTATTTACTTGGATGAATTTAGGTTAATTTATTTTACTTGTATATTTTCTCTTTTCGGTTTTCGATTTTTAAGTAACATAGTATTTTATATATTTTATATATATATATATATATATATATATATATATATATATATATATATATATATATATATATATATATATAGTTAATGATCCCTTGGTAAATTCTATCAATATAATATAAAATATCAAATATTAAAATATTAAAACTGAATGGCGCAGCTATGAGGAAAATAATGTTATTAAAATCTTTTTTCTTTTCATTCTCACTTGTTCACTCACCCACTCTCTCATGAATAATCACTTACATAAACAATAAGTGAGTACAATGTTTCTTGGGTTTTGTAACTTTTCGTTGCAGGTAATGTTGTCGGTATGTTAAACTATTGGCGATTTTCACTATGGAAGATCATAAGTGTAATATGACTATGATGCAGAAGTAATTTCATTGTCGGTATTTAAGAGATGCGAACAGTAAATTAGTAGTCACCACCGCGAAGATCGATTGTGACAAAGAAATTAAATGTGGACTCTACAATGGCAACCACCGAGCAGATACATAAACAACATTTGAGAAAAAAGATACTGTGAAAGTAAAATGCAGACATAACACTTTCATTTACGGAAGCTATAAAAACAACAGACTCCACCATATTTTAAAACAGGCATGGGTAATCTGCTTCCGGTTTGCCTCATCGATGAGAAAAATTATGTTATTAAAATGTTTGTTTCTTTTCGTTCTCACTTGTTTACTCACACACACTCTCATACATAATAACATACATAGACAATGATTAAGTATAATGTTCTTTGAAGATTCTAACTTTTCGTTGAAGGTAAAGTTGTCAGTATTTTAAACCATTGACGATTTTCACTAAGTTGTCTACCCCACTTCAACCCTAGAATAATTTACTCATTATACGCTGATGGGTTCACAAGAAGGGAGTAGTGAAATACCCTTTGCTTCAGAAATACGACACGTTAATGATAATTATTTTTCTCGAGAGAATAAATATACCTCTTTTAAGGAAAAAAATGTTTTTGCACCGTCAAATGGATAAATTCGAAAAAATCCCACACTGCAATATGCATTAATTACTCTGTTATCAGCAATAATATTTTACAAAGACTTCAGTTTTTCTTAATTATAGAAAGAATCTTTTTAAAAAAAAAAAAAAAAAAAAAATGGAATCGAACCACCCACCATTTCTAAGGTAGATGTTTATGCGCATGCGCTTTGTTTGTGAAAATGGTTGCGTTATTTTTGATGAAAAATTACCTTGATTATTTGTTTTTTAGTAGTGGGGCCCACCTTATAATGATTTGGCCCTCGAACGACCCACTGTTCCAAAAATTTGCCCATGCCTACACTAGACTAAATAAATACTGTTTGCATTAGAGAAAGGAGTGTTTACTCGGGTATCTGCTATAAATAAAGTAATATAAATATGTTAGATTAAAAAAATAAAATCCAATATTAATATATTTCATGTTTATACATCATTTTTATAGATACAAGTTATTTAAATAAATGCTCTGCTTTTAATTAAACCATATTAATGACATTTACCGGCCTGAATGTACAAGAAATTTCGTAGCAAATATGCATTCTCCGACAGGAATCTAACTAATCTATATGGAAACTGTCATTTGATCTGATGTGCTATACCATTTAGCTACAGAGAATAATTTCTAAATTTTCATGTAAGCATAGAAAATAGGGTTCATTTAAACATCTACAGTGCTGTTCGATAAAAGTGACTCACCTGATATTTTTTACTAAATGTTCTCTTCTCCGATGAAACGAAAGTTGATCTAAATTCAAAGGATAAGCAATCTAAAATCTGAAGAAGCAGCTTTGAAAGCTCTTTGAATTTAGCAGTAAGTACTGTCAAGCATCCGTTCAGTATAATGTTCTTGGGATGCTTTTCTTTTCATGGATCTGGTTTCTTAAAACCTATTGAAAAGACCCTCAGGAGCGAGCAGTACAAGATAATTTTAGAGTATTGTCTGATCCCTTCTGCTGAAAGGGTGCAAATCGACCCCACCAAGCTCATTTTTCATGCAGGATAATGCTCCCTGTCACAAATCAAAATTGATGAAGGAATACTTTGATGAGAAGCGGGTGGGTGTTATGACATGGCCGCCCCAATCTCCTGACCATAGAAAACTTATGGAGCATGTTGCTCAACTGCTTTCTCGAGAGCCTGTACTTTATAATGTTCCATAAGTTTTCTATAGGGTTGAGGTCAGGAGATTGGGGCGCCTAATTTTAGATCGCTTATCCTTTGAATTTAGATAAACTTTCGTTTCATCGGAGAAGATAACATTTAGTAAAAACATCAGCTGAGTCACTTTTATCGAACAGCAATGTACAAGTTCTAGCTTTTCTTAAAAAAAATTCTATTTTACATTAGGAGTTTTATTAGCTTCTTTTAAATTCCAAAATTATTTAGAAAATTATGTATTATTTTTATAAGAACTATAGGTGAGATATAAGATATGTTGGTGCCACCTAATCTTAAAAGAATTCTTAGCACTTATTGATAGATAAAATTTTTCAACAGTCGAATTTTCTATTGTAGAAATACATCTTCGATAAACATAAGAATTGGTTAAACATTTATTTCGTAATGGGCTTTCGTTAGAATTCCTGCCATTGCATTAGTTAATGCTTTCAACAGTATTTATTTTGCAAGGTGTATTATTATCCATATTTAAAAAATTGTTTTGAAATATTATTATTGTGTGTCTTTATAATCTTCTCAAGATTATCGGCGCGGTTATAATTAAGTTTTAGTGTCTTTCTGTTAAATATTTTACTAAGAGGGATACTTTTAGGGAAATGTTTATCAATGGAATTGTTTTTTGTGGGGGTCTCTTTTGTGCCCATAGATGAGTGGTTTTTTTAAAAAAATTTCCGCTCGTTTCTCCAATACAACAATAAAAACAATATTTCCACACGTCACAGGACTTGACGTAATTTTCAATTGACAATATGAATAGAATAATGTTTTCTAAATTCTTCCAGTTGCTAAAGACATTTTGTTTTGTTGTTAATAGCTATTTTCTTTCATTGGGCGAAACGCGTCGGATAATATTACAGTTATTCCATTGTCTTTTACATTTATAAATATTGTCTTTTTCTACAGATTAACTCTGAAAAATTTTTCATATATATATATATATTTTTTTTTTTTTTATATAAAAAAAAACGAAAGCTGTAAGAACCAAGAGGCAAATTTACTGTGGTTGATATTACGATCAATAAAACAAAGAGTAATGAGTATAAAGCGAGTAAAGACGTATGAGTATGAAGGGAGTATGCGTAGAGGCATCTTGTTACTCCAGGAGAAAAAAATAAAATAGAAGGTTAGAGAGTGCGAACATCATCTTGAATAAGTTGGAAAAATGATCCAGAATTTATATATATAGTTGTTCTAAGAAGAAGAATAGAAACAGGAAGATCATCTGGTATACATTCCCATTCAATAAATTAGTTTCTACCAAATTGGAACACAAATTTTAAAACTTAATTGATAGATATTTTCCTAAAAGTAACCCATTAAGTCAAATTTTTAATCGGAATACTCTAAACATTAGCTATAGTTGTACTAATAATCTGGTTTTGTTTTGTTTAATTCTGTTTTACGGCATATCAACCTCAATGTGTTATTTATTGCCGACAACATTTTTTAGGATAGACTCGTATGAATAGAATATGTATTCTTTGGTTTAGATTGGATTGGTCTATTTTGTTTTACAGCATATCAACCTCAATGGGTTATTTAATGCCGACAAATTTTTTAGGATAGATTCGTATGAATAGAATATGTATTCTTTGGTTTAGATTGGTTTGATTTATTTTGTTTTACGGCATATCAACCTCAATGGGTTATTTAATGTCGACAACATTTTTAGGATAGAGTCGTATGAATAGAATATGTATTCTTTGGTTTAGATTGGTTTGGTTATTTTGTTTTACGGCATATCAACCTCAATGGGTTATTTAATGCCGACAAATTTTTTTAGGATAGATTCGTATGTATAGAATATGTATTCTTTGGTTTAGATTGGTTTGATGTATTTTGTTTTACGGCATATCAACCTCAATGGGTTATTTAATGCCAACAACATTTTTAAGATAGACGCGTATGAATAGAATATGTATTCTTTGGTTTAGATTGGATTGGTCTATTTTGTTTTACAGCATATCAACCTCAATGGGTTATTTAATGCCGACAAATTTTTTAGGATAGATTCGTATGAATAGAATATGTATTCCTTGGTTTAGATTGGTTTGATTTATTTTGTTTTACAGCATATCAATCTCAATGGGTTATTTAATGTCGACATCATTTTTAGGATAGATTCGTATGAATAGAATATGTATTCCTTGGTTTAGATTGGTTTGATTTATTTTGTTTTACAGCATATCAATCTCAATGGGTTATTTAATGTCGACATCATTTTTAGGATAGATTCGTATGAATAGAATATGTATTCTTTGGTTTAGATTGGTTTGATTTATTTTGTTTTACGGCGTATCACCCTCAATGGGTTACTTAATGCCGAGAAAATTTTTTTATTGCAGGTAATATTTTGTTTTGTCAAAAAATCTGTTTCTGGTAATATTTTTCCTTCAAAATTGTATTGCTGGTAATAATTTTTTTCAAAAAAGTATTGCTGGTAATAGTTAACTATTTGCCCATAGCTGGGACCCTAACAGGTGCTACCACCCCGGGTCAGGGTGGACCTGGGAACACCAGCAATTAAGAGGTGGTTCCACGCCCCTCAAAACCTCCTGATCAGAGGCCTTGCTGCTGGATGTAGTTTATCGTCTTACCCAGGACGCGGATGTTGTTTAACATCTTACCCAGGACGGTAACAATCTGGAAAAAAAATTAAATCTCACACCAATAAAACACTAGAAAATTTTCTGACAATAATAGCGGTAATGCTGGTACCAATTCTAATATGTCCTGTGTAACTAACCTATGTAATTGTAGGAGTCCTGTTCGTTATCTAACAAATACTTAACGGAATCCATTGTATATATGTGTTGTATTTCATCAATTGAAAATCCCAGAAATGATAAATTGTATATAGGTAGCACTAAGAATGCTTTTAAAAACGTTTCTATAACCAATTTTTATTAATGCTAACAAAAGCAATATGACTTTCTAAGTATTTTTGTAAATTTTAAGATGAAAACAAGACACCTAAAGTTAAATGGAAGATTCTCAAACAAGCCAGAACTTGTAGATCTTTATATGAACCTTGTTTTTTATGTCGAATGTGAAAATTAGTATAATTAATAATTTGAATAGCGGTCAATTATTAAATCAGAGCTTGAAACTACCCTGAATTGCAGGCACATTAAGGATTTAACCTTATCATCTTGCCAAACTTTTTAAGTTAATAATCACTTCTGTTATGTTATATTAATTTCATATAAACATTTTAATGTTACCCTTACTGATTCATCTTAAATTAAGGTCGTAAATAGGTTCCTACTCGTGTATTACTGGTAATAATATTTGGCGAAGGTAGGTTTATACTTATATAACGAGTTATAAGTTTTGGTAATAGTTTTCAATTTATGAAATTCATATAAATATTCTAAAATTTATATTTTATTTATTTTTTTATTTTTAATGAAATGTTTTGTATAGTTCATTTTTTATATTTTATACCTAATGTTATTACTTTGTGAAGTTCCTTTTGTTAGACATTTTCATGGCGGTCGTCTTCGAGTATAGAATCCAGAGGTTGGCAGTGAATATTTCGGAGACAGTAGGAAAGCGTAGTTCAGGTTCGCAGTGGATATCGTAGCAAAGTAGCAGAGCGTAGTTCTTCCTTCTGTTCATCTTCGCCTGACAAGTTAGCACTGGTCCTTCCGGTAGGGTAAACAAAGATGGCCGCCTTTATACACGACGGATACAATGTTCTGCGGCTTCTGATTAGTTAAACTTCTATTGGTAGACTATAAAGGAAGTTAAGTCATTTGGATTGTCTCACTAGTCATATATGTATATATATCCCAAAAACCGTAACACCTTTTATTTACATACTATGTTTAATTTTGTTCAAATAATATGTTGGTTTCTTTCAACTGATATATTGTATCTAAATTATTCTCTACTTTGTTGCAATCATATCCGGTTAGATTTTGAATATTTTCTATGACTTTATTAAGCGATTTTTAAGCGATTTTTGTTAAATATTTTTCTCTTAGTTTTTAAAGTTGTAAATAGTCTGTCATTTTAATCACTCTATTGTAAATTTTATTAAGTGTAGTTTAGAAAAGAAAAGAAAATAAGAATAAGAATATAAATAAAACGAAAAAGACCAAACAAATAAGTTATTTTATAGAAGTTAAAAGGGGAGGTTTTCTTCTATTCTTCCAAAAAAAAAACACACCCTATCTTGGCCGCATGTAGGAAGATCACTACAACCATGCATACCTAATTTATAACTTCGAATAGCCCAAGTGACGTCTTGATTGGTTGTTGTCTACTGGGGCAACTTATATAATTCACGCCCTAAAGCTAGTGGCAAATTTTGTTCTAGGTGCGGGCCGAATACTGATCATATTCAGTCGGGTCGCCCATCGAAGAAGTCTGTTGTTTATTTAGACCCGAAACTTCTAGTGACATGGGAGCAACAACACTGACGACGCATCTAGATTTGGCATTTAAAGGTGTATTTTAATAATAATTACTACTATCTCAATGCTAACGTTTTTCATTGGCTGAATTATTATCAACAACTTCTTTTGTCATTTAAAATTTTTTTTTTCCTTTTCTTTGTATTAGTTAATTTTGATATATTACTCCTCTTCGTTTTTCTCTTTTTCCTTTTCTCTTCCTTTTCTTCTGTTTTTCATGCTTTTCTTTTCTTAACTCTATTTCTCTTCTTTCTTTTTCTTTTTATTGATTTCTTGTCCTCTTCCTTCTCTGCTTTAAACTGCATATTTTTTCTTTTCTTTTCATGGATTTTTTAAATATATATAATTCTTTCTTTTCCTTTTATGGAAATTCATCTTATGTAAAACGACGTGATGTTTCATAAGTAGCATTTTTAAATAAAATCGCTTATAACCATTTTTCTTCATCACCAGAATATTACGCATCGAAACTTTGTAGTGATTACTTGTATGTTCGTATGTAACATCTTATAAGAAA
Source organism: Acanthosepion lycidas (assembly GCA_963932145.1). Classification (NCBI taxonomy): domain Eukaryota; kingdom Metazoa; phylum Mollusca; class Cephalopoda; order Sepiida; family Sepiidae; genus Acanthosepion; species Acanthosepion lycidas. The sequence continues at coordinate 15,470,265 of OZ010589.1, forward strand.
TAACTATTGCTCTACTTTTGATATTGAGCACTCTTTTAAATGTTAATTTTATGAACGTTTGAATATATATTTTTTCGTTCTCATTACATTTATATATATATATATATATATATATATATATATATATATATATATATATATATATATATATATATATAAATATATATTGTGTGTATATTTAGGCAGCCTCTTTTCAGTTATGCACGTTTCATTAAATAATATAGACAAGTGTTGTCTATTTATTTTATATAATTTTCTTTTCGTAACATTTCTGATAAGTTTAATAACATTATCGTTGGACGAAGAAAGAAATTCACAGTAGTGATCCATATTTTTTTAATACAATCTAAGCTTTCGGCTTACTTAAGCCATTATCAAAGATGTCAATTACAACATATTAAACAATATACGGACAAGACTGTGATGATAGTCTGTCAATGTTTACATAGATGATTTCTAAGCAACGATAAACACGTGCATATAAGACGCTAGAAACGAAAATCGCACCGCATCTCATGACGTCACACACACACACACACACACACACATATATATATATATATATATATATATATATAAGTCAGCACTTGGAGGCGACAGTCTGTTTTATGAAACAGACTGTCGCTTCTAAGTGTTGACTTCTATGTTCACTTTTATATTTACACACGCTCTATCTCTGATATTGAGCACTTTATCCCATAAATATAGCACACCTTAAGACTATATTTCTTTATATATATATATATATATATATATATATATATATATATATATATATATATATATATATTCTGTAGTTTAGTGCTAGCAGCAAGCAGAAATATTTCTCCTCCCGATGATGGCCATTTTGGTCGAAACTAGTCGAGGAATCTAAATGGAATAATAATAAAAAAACGAAAGAATATTAATCTACAACCCAGTGTGTCTGAGGATTTTAATTTTTTAATTTTTATTGTTCAAAATATATACATATATATATATATATATATATATATATATATATATATATATAGATAGATAGATAGATAGATAGATAGATAGATAGATAGATAGATATAATACTTTTTCAAACATTTGGTTGAATAACATTTTCTCAATTCTCTTTTCTTTATTAACTCTTCAAATTTCTGAATTGTTTTGTTACTATTAAATTTTCCAAATTTAATCTTTATTTTTATCTGTGTTTATTTTTTTCCGAGCACTTTTCAGTGTTCCTCCATTCTTTCTCGATTACTATGTTTTGCCTACGTTTATGTAACTGTTATGTAACTATGTTATATGTGTTCATATCTCTCTATTTCTGTCTGTTCATATCTATCTATCTATCTATCTATCTATCTATCTATCTATCTATCTATCTAGTGTTGCACAGACATTTAATGAAAAAGAAATTTAAATTATACTCCAAGTTTCCATCTGCACCTTTGAATAATTCATCACAGATTTGGAAAGAGATGCCAAGATTCTATCGTTCGTATTGTGTTCAGTTCGTATATGCTTTGAAATTCCACTCCGTATTTGTGCAGAAGTTTGACAGACAGACACATGTGCGGACACACACACACGCGTGCACGGGCAGAGACACGCATAGAGGCATTTAAAGAGACGTGAATGGTAGAACAAGAATGTAATGGATCTCGATACAATCACATGCAAAGAATGTGAAGAAAATAAAGACACGGGGATAGAGAGTTTGATAGATAAATAAACAGATGGACAGACATACAGGCAGGCAGATATGAAGTGAATAGGATAGATAGATAGATAGATAGATAGATAGATAGATAGATAGATAGATACGGACAGACAGATAGGCAGATAGATATGAAGAGACTGAGATAGATTGATATGAAGAAACTTAGATAAATAGATAGATATGAAAAGACTGAGAGATATAGCTAGATATGAACATAATGAGATAGATATGAAAAGACAGAAATATAGCTAGATATGAAGAGACTGACATAGATATGAAAAGACTGAGAGAGAGAGAGAGATATGAAGAGACTGAGATAGATAGATAGATAGATAGGAATAAACTTATAGATGGATAGATAGATATGTACAACCTCAGACAAAGAGATATTTGTGCATATGTAAAAATCTAGATATAAATAAAATACATAAAGACAATGCAAATAAAAGTAAAGACGAGATGAAACGTATTTATGGCAATGAGTTTTGTTCCGTGATAATATTTCTATATAAATTTCTTCCCCTTTACTTATATATATATATATATATATATATATATATATATATATATATATATATATATATATATATATATACGTGAGTGCGTATGGAGAGATCGAGAAAAAGAGATAGAGAATGATCAGTTTTATGTACGTACATTGATAGGTATAAATCAGTGTGATCAATAAATAATTTGCCACCCGCATATATATATATATATATATATATATATATATATATATGTGTGTGTGTGTGTGTGTGTGTAGAAATATATTTGTGGTGTGCTATATTTGTGGGATAAAGTGCTCAATATCAGAGACATTGCGTCTAGCATGAAACAGCCCGTCGCTTCCTTGTAGATTTCAATGTTCACTTATATATATATATATATATATATATATATATATAGATAGATAGATAGATAGATAGATAGATAGATAGATAGATAGATATGAAAAGGCTGAGATAGATATGGAGAGACTGAGACAGATAGATAGATATATAGATATGAAAAGGCTGAGATAGATATGGAGAGACTGAGACAGATAGATAGATAGATAGATAGATATGAACAGACTGAGATAGATAGATAGATAGATAGATAGATAGATAGATAGATAGATAGATAATTAAGAGATTTTGATTAGATAGATAGATAGATAGATAGATAGATAGATAGATAGATAGATAGATAGATAGACCTATCGGAAAAATAAAGAAAAGATAAATAGAAGAAAAAGTAAGGAGAAAAATTGAGCCAAGCCCAAACAAATAAAGCGAAACCAATTCCTGACGAGTTGGAAATTTTACGCGTGTACACGGGAAAGAAAATCGTCAAAATGGAGAGAGTGAACGAGAGGTAAAGAAAAAAAAAATCGATCAAACAGAAATCAGACAGAGATGAATGTCTGATTGGGTCGATGGCTTCCAGGAAGCGGGACTTAGAATTGGTGGCATAGAACTCGTCTTTGATCATTCGAAATTGGTTAAATGGGGTTTCGGGTTTCTGTAGCAGAATTCTGCCTGCCGGCATCCGGATCTTATTTCGGAACGCTACACAGCTACGCATGCGCTAATATTATCGCAATAATTTCCGGTCATGCAGGCTTCAGTATGTTTAATAATAGGCCGATCTTTTTATTGGGCGATACCATTTACTTTGTGGGAGCGGGGAATCTAGAAATTGGGAAAATGAGATGAATGTCCTTGGATCATGAATACGCCTGGGTTCTGCAAATGGGCTAAGATGATTCTGATTAGTGAAAACAGTAGAATTATATATATATATATATATATATATATATATATATATATAGTTAGAGAGGTAGATAGATGGATAGATAGGTAGATATATTAGTGGTTAATATATATATATATATATATATATGTATATATATATATATATATTTCCAAGAGGATAAAAACTAGGTAAAGCTCAATGTACAGTATAAAACAAGAATATAATATATATGGCTCAAACATTAATATTCCATAGTTAAAATTTTTTTCATTGGAAACGTAATTTTGAATTTGTAAGTCGTGATTACAATTCCAATGTAATAAATTATAACCATGGAATATTAGCGTTTGATCCTTATATATATATATATATATATATATATATATATATATATATATATATATATATATATATATATGTATTGCCATTTTTTTGAATTTGTAAGTCTGATGAATTTTATCGTGATTACGATTCCAATGTAATAAATTCTAAGTATGGAATTTTAGCGTTTGAGTCTTTTATATATATATATATATATATATATATATATATATATATATATATATATATATATATATATATATATATATACCGGCCTAGCAAGACAGATATATGCATACAGGCCTAGATAGATAGATAAAAAGATAAATAGTCAGATATGAAGAGACTAAGTATATATATATATATATATATATATATATATATATATATATATATTGGCTTGTATGTGGGTGACCACACACACACACATATATACATATATATATATATATACATACATATATACACACACACACATATATATATATATATATATATATATATATATATATACATATATATATATATATATATACATATATATATATATATATATATACATATATATATATATATATATATATATATATATATATATATATATATATATATATATATATATATATATATACAGGCCTAACTAAACAGATATATGTGCACAGGCCTACGGAGATAGATAAATAGATAGTCAGATATGAAGAGATTATATATATATATATATATATATATATGTTTACTTGTGTCAGGGTTTTTCCTTGGGCTTTAAACCTGTATCTGTGCGATTTTTTTCGACAGACTTCCATGTTCCTAGCTCTTTCTTTCTTTAAAACCTTTTTTCCTTCGAGATTGATTTGATTATTGTCAAATCAAAAATTCGAATGTTTTTCGAGACGAGTATAGTTACCTATATATATATATATATATATATATATATATATATATATATATATATATATATATATATATATATATATATATAGTGATACGCATAAGTATTGGATACATGTTATTTTCTGTTATAACTCTAGTATATGTTCGCCATTTTGTCTGATATTTGGTAAGTAATATCTTGTAAAATTGTTTTAGTTGTATGTGGACGGAAAATGAAAAACTCATGCTTGAATCCATTTTTTTTTTATCAACGTTCAAAATTACCCTATGCAAAAGTATTGGATCCATGACATAGTATTGGAATGTTATGTCTGACCAATCAGAGAAGCACATAATTGTTTACAAGATAGTGCGACTAATCAACTGACTCTTTGATGTGCATTCTGCAATTCAAGGATTAAAAATGGCAAAAACTAAAGAATTATCCAGAGATATGCGAGATGGAATCATTGAACGTCACAAAGGAGGACAAGGTTACCGAAAAATTAGCAAAGAAATGAATCTAGCACTAAGTACAGTAGGAAATATCATCAGAAAATATAAGAAGTATGTCGACGGTACAGCAAACCTTCCAAGAAATGGAAGACCGAGAAAAATAAATGAGAGTACTTCAAGGTGGATCAGCAGAAATGTGCAAAAAACCCTTCATTACTCGTTCTGAAATTAAAACTGATCTTGAGGGTGCTGGAATTAATGTAAGTAAGGATACCATTAGCAGAGCTCTATATCGTACAGGCTTTCATTCAAGATCACCAAGAAAAGTGCCTTTACTGAAAACCAAACATGTCAAAGACCGATTAAAGTTTGTCGAAACTTATGAAAAGAAAGGTATGCAGTTTTGGGAAAATGTAATCTGGTCGGATGAAATGAAATTTGAACTATTCGGAAGGAACACAGCGACAAGTGTTTAACGAAAAAAATGGCACTGCCTTCAATAAGCACAATACCATCCCCACAGTTAAATTTGGGGGTGCTTCCATTATGATATGCTTTTCATCCAAGGACACTGGTGAGTTACAAGTTATCCATGGTAGAATGAATGTTAGCATGTACAGGGAGATTCTAGAGAAGAACCTTCAGAAATCTGCAACTTCTTTAGGACATGGTCGGAATTTCGTGCTTCAACACGACAATGATCCCAAACATACCGCAAAACTTACAAAGGAATGGTTTGAAAATAATGGTATTAGTACTCTCAATTGGCCAAGTCAGTCTCCTGACTTGAATCCAAATGAGAATTTGTGGAATACTTTGAAGGTTAAAGTTGATAAGTGGAATCCACAAAATATCAGGCAATTTAAGGGATTATGTGAGGAAGAATGGGGTAAAGTAATGATGGATCAGTGTGGAAAACTTGTGGCCAACTATAGAAAGCGACTGGAAGCAGTGAAACAAAACAGAGGCCACGCAACAAAATATTAAATTGAAGTAGCCAATACTTTTGCATAGGGTAATTTTGAACTTTGATAAAAAAAATGGAATCAACCATGAGTTTTTAATTTTCCTTCCACATACAAGTAAAACAACTTTACGAGATATTACTTACCAAATATCACGCAAAATAGCGAACATAAACTAGAGTTATAACAGAAAATAACATGTATCCAATACTTATGCGTGTCACTGTATATATATTTAATCAAATGGATTAAGTTCATAATTTCACGAACATTCAGGTTGGTACATATAATTAATACAATTTAATTAAAAACGGAGCATTTACTTAAAAAAATAAAAAATTTATATATATATATATATATATATAAGTTTAGTTAGATGTGAACGCTTTATCCGGGTATTCGTATTCGTTGGTTGGCGGCAAAATGAAGCGAGTTGGCCGGCAAAGTCAGTTGTTTTAGATATGTGCTTCAGTGCATTCCTTTTACTACGATTTCCTAATCCGACATATAAACAAACCCCCAGCAACTCTTGCCTGGGTTTATTTTGAAGTAGTTCTAACTTCCTGCCAGTAAGTTTTTATTTTTATTTTTCCCTTTTTTCCACTGAACCCTCTATCTATATAAAACAGAGGATGTCTGGCTGTCTGTGTGATACCTTTTCACTTGAGATCCATCCAACCGATCTTGACCAATATTTTGGCATATACATTGTACAATGTAAGAGATAGGTTCTATATATCAATAATCGATAAATTCAACGTTTTTTTGCACCGATTTCGCTCAAACTCGGTATGTAGGTTACTTACATAATGATGAACTCAACGATACCTCATTTTTATTGCTACGCCATTGCATTTAGCGAAATACAGCGAAAAACCACAAAAAACCGGGAAAAACGAAAAATCGATTTCAGCACAAGTCGATTTCAACAAAAATTCTAAACTAAAAACTCCCTCAGTTTTCAACCAATCTAATAGAAACTTCACCCAATTGTAGCCAACATTAAGTTGATTGTTTAACTGTTATTTAACTTGATAATTGAGTCCACCTATATAGTGAAAACCCTTGTAAATAGCGGAAAATAGCGATTTTTACTGGCTTCTTTCTTATTTTTCGTTGATTTTTCAACTGATTTTCATCAAACTTAACAATTGTTTTATAAATGTATCCTCTTCCACATCTCTGGTAGCACACTGACAAATTGAATTCCAGAAACTCCAAAATAATTATGGTCTAAAGTGGGTATCATGTTGCCTGTTTTACCCCTTTATGTCATCGGCTAAATTCGATTGAATAAATACAGACGACTTCTGTTATATCAGTAACTGCATTAATTCAAGATGTTTTTTTAATGAAAGTACTTTAAAGTAATTGAAGAAGATAGACTCTATTACATCTAAACATGATGCTGCTTTTGCTTCATTCTAATTGAATGCTTTTTCTGATAGACCAGCTGGGTATGGCCGATAGTAACGACATAAAGATAGATGAAGTTTGCCCTCTAAAAGATTACTATCTTTATGTTAACGTTAGCGGAGGTGTGGTCGTCAGAAATATCTTTATTCACCATGGTGAGAGTCTGGACTTTAGCTGCAACACGTCTTGTTCTAGCCTCTCCTCTGAATCTACCTGTGGCAAAAGCCGTAAGCCATCTTGATTGTCTCAACTGTGCCAAGGGCGATAACTCAACTCAGTTACGTTCTCGTTAGGCGAGGGATTTTATTTAAACCTTACAGTGAGATGCAATGAAACAAAAGTCTTGAAACAATGTATTGATACTCAAGAAAGCGGAGGTAAAATATTCACTATTAAAATATAGGCCAATAAACCGTTTAATTAATCTGGTCCCTTTATATTTCTTAGACATACAATGATATCGATGATTCATTGATTTCTCCTGGTATTATATAAATCGCTTTTTTGATCAATATCTTTTCTTGTTAAAAATTTCATGTGTTTAACATAACAGTAAAATGGAAATATCTCTTGGAAGTAAAAGGTTAGCAACAGAATGACAAAGATGGCGGCGACAAAGCTTATTTCAAGATCAAATTGAATCAGGACGATCACAAAGATATCTGAGTTAACAATTGCTTTATAAATGTATCCTCTTTTACATCCCTGGTAGAACACTGACAAATTGAAGCTCAAAAACTCCAAAATTATTTTGGTCTGAAGTTGGTGGCCTGTTTTACCCCTTCATGTCCTCGATTAACTTCAATTGAATAAATGCAGACGACTTCTGTTATATCTGTAATTGCATTAATTGAAAAAAAAAATTAATGAAAGTACTTAAAAGTAATTAAAGAAAATAGACTCTGTTACATCTAAGCATGATGCTGTTTTTGCTCCATTCTAATTGAAGGCTTTTTTTGATCGACATGACTGGTAATAATCATTAGAATTAATAACAAAACCTTTTCTTTGTTTATTATAAATGTTAGTTGGTTTTCCTACAGTTCCCTTTACATCTCTTTATCGTGTGCGGCAAAGGAAATAAGATTTGCCGCACACGTGACACTATCTACACCTATTGATGAAAAAATAAATTAAATAGTAAATGAAATTGCACGCACACACATTCGCACATGGCCTGCAGATTGCGATGAAGCATGAAACACATTGTCTCTGCGAGGAGAGAACTACAGTGTCCACTTTTATACAAACACACACGCGCGCGCGCACACACACACACACACACATGAAATGTAAGTTCCACAGGAACAACAGACCAGCAAGAGGATATTTTCCCGATATCTACAATCTTCACCTGATTAAGTCTAGGTGTAACCGTAATGTCCCCCATCTATCCCCACGTACCTCTTAATCTGTAACTTGAATGACTTTCGGCCCTTGTAATTAAATAATAATCATTGAAGCTGATCTCAGATATATATATAACTTTTAAACTTCTAAGATTTCTTTTATCCCTAGCAACGACACCCGGTGATATTCGAGTAAAATCCCATTTCTTTTTTGCCGTAGTCATACTTTGATGAGGATATTTGAACATGCCTACAAAATGTTATTATATATATATATATATATATATATATATATATATATATATATATATATATATATATATATATATATATTAGGATCTCTCTACCAGGAGTTTTACCTGGATATTCATTTGTTAGGAACTCCTCGGGATTATCCACTTAACCAAAGGATTGTATATATATATATATATATATATATATATATATGCGTGTGTGTGTGTGTGTGGTTGTTATCTCGTGCCCGAGCACGGCCATTACTACATAACTTTTTGAAGAATATCTACTGATGTGCTGAACGAATGTGGCTCCTTATCTCAGCAAGGGAACTACATATTCTGACACAAACAGTGCACTTAAGAGAGGGTGTAACTATGTCATACAATTTAAAATCTCGCATGAAACCGCTTCTAGGCCCGCATGTCTTGCCACAAATATCACATTTCAGTTGTTTCCCTTTCTACGGCTTTATAGTCAATTGCCACCTTCCGTTTGAAGCGTTCTCATGTGACTCCTTAGACCAGACATCGACAACCACAATCTTTACACGTCAGGTCGAGTTGCCTGCGGGTGTCTCCAGGAAGTTCAGCGGGGACGCCTTTACGCACATCTCTTTTAAGCTTTGCATGCCTCCTCTTCTCCTCCACTAAGTAACACCTTCCACTTCAAGCAGCCTCATTCCAATTATTGCAATCAGATGCACATTCTTCACAGTGCTCACAAGCAATGTTGCATTTCTTTAGCGCAACCTTGATGCCGTCCTTAAAGCGCCTCTTAGGTTTGACAGCATTTCTCTTCCTTGTTCGTAGCTCACCATAAAACAATTGCTTTAGGGTGTATATAAGATAGACTGGAGAGAAAAACGGTCTAGCGTGACAAAGTGGATCAACCTTCCTGGCAGCTGATCTATCAATGGATTCAATATAGTCTTTCCAATTAATGTCAGGCGAGAACATTAGCCGAAAGGGGCATTTTGAGAGAATGTTTTGGATTTGTGCATCATCAAGGCTTTCGGGCTTAATAAGCTGCTGCATCCTTTTGAAGTGTTGGACAAAAGTAAACATTAAATACAAAAATATTAAAATAAGACCGAGACGAGCAGTGAAATAATTGCCTGACTTTTTCCTTCTCCCCGTCTAATGCACCATTGATTTGACCAAATCATTCGTCCATACACCACTAACGTGCACCCATAAAGATAAATAAATATGAATAATTATCAAAATACTCGAATTGAGAATGGCATTTAATCAAAATGCTATGCGCCTCCAGAAGGTTTCCGAACTCGGCGTAATCTGTGACTTATTGGTACCCAACCTGCTGAATCACCATTTATCTATACGTGTTCAGTTCATACGCAAGATTTTGTAAGTCTTTGCTGCAACGGCTCTGCAACGTTTACGTTAACTGAAAAAAAATAAAATGAGATGTCAGTGTTATTTTCATTTTTGTATAATTTAGACGACAATTTACTTATCTCAATTTTGTTGCATGGCGAAACCCTCTCAGCAGAAACCGTGGTTTCAAGAAGGTCAGTGTTTGCATATTAACTTGCATTTTCGTTCTATGAAAATAGTACAGAGCAGACTTTTAATTTATCCTTTGTTTTAGCAAATACCATTTTTGCCAAAAATAAAATTTATAATGATATATATATATATATATATATATATATATATATATATATATATATATATATATAACAGAAGAGAAGAGAGGTACCGCAAACGTTTTTGGTTGTAATGTGGAATTTAAAAAAAAATATTATGCTTTATTTTTTATAATTTTACTACACGTGTTTCTGGTCTCCCGACCGTCTTCAGGTAAAAGGCGGATTACTAACACAAAAACAGAGAATGTCTCATATCGAGAATATTTAACATGGAAAAACATAAGGAAAAAAATAATTATTTTTAATAATATGTGGAAATCTCCACCTTTTACCTGAAGACAGTCACGAGACCAGAAACACGTGTAGTAAAATTATGGAAAACAAAGCATAATATTTTTTTTTTAAAAATCCACATTACAACCAAAAACGTTTGCGGCACCTCTCTTCTCTTCTTTTTAATATACACACTTTTCTCTCATTGGAACCACTATAACCTCTTTCTTTTATATATATATATATATATATATATATATATATATATATATATATATATATATATCGAGTGTTGAAATTATTCAAATCGTGTAACAGCATACTTGTCCTTCCTCCAAAATCTTTAATATCTAAAATCCACTAAACTAATCGAATTTCTTTTTCCTGATTTTCAGGCAAGCATTTAGCCATCTTGACACCATTTGTTGTATGAATCAGTTAAAATCTCTTTGAGTTATTCGGCTAAAAAGAGAGCAGATTAAAATCTTTTGGGGCCAGACCCACTGTCTTCCTAAATGAGCGATGGTGAGAGGAAAAAGATCATTCACATCTTCAGTAATCGTACCAACATTCACATTCTGGCTTCCATCCTCAAAATCTATTCAAGAACCATGAAGAGAACGGCGAATATGTCTAAAAAAAGAGGGAACTATAAAGAGGAAAACTAGATCAAGCGTTCACAACAGGAAAAGTGATCATCATTTCAACTGAGCTGAAGAGATCAATTAGAAAAGATCCAACTCAATCCATAAGACGTTTGACAACTGAGTGAGGACTTTCACTTATGAGCAGTGAAAAAAGACTTGAAAATGAAATCGTACGTGAAATCTGTGAGGTACATTGTTACTCCAAGACAGAACGTTAGAAGGTTAGAGAGGGCGAAGATCATCTTGAATAAGTTGGAAAATAATGTAAATTTTTCGTTTCAACCTTTGAAAGTAAAGTCTGATGATCCGCAGTCATTTAAAAGGGCTGTGGTGAAATAATGTATTACATGGAACCTTAAAGTGGTCTGTTTTATTTAATATATATATATATATATATATATATATATATATATATATATATATATATATATAGAGAGAGAGAGAGAGAGAGAGAGAGAGAGAGAGAGAGAGGTAATGAAAAGTTTGGTAATCCGTATAGATAATCCTAAGGAGGATGTAATCCAGATAGCTCAATGTCAAACCAGAGCAACTATTAATTTGATTAGAAAACAGACAACCTTAAGGGTCCATTGATATATATATATATATATATATATATATATATATATATATATATATGATTAAAATTTATTTCAAGCCTTCATGAACTTCCGATCCTTAGCTATGATTAACTAATGATGAACATGTCATTTTCGTTTATGATCGATTTCATCACAATTCTTCTGGTAAGTTTGGAGAGTAATTATACATTCTTATTGCACAAAGTAGAGTCCAATAGTGTTATAAAAATCTCTGAGAATTCCGGTAAGATATCTTTAATCATTTCTAAGTTACGATGATTTAAAGGTTAATCTAACACAATTTATTTTATTCAGACTATTATCCTCATCTTTGTCGCCATATTTATTACAATGTTTCGGCCGTTGCACGCCCCGTCCTTGGTTGGAATGTCAAACTAAACCCTTTATTTCGCTTACTGGGGTAGACTGTTCTAGTTCCACGTGCCATGTTTAATGGATGTCAGTTATCAGTTATCTCCTGTTAATTTCCCTCTGAAAGTTCTCCACTGCCTTAACCGGGTATTGAACACACACTCTTTGGGTCCTGTCAGTGGATCTAACTAACGCCTTTATCCACTGACCATTGAAAACATCTGTGTATGAATTTTGGGGTATTATAAACCTAATGTCTTCAGCAACTATTTTTTTTTACTAGTACTCATATTGCAATTCTTGCTGTTATCAGTCTTGTTTTTACCAGAGCTCACATTGCAATTTTTGTTGTTATCGGTTTTCTCCGGCACTCCTTATTACTGGTTCCCATATTTTATTAACTTCTATGCTTGGTCAGCTCAGGAGATTTTTGTGGCATAGCATATAAGCTGATTCATTCAGTTTACGAATTTTCCAATGGTGTTCTTTGTCTATGATCTCAACTTGATCCCACAGAGTGTGGTGATCTAACTTTTCACTCCATATGTGGTCAGCCACGCCTGATTTTTCCACTTCCCCTCGAGTTACAGCTTTCTGGTGTCCTTGAAGTCTTACCAAGAAGAGTGAGTTCAATACCCGGTTAAGGCAGTGGAGAACTTGGAGAGTGGAATTAACAGGAGATCAGACAAGACAGATACTTAATCTAACAATTGGACAATTTTGCTATTGCCCGATACAGACAATTTTGCAGTTATATTCAGTACACGCGCGCACACACACACACACACACACACACACACACACACACACACACACACACACACATATACACCCCACCCACATATACATATATTCTAAGTTTCACTGAACTGAGGACAAATAAATCTATAAATATTATACTGGTACCAACCTTTCAAGTAGGCATGACGGGCCGGCTTTGAAAATTTAATGCCTTTTAAGTATCAAAAGATACTTAAATAATATCTGATATATATCATTTATATATGGGTTACATTTTTAGGGCCAGGGCAGAACGTTTTGACACAACCAGTACTTCTGTCCCAATACCAGTTGGGGTCAACCCCATTCTGGATAATCTATGTCAGTGGCTTCATGAAGCCCTATACACCTACCCTACAGAATCACAGACGAAGAGCTTTGTCAAATAACAACAGACACATCATTTGATGACTTCCAACTGCGGCAACAACTAAAATAGATAACCCAAATAACTAGATGGAAAATAATGATATAACCTTGATGTTGTTTCCACACTACATTAAACAAAAGATTAGGAAGGAAACTTCTTTCAGTATTAGAACGAGCGATAAGAGTTTGTGTAATTTAGACGACAATATATCCATTTCATAGTTGTTGCTTAGCGAAGCCCTCTCAGCAGAAAGAAGGTCAATGTTACGAATATTTTATATATTAACTTGTCCGATATTTTCGTCCGATGAAAATAATACGGAGTACAGTTTTACCTTAGCCGGTGTTCTGGCGAATATCATTTTTGCCAAATATATATATATATATATATTTATTACTCGACTCTCCCATCGAATTCGACGTATGAGGGTCAAGCAGATCAGTTCCTAGGAATCCGACAGCCGGACAACAGCACATGAGATTTGATTATAGTGGTGAACTGTGCCACAAGGTCGCCAAACGACCCTCCGCAGGTTTTGAATTCAGAGTTGTCCTTCTTCTCCTAGACCAGTTGCCATCCAAGGCTATAGAACCCAGTCTGTCCTGCTATTTACCCATAGCTGGAGGGACGTAAGTGAATGGTTTCGACTGGAATTCGAACTCGGCTTTCCGATTCCTCAATTCAAGCCGCTATCTATTACTCCACCGTGCCCCCTCTTACGTGTGTGTGTGTGTGTGTGTGTGTGTGTGTGTGTGTGTGTGTGTGTGTGTGTGTGTGTGTGTGTATAAATATATATATATATAAAGACAGTAAATTCGACATGGCTAATAGAACGCTCCTCCGTGGCTCGATCATCGGCTAAGAGCACCTCAGGCTAAATGACGGTTTCGTATAGGATACAGGTTCGATTCCTGTCGAAGGACGAATATTTTATATGAAAATTTCTCGGACATTCAGGCCGATAAATGTTATTAATACTGTTTATTATAAAACTGAGCATTTCTTTAAATATTTGTAACTACAAAAAGGAAATATACACACACACATACATACATACATATATATATATATATATATATATATATATATATATATATATATATATATATATATATATATATATATATATATATATATATATATATATATATATATATATATATATATAAAAGGGTCATTCAATAAATAAGGTGAATTTTTCGGTATAAGGACTTCTAATACAGATAGAAGCTTACTTTAAAAAAATTTTTTTTTTGTTTTACTTCTTTTTAACATGGATTTAATTTCTTTTGCAGATTAAAAAAAACAAAAAAAACTTTAAGAGTTTTGGCGATTAACAAAGATGGCCGACCAAGAAACATGCTCCAGGATTGAACAGCGGCCAGTTATCAAGTTTTTGGTTGCTGAAGGGTGCAAACCAGTTGAAATTCATCGGAGAATGTCAACTCTGTATGGTGCCACATGTTTCAGCCAAAAAATGTCTACAAGTGGGCTAAATTGTTTGAAAAAAGACGGAGCACTGTTGAGGATGAAGACGTGAAGAAGAAAAAGAAGAAGAAGAAGAAGAAAAAGAAGAAAAAAATGAAGAAATAGAATAATAAGAAAAAGAAGAATAAGAAGAATAAGAAAAAGAAGAAGAAGAAGAAGAAAAAGAAAGAAAAAGAATAATACGAAGAAAAAGAATAATAAAAAGAAAAAGAATAAAAAGAATAAAAAGAAAAAGAATAGGAAGAAAAAGAAGAAAAAGAATAATAAGAAGAAGAAAAAGAAGAATAAGAAAAAGAAGAAAAAGAAAAAGAAGAAAAAGAAGAATAAGAAGAAGAAAAGGAAGAAAAAGAATAAGAAGAAGAAGAAGAAAAAGAAGAAGAAAAAGAAAAAGAAGAATAATATGAAGAAAAAGAAAAAGAAAAAGAAGAAAAAGCTGAGACATCAGTCCAAAGATTTTTACGCTGAAGGAATACGGAAGCTTGTGCACAGATGGGAAAAGTGTGTGACAGTGCTGGGAGATTACGTTGAAAAATAAATAAAAAACGTAAGCTTCTATCTGTATTAGAAGTCTTTATACCGAAAAAATCACCTTATTTATTGAATGACCCTCGTGTATATATATATATATATATATATATATATATATATATATATATATATATATATATATATATATATCGTGTGTAACTGCAAAATTGTCCAAATCAGGTACCAGCATAATTATTCATACTATTAGGTTGATGCAAAAATAATGTCGTTTTCTCACATAGTTACATATGTGAGAAAACGACATTATTTTTGCACCAACCTAAAAGATTTTTATTGAAAAAAACTTTTTTGAAGAAAATGATTTCAAAGATCTCAACCGACACAATGAATGTTGAATTTTTCGTGTAGGGAAACGGCTATTTCAGCATTGCCGTGTGACGATTTTTACATGCGTATATATATATATATATATATATATATATATATATATATATATATATACTTCACTACGTCGTTTTACCATTTCAGGTATCTTTCTTTTGATCTGTTTCTTCGTGTTTATCGATTTTCTCTTACGGCGTTTATGTTTAAATTTAAATAAAAATCCCTCGTTTTCAATTTGTCGTGTTTCTATTTCCCTCCCCACCTTCTTCCTATTCGTGAGAAAAAATAGAAAAGAAGAAGCAAAGGGCCGTAATAATAATAATATAATAATAATAATAATAATAATAATAATAATAATAATAATAATAATAAACGCAAGATACATTAAAGGAAAAGATGAAAAAATTGTGTGAAGAGAAAATAAAGAAAAAACAAGTGACATACTGTAAAGAGAAAGAAGAGGAAAGGATAAAGAGAAAAAGAAAAACAAATATAGTACAAGATGATGATGATGATGATGATGAAGAAGAAGGAGAAGAAGTAAGTAAAAATACGTTAAAAAGCCATAGAGGAAGAACATTTATGAATAAAGTAGAAATCCATAGAAGAAGAAGAAGAAGGAGGAGGAGGAAAAAGAAGAAGTAGGAGGAGGAAAAGAAGAAGGAGGAGGAGAAAAAGAAAAAGAAGGACAAGGAGAAGGAGGAGGAGGAAAAAGAAGAAGAAGAAAAGGAGGGGGAGAAGAATGACCAAAAGAAGAAGAAAAAAACCCCAGGACTTAGGAGTGGGATAATAATAATAATAATAATAATAATAATAATAATATAATAAGAAGAAAAGAAGAAGAAGAAGAAGAAGGAAAAGGAGGAGACGAAGAAGAAGAAGAAGGCAGAGGAATAGGATGAGAAGAAGATAAATAATAGGATGGAAGAAGAAGAAGAAGAAATCTGAGGAGGAGGAGGAGGAGGAGGAGGGGGAGGCGTGGTAGAAGAAGAAGAAGAAGAAGAAGAAATCTGAGGAGGAGGAGGGGGAGGCGTGGTATAAGAAAAAGAAGAAGAGGAAGAAGAAATCTGAGGAGGAGGAGGAGGGGGGAGGCGTGGTAGAAGAAGAAGAAGAAGAAGAAGAAGAAGAAGAAGAAGAAGAAGAAGAAGAAGAAGAATGAGTGGAACGAGAAGAAAAAGAAGCGGGGTAAGTAAGAATACCAGGACATGCAAAAATCATTAATAATAATAATAATATCCAGATAACTGCAATGAGGGGATTTGCTGTCACTTGATCTTTAAGCCAAACCGAAAGAAAAGAAAACATTCACAAACTGTCATGCCAGTAATTATCGGAGCGCTAAGAACAAACCCAAAATGCGCAAGAAAACGTTTAGAATGACTGGAAATTAAGAATCGAAAACATCAAAAAGACAGCTTCACAAATCGACTGAGGAGAGTTCTAGAGTTTGTAAGAGGTCATTTGATCGTCGGTGATTTGCTACTCATGTGAATACTCAAGGTGTGAATAATCAAACCATATAATAAGTATCAATGTGTATTTATTTATATATTTCCTGTCCCATCTGTAGTGAAAAGGGAGTTAAATCCACTTTTGTTAGTAAATTTTAGTGATTACTTCCATTGGTTGTTTTAATAATCAATGCAAATCAAATATGTATCTGCATTTAGACAAAAATAGTTTCTTGTTTAATGAATTAGTTCTTTATTTTTACGTTTCTTAGATTGCAGTCGTATGTGTTCAAGCCTTTCATTAGAAGCTCGATGTGTTATGTATGCTTGGATATCTATCTATCTATCTATCTATCTATATATATATATATATATATATATATATATATATATATGTTTATATATATATATATAATTAATAATAATAATAATAATGGACTCTCCCGTCGGTTTGGACGTATGAGGATCTGACAGCTTAATTGATTCGGTTATGAAATTTTGTGCGATAATCTTAAGTGGTATTTACGACCCTCTAGTGATTTACAAAGGAGGCCACATATGGAGCATATGGAGTGGTTTGTTTATCTATTTGGGTCAAATTATATTGCTTGTTTTTATTTTTTGTTTCTTATTTTATTTATTTATTAACGTAGAAAAAATTTGTTTATATCACTTATTTAACGAGAAATTTATACAAACTAAGTCCTCCTACACACAATAAATTACTCAAAAACAACATAACCAAAACATACAAAAAGGCACCCCAAACAACAGAACACGATATCAATAAGGAAGCTAAAACAATCCCCCCAAAATTAGACCTAGATGACCGAATAAGTTGTATTAGCAAGGAAAGAGCCTTTATCACACTAAAAGACCATAAAGAAAATTTCAAAACCAATCCTGCATGTAGACTCATAAACCCAGCCAAAAGTGAACTCGGTAAAATAAGTAAAACAATACTAGAAATAATTAATTCTGAACTTAGGAAGAAATTAGGAGTAAACTAGTGGAATAATACGAAAACAACTATTGACTGGTTCCACAGCATAAATAACAAACAAAACTACCAATTCTTACAATTAGACATAAAAGAATTTTACCCATCCATAACAGAACGTATGCTAGATAAGGCCATCAACTTAGCTCAGGAACAAGTAATAATACAACCAAGCGAAATCAACATCATTAAGCAATCCCGTAAATCATTATTATTCCACATTGAAGAAGCATGGATAAAGAAAGATGGGATATTTGTCACTACAATGGGAAGCTTTGACGGCGCAGAAGCATGCGAAATCATAGGCATTTACTTACTAAACGAACTGAGCAAAATAATAGATAGAAATGACACAGGACTCTACAGGGACGATGGTCTCATAATCTTAAGAAACTGTAACAAACAAAACACAGAAAAAACTAGAAAAGCAATAATAAAGATTTTTAAAAATAACGGATTCGACATAGATATAAAAACTAACCTAAACGAAGTAGATTTTCTAGATGTCACCTTCAACCTAAGAGAAGGCACACATAAACCATATAGAAAACCTAATGAAAAACCACTCTACATACACACATCTTCCAACCACCCACCTTCTATAATCAAACAGATACCAAAATCGATTAACCGCAGGCTCTCTGACAATTCCTCCAATGAATCGCTATTTAACAAAGCTAAGAAAGACTATGAAACAGCCCTAAAAGATAACGGATTCCCAGCAATACTCACATACTCACCATAGAATACAAAAAAGGCCAACAGGAGAAGAAATATCATATGGTTCAATCCACCGTACAGCAAGAACGTAAAAACAAACGTAGGAAAAATATTCTTCAAACTCTTACACAAACACTTCCCAGAATCAAGCACCTTACACAAGATATTCAACAAAAACACAGTAAAAATCAGCTACAGCTGCACCGAGAGCATGGCACAAATAATAAAAAAGCACAATAGGAAAATTATCAACAAACCACACGAACAAATTAAACCCACGTGCAACTGCAGAATAAAGAACGAATGTCCCTTAAACGGAAATTGTTTACAAAACAACGTAATATACCAAGCCACGATAAAATCACCAGATAATGAAGAAAAAGTATACATAGGAGTAACTGAAGGACCCTGGAAACAGAGAAATTATACACACAAAACATCTTTCACAAATAGTAAATATGCAAACAGTACAATGCTTTCTAAGTATATCTGGAAATTAAAAACAAAACGAACATCACACCAGAAATATCCTGGAAGATAAGGAAAAAATCATCAGCCTACAATAACCAATCAAAAACTTGCAAACTTTGCTTGGAGGAAAAAATAGCTATCATTACTTTCCCCGACCAAAATAAATTATTAAACAAAAGATCCGAGCTCATCTCAAAATGCAGACATGAAAATAAATTTTTACTACATAACCTAAAAAATTAAAAACGGAAAAAATAAAATAAAAACAAATAAATATACTAATAAACAAAATAACAATAAAAAAAATAAGAATAAAAATAAAACATAAATAAATACTATGTTACTAAAAATCTAAAACCGAAAATATACAAGTAAAATAAATTGACTCAAATTCATCCAAGTAAATAAATAAACAAACCAATCCCAAATAAAGATAATCAATCAAAAACTGTTCCCGCCAAAATAATACTTAGAATGAACTACAACAATCAACCCCGAAACTGAACAAATAGCTTTAATTAAATTCCCAAACCAAAACAAAACTGTTAAATAAGTGATATAAACAAATTTTTACTACGTTAATAAATAAATAAAATAAGAAACAAAAAAATAAAAACAAGCAATATAATTTGACCCAAATAGATAAACAAACGACTTCCGGTGAAATAACCGCCATAACAGAATACCCACAGTGCACCACTAACCCGTATATATATAAATAGCCGAGAAAAATAACAGCATATGTGGCCTGACGATTGCATATAGCATGAAACAGACTGTCGCCTCTAAGTGTTCACTTTTATATTTACACACGCTCTATCTCTGATATTGAGCACTTTATTCCATAAATATAGCACACCTTAAGACTATATTTCTTTATATATATATATATATATATATATATATATATATATATATATATATATATATATATATAAAATTATGGTGGGATAACTTGAAATTTAAGTTCCAACCGACACGCGACCGGCCTTGAAGCATATCATTCAACAACCTGTGTTAGATTCAACAAGAACGTAGAGGTATATTTCAAGTACCTGGTTAGCAGATTTACCGAAACGTTCACGCAAATTTTGATTCAGACCTATTCCTCAAATTTCTCTGTCACTGTAAAGATCGCAGAGCTCTTTCTATACAGTATTCCAAAATATCGCATAATAATTTAACGTGGATAGATAGCAAATCCATTGTTGGACTGACAGAATAAGCTGGTTCCTAATGAACGTTAGCTGTGTCCGTATTTTCTTTGAACTATAGAACCCGTAAACTCTGGGTTCATTGGGATATAATGGTTGATACGGTGTGTGTGTGCGGATGCTTGTGCTTCTAAAACATCGCCAGTTTTTAACGCGTATGTATTTGCCATCGACTTTCCCTGTCAAGAAAAGCTGTGATTAATAATATTCCAGAACTTTGTTATCATGCGTATGTATTCCTGTTCGCCGGTCTTTGCGTAGGTATAGCTGGGAAATAGGGCGATATTATCAGTGATTAACGACATCTGTTTTCCAAACGGGACAGGTTATATAATAAATCGTGTATTGCTTAATGAAACGCATTACGTTGTAGCCGATTAACAGAGAACCTCTAACATCTGCCTCAGTGGTTTAGAGACCCAGGGGGAAAAAAACAGAAGCAGAGAAAGAGTAAATAAAATAAAATAAGCAGATGAAGAAGAAAAGAGATAATTTGCATTCACCCTTGGTATTAATTAAAAGATGTTTGTTATCTTGAGAAGGATTATCTATCTATCTATCTATCTATCTATCTATCTATCTATCTATCTATCTATCCATCTATCTTAACCTGTCCATATCTATCTATCTATCTATCTATCTATCTATCTATCTATCTATCTTAATTAACCTGTCCATATCTATCTATCTATCTATCACAGTGTTCATTATCTATCTATCTATCTATCTATCTATCTATCTATCTATCTATCTATCTATCTATCGATCGATCTATCTATCTATTACACTCTTCAAATCTATCTTTCTCGGCCTGTTCACAGAGACAGTGAAAGAGAAAAGAAAAAAAACTAAACAGATGAAGAAGAAAAGAGATAATTTACCTTCACCCTTGGTATTAATTAAAAGATGTTTCTTATTTTGAAAAGGGTTATCTATTTATTTTTTTGCTCTTTGCATCTTATTCTCACAATTATCTCTCCCTCTCTCTCCCCATCTCTCTCTCCCTCTCTCTCTCCCTCCCTCGCTCTCTCGCTCTCCTACCCTCTCTCTCCCCTCTCTCTCTCCCTCCCTATCTCCCCTCCCTCTCCCCCTCCATCATTCTCTCTCTCCCCCTCTCCCTCCCTGCCTCTCTCCTATTTCTCAAATGAAACTTCAGAATATCTCAGAACGGATTTCTATGTAACGCTAAAGAAATATTCTTTTTTTTTTGTTTATCAGTTTCCGTCTTCGTATATCTGTTTTTTTTTTCCTTCAAATCTAACCATTAGCATTCCTAATGTCTCCTTACATGTAAATCAGTCCTTTATAAATACACCAGAAAGTGACTATTTGTTTCTCAATCTGTCTTTCTTTCTTTCTTTCTTTCTTTCTTTCTTTCTTTCTTTCTTTCTTTTTCATTCTCTTTCAGCGTCATTTTAAAGCTATTTCGATTTTTTTATATCGACATTCTATCATTATCTATCTATCTATCTATCTATCTATCTATCTATCTATCTATATATATATATATATATATATATATATATATAATTATTTATTTAAAAATATGATTCCAACACGCTAGATAAAATAAATAAATATATATAAATAAATAATTATATTTATGCTCTACTTTTGTATCGAGCACTATTTAAAAAAAAAAAAACAACAAAAATACTAAAGAACTTTGGATTATTTACCTAAGCAGTTCTTTCCTTTTTTATATACATACACACACACGCACATACATACATATATATATATATATATATATATATATATATATCTGTTCATATCTATCTATCTATGTCATTCTGGTCATATCTACCTACTATCTCATTCTGTTCATATCTATCTATCTATCTATCTATCTATCTATCTATCTATCTATCTATCTCATTCTGTTCATATCTATCTATCGATTGATTTCATCCTGTTCATATCTATCTATCTATCTATCTATCTATCTATCTATCTATCTATCTATCTCATTCTGTTCATATCTATCTATCGATCGATTTCATCCTGTTCATATCTATCTATCTATCTATCTATCTATCTATCTATCTATCTATCTATCTATCTCAGTTTCTTCATAAGTATCTATCTATCACTGCCTGTTTCTATCTATCTATCTATCTATCTATCTATCAATCTATCTATTTCAGTTTCTTCATAACTATCGATCTATCACTGCCAGTTTATATTATCTATCTATCTATCTATCTATCTATCTATCTATCTATCTATCTCAGTCTGCTCATATCTATCTATCTATCTATCTATCTATCTATCTATCTATCTATCTATCTATCTCGTTCAGTTTCTTTGTATTTCTCTATTAGTGTGTACATATATGTCTATCTCGGAATATAAGCAAATTAGTTTCAATCTCTAATTCGATCCTTAATATCAGTGTATAAATCTATGAACGGTAAATTCTCTTCAATAGGAAAAAATTCAAATAAAACGTTTTTTTATTAACACTACACTTTTACAGCCATTAGACAATCTTATTTTTTTAAAGATCAAAAGTTGTTTTAAGAAAATGTGACAAATCAATTTTTTAAAAACATTTTTTCATCGTGGAGAATGATTCAAAAAAATTATCTTCTTTCACGAACGATAGTTTACAATTGGAATGAATAAAAAGAAATACGTACACACCTCTGATCAGGGTCAAGTTTCACGAAGCATTGAAGTAGGTCAGGAGTTAAATCGATTGAACATTTATTTATTGACTATATAGTCGTTCTAGTTCATTGTTAGGTAAATGACCCACTTGGTGCACTTCAACATGATAAATATTGATATTTTATTAGGTTGGTGCAAAAATAATGTCGTTTTTTGACGTTAAAAAGTGCGTCATAAAACGCACCAACCTAATATTTTGTAACTTGCAATTATTAGGTTGGTGCAAAAATAATGTCGTTTTTTGACGTTAAAAAGTACGTCAAAAAACGCACCAACCTAATATTTTGTAACTTGCAATTATTAGGTTGGTGCAAAAATAATGTCGTATTTTGACGTTAAAAAGTACGTCAAAAAACGCACCAACCTAATATTTCATAAGTTGCAATTATTAGGTTGGTGCAAAAATAATGACGGTTTTTGACGTTAAAAAATACGTCAAAAACCGTCATTATTTTTGCACCAACCTAATATAAAAGAAGTAAAACAGAAAAAAATATTCGGTTTTGTAATTTTCAATTTTGTGAACACTCTTAAATATTCTTAAAGCTAACTATGTAAGGCAAGGTAAACTATGAAGGACGGTAAATAATTTCATTTATTCCCTAAGAAACGAAATTGAATTAATGTTGTTGTTGATTTTTTTATTAAAAAGATTTTATTGAGCACTATTTACATTATTCGGACTATTGCCCTCATCTTTGTCGCCATATTTATTACAACGTTTCAGCTGTTGTACGCTCCGGCCTTCTTCAGGTGGTTGGAATGTCGAACTAAACCCTTTATTTCGCTCATTGGAGTAGACTGTTCTAGTTCCACGTGCCATGTCTAATGAATGTCAGTTATCAGTTATCTCCTGTTAATTCCCCTCTCCAAGTTCTCCACTGCCTTAACCGGGTATTGAACTCACACTCTTTGGGTTCTGTCGCTGGAATTAACTAGCGCCTTTATCCACTGTGCCATGTGTCCTTAAAGACCTGTGAGCGAAATAAAGGGTTCAGTTCGACATTCCAAACACCTGAAGAAGGCTGTAGCGTACAACGGCCGAAACGTTATAATAAATATGGCAGCAAAGATGAGGACAATAGTCCGAATAATGTAAATAGTGTACATAATACCTCATCTCAGAAATATAGACAGAGAGAAAAAATATCATTCTGTTTTGTAATTTTCAATTTTGAGAACACTCTTAAATATTCTTAAAGCTAACTATGTAAGGCAAGGTAAACTATGAAGGACGATAAATAATTTCATTTGTTCTCTAAGAAACGACATTAAATAAATGTCGTTGTTGTTGATTTTTTATTAAAAAGGTTTTATTGAGCACTATTTACATTATTCGGGCTATAAATATAGGGGAAAAAAACAAAAAAACATTTAACTGGTTCTAAATTTAAATGTTTCGTTTTTAATTAAAATCTATCCTGACAATAATTTTAATTTTTAAATGCATGATTTGCGTTTACCACAAGGGGGCAAAATTAGAGGCCTGATAATAATTTTAATAGATTTATCGCACATTTGATCATATTGAGTCGAATTTGATGCGAAACTCTGGAATCGGGCAATAGAATAACTCCGTTAAACGATTATTGATTATTTAAAATACCTTTTTTTTTTTTCCAAAAATACCCTTGAAATTTTCTCAGACATGTTTAACGAACGAGTACATATTTATATCTTAAACTTCATTTACGCAGACGTTCTTTATTTGTGCACAAACAAATGCCCTTAGCCAGAATGTCTTTAAAATATCCATTAAAAGTGCAATTTCACCAAACCTTTTGCGTTGTTCTATAAATGTGAAGATGGCTGGAGTGTTCAGTGTCGCCAGACTCTGGCAGACAAGCAACTCATTTCAGAATCAAATGACATTTATTGAAAACACGCGAGCCGCTCAGAGGCTGGTTTTATTGAATCGAAGAAAATAGTGACAATAATACAATTTAATTGACGTTGAAAAAGCTTTGAATGTCTTTTGAATATATCGAAACGTCATCACTGGTATTATGACCCCGGGGACATTTATCGCTCGAGGGAGCCCTTGCCTGGCTTCCCTGGGCTCTGAAATGTTGACGGTAGTGGTGTGTGTGGTAACTGGATGCGTAAAGAAGCCCTGACCAAAGAGTTGTTGCTGGTTTCAATTGCTGATCCTTCGGTAATGTTTGTGGTTGAAAGATTTCATTATTGGTGCTTTTTTTTTTTTTACATTATTTCGTCAATCTCTTAAGGCGTTTTCTATGTTTTCCATTCCATTTTTCTTCTTATTCTCGCTTAAAACTCTTTACCGTAAAACATGCAGATGTTTTTTTTCTTCTTATCACTTTATTCTTAAGGAACAGATTTATTTTATTCTTTAATACCTTCAATCTTTACCCATTTTTTTCTTACAGTAGAATTTTAAGCTTTCTTCTTAAACACGGCCGCATTCCGCCATTTGCTTTTTTGCCGTACAGTTTTATTTTCTTCAAACTTTCTTTACCTTTCAATAATTCTTACCATACTGACATAACTCATTCTTTAACGTTTCATTACCTGTCCTTCATTTTTAACTTGTCGTACAGTTATTAAAATTTTATTTCTCTCCATTTTGATTTATTCTTCTTTTAAATAATTCTTAATTCTTCTTCCATTTTTTAATTAAAGTACAGTCTTACATTCTTCAAATTCTCTTTCTTCCCTGTCCATAAAACCGTACAGTTTAACCTTCTTCTTAAAAACATTCTTATTATTTCCACAATTTACTGCTTACTGTACTGTTTTACCTTTTTTAATTCTCCCCCTTGACTTTAATTTTATCCGTACAGTTTTACCATCTCCAGAGTCTATTTGTCCCCACGTTATTTTATCCGTACAGTTTTAACTTCTTTTGAGTCATTCTTAATTTTTCCTCTACTTGTTAATAAACGTACAGTTTTACCTTCTTAAATTCTCTTCTTCACCATTTTCTCATAACCGTACAGTTTTAGCTTTTTAAAAAATCTTTCTTAATCTTTCGTCCATTTTCTACTTACCGTACAGTTTTACCATCTTAAATTCTCTTCTTCACCATTTTCTCATAACCGTACAGTTTTACCTTTTTAAAAAATCTTTCTTAATCTTTCGTCCATTTTCTATTTACCGTACAGTTTTACCTTCTTAAATTCTCTTCTTCGCCATTTTCTCATAACCGTACAGTTTTACCTTTTTAAAAAATCTTTCTTAATCTTTCGTCCATTTTCTACTTACCGTACAGTTTTACCTTCTTAAATTCTCTTCTTCGCCATTTTCTCATAACCGTACAGTTTTACCTTTTTAAAAAATCTTTCTTAATCTTTCGTCCATTTTCTATTTACCGTACAGTTTTACCTTCTTAAGTCCTCTTCTTCGTAATTTTCTTATAACCGTACAGTTTTACCCTTTCAAAAAGTTTTCCTTAATCTTTCCTCCATTTCCTGATTGCCGTACAGTTTTACCTTCTTCTTTATACTTTTGTTCTGTTTTTCCATTCAGCTCATACCGTACAGTTTTGCCGTCTTCTTTAATACCAGGTTTTTCATTTATTTATTTTTTTTTTGTACATTGTTCTTTGGGTTTTAACTTTAATTGATTTTCCGCCATTTTACCGTACAATTTTAAAATTTCTTTAAATTTCTTTTCTCTTTCCATCATTTTCTAGTCTCTATACGGTTTTTCTTTAAATTTTCTTCCTCGTTCGCTGAGGCAGCCCCCCCCCCCAACACTTCATTTCCTTCGAACTGGGCAGTTTTATCTACTTTAAACACTCTTTGTTATCGCAAAGTAGATTTCTTGTATTTTTCATTTTGAACAGTTTGTGACCGTCTAACTTGTATAAAATCAATTCCAAGTTTTCCATTATTTTCTCTTTCTTGTTTTCTGCCTCCTTTTCTATACAATTATCGACTTTCCCCCTTTTTTCCTCCTCTTCGCCTCTCTTTATATTATACTTTCCATCGTGTATCTTTCTTTTTTCTTTCTTTCTTTTCCTCTTTTTTTCTTTCTTTTTTTCTTTCTTTCTTTTTCAAATTTATATTAAATTTATTTTTGCGTTCTTGCTTTAGCTTTGTTTGTTTATTTCTTTTTTGTTTGTTTGTTTCTTTCTTTTCCTTCCCCTATAATTCTTTCTTTCTTTTTCTCTATATCTATCCTTGTTTCTTTCTTTCTTTCTTTCTTTCTTTTTCCCTAAATCTATCGTTCTTTCTTTCTTTCTTTCTTTCTTTCTAAATCTATCCTTCTTTCTTTCTTTCTTTTCCCTTATTTTTACTTTTTTTATCTTTCTTTCTTTCTCAACTTTCTTTCATTAATTCATTTACTTTTTATTTGTTTCTTTATCTTTCTTTTCTTTCTTGTTCTTTCTTTCCTTCTTTTTTCTTTCTTTCCATTTTTTCTTTTTCTTTCTTTCGAAGACATTTTTATGTTTCTTTCTCACTTGTTCATTATTTCTTTCCTTCTATTTCAACCATTCTTTACACATTTGCAAAATGCAATCGCGATCCAAACGCTTCTCGTTTTCACTCACTTTTGTTGTTGTGTATGTATGTATGTGCGTTTGTGTATGTGCGCGTGTTCCTGTGTGCATGTGTGTGTGGGTGTGGTTACTTTTCACGGATCCACACCTGCCCCTTCGCCCGAATGGAATGACGTCGGCTGGAACGGTCTTCGTGATCACTTCCTCAACATCGCTACCGACCATTTTTCCGGGCTTCTTCTTCCTTCTCAAACAAAATAACACAAAGCATCAAAGGAATTGAAGAAAATTGCGACTAATTGGTAAATACCCCCTGGGAAATGGTCAATGGAAAAGTTTCGACAGGTTCTTGCCCACAAACAACTAAAGCTACATTGTTCTACAAGGGCAGTTCTTACCAGAGGCCATAAGCGATTGTTGAGAAAATTTTTCACATGTATATAAAGAAGTAGGCTAAATCATTTTTCCCATGGAGTTTAAGAAATCGGCTAATAAATTTTTCACATGTGGATCAAGAAGTCGGCTAAATCACTTTTCATGTATATTAAGAAGCCGACTAATAAATTTTTCACATGTAGATTAAGAAGTCGGCTAATATTTTCCCATGGAGATTAAAAAGTCGGCTAATAAATTTTTCACATGTGGATTAAGAAGTCGGCTAATGAAGAGAAGACTATTTTCCACGAAACCCGTGAAATCTAATACCAAAGAAAATGACATAATTTTACTAACTGATCACCCACTATAAGGCCTAAGAGCCACTTCAGCTATAGGTTTACTGAATGAGGTTGTTTTATGAGATATTTAAATACTTGTTTGATTTGGACATATCCAATTCATAATTCGCATCCTGGGATTTTTCTCTTGCTGATAACCATGCATTATCCGGGGGGGGGGGTTACAGTTGATAGTCCTTCTTTTGTTGGATATCGTTTGAGGAAGACCTTTGGCCTTACTTCCGCTGCATCATATAGTGAAAGAAAATCAGAATCAGGGATAGCATAAACAGGAAATGGTTAAAATAAACAGGACGCACAGGTGTCCTGATCCTTGAATAAGCAGGGCGCAAAAGTGTCCGGAGCGAAAGGAAATGCGTGATTGCGTGGGCGCATGCCGGAAGAGGCGTAGCCACACAAAGTTGCTTGGGCACGTGGACGGAAAGGGGCATGCCCACAAGAAGTTGCATACGTGTCGGAAGACACCCACGTAACTTCACGTAATCACGTGTACTTGCGTGGGTAATACGATAAAATACATCCAACAGCACGGCATCTTTGAGGAGCGTGGAACCATCTCTTAATTGCTGATGTTCTCAGGTTCACCTTGACCCGGGGTGGTAGCACCTGGTAGGGCCCCATCTATGGGCAAATAGTTAACCCCTAAAATGGGGTCAAAACACTACGAAAGTGTAAAAATAGGTTTTAATACCAGAAATAGTTTGTAAAAAAAGATTACCAGCAATAAATTTTTGAAGAAAAGATTATTACCAACTATACATTTTTGAAAAAAAATACTACCAGCAATAAAAATTGTAGACATTAAATAACCCATTGGGGTTGATATGCCGTAAAACAAAACAAACCAAACCAATTCATTGGTCCAAAACTTTTGCACGTCAGTGGGTGTGTATATATGCGTATATATAAATCATTATATTTAGGTAGTAATAGTTCTTGAAAACGTGTTTTATTAAAAAGAATAGACATTTTATGCCTATTACATTTATTGATCATTTTCAGAAATTTGTATATTATCATGACTTAATTATCTCAGACCTTTCATTGGCCCAATAGTTTCGCTTGGCCCTTTTCAGCTTTAAACTGCTTAAAACGCCGTATCTTCTGTTAGGCAGTATTCACGATGATACAAAAACTTATTTGCCTAACTTCATGGTCCTCAAATAAAGCATAGTGCAAAATAATCTTAACGTCTTAATAAAATAAACGTGTGGCATCATTTAATGCAGGCGACACAGAACATTTAACTCTTTAATCCCTGCGAATTATTTTTAGAAAAACGTTTCATCTTCAGACGATTTCGAAAAAAAATATGTTTTTTATGTAGTAACTTAGAAATCGAGACACCTTGAAGTACGCCATGTCATGGGTATGACGATAAACTGCATCCGCGTCCTGGGTAAGACGATAAACTACACCCAACAGCAAGGCCTCAGATAATGTTTTCGGAAAAATAATGATGCCAGCTATATGTTTTGAAACAATAATGTTGCCAGCTATAAGTTTTTGAAACAATGTTGCCAGCTATACTTTTTTGAAACAATAATGTTGTCAGCTATACTTTTTTGAAACAATAATGTTGTCAGCTATACTTTTTTGAAACAATAATGTTGTCAGCTATACGTTTTCGAAACAATGTTGCCAGCTATACTTTTTTGAAACAATAATGTTGTCAGCTATACTTTTTTGAAACAATAATGTTGCCAGCTATACGTTTTCGAAACAATGTTGCCAGCTATACTTTTTTGAAACAATAATGTTGTCAGCTATACTTTTTTGAAACAATAATGTTGCCAGCTATACGTTTTTTTGTAAAAAATAATGTCAGTTTTTGGAATAAAAATTATTCCAGCTGTACGTTTTTGAAAACAATAATGTTGCCAGCTATACGTTTTTGAAACCATAATGTTGCCAGCTATACGTTTTTTGTAAAAAATAATGTTGCCAGCTATACGTTTTTGAAACAATAATGTTGCCAGCTATACGTTTTTTATTCCATACAAAATAGGCATTTAAAATTCATATAAACTGGATTTGGCATTAAATAACCCACAGTGGTTGATATGCCATAAAACCCAAACAAACAAACTTGAAGTACGTCAGCAATGGATAGCGCATCAACCAGACGTATGAGTTAACAATTGGTCTCGTTTCAAACTCAGAAGGATATAGAAAGAATCAAGATCGACTAAGAAACTCAGGCATCTTGAAGTACCCGAGCGTTGGCTAACCCCTCTACCAGATGTATGAGCTGACAATTTGACACGTTTCAAGCATAAAAAGAATCAAGCTTGACAAAAAACAGAGGCACCTTGAAGTATCTGATCAGCGGCTAACACCTCTAGCCGACTTATTAGTTGACCATTGGACTCGTTTCAAGCTGAGAAAGGTATACAAACAATCAAGATGGACGTATAAACACGCCTTTAACCTAATTTTCAGTTTTAAAGTGGGCGTATCGACGCTTAAAAGGAACATACGAAACCGGTCCTCAACGTCCATAGACTCTACTGATAAAAGCATATTACTGAATTAACTGCTCATAAAATTAAAGTGTATAACCTTTTTATTTAATTTGCCAAAGCCTATACAAAGATTAAAAAAAAAATGTCTCCAGTGTTTATTTACCGTAATTCCCCATGTATTATACGCCTTCATCTATAATACGCATTCCTAAAATTGTGCTGAAAGTGTAACAAAAGGCTTCTACTCACGCATAATACGCACCCCTTCTTTGGTGATCAAACCCTATAAATTGTACCTCACCAATTTCATTACGGCCGACGTTTTCTACTCTTATTAAAATTGGTTTTAAACATAGAATAATATTATTCTAATTTAGTTTTATGATAATTCTTATTTTATTTTACATTTGTAAGTATTGTTAGGTACATATGATTGTATTTGCCATCTTTATGGGGTCGCAATCACCAAATGTTAGCGTCAAATTGTCATATATTTGTGGCGAGTAGTCATTTCGTAACTGAAATCGACCTATGAAGCAGCAATTCTTTAAAGATTTTTTTGTAGTTGTGCATAATACGCCCCCCTAATTATTTTGTTTATTATTTTTTTAGAAAAAGCGACGATTTGAAAAATCTATTTACAATATATATATATATATATATATATATATATATATATATATATACTGAACAAAATTAGCAAGGTGACCCCCACAATCTAATTGTGGCCGAAATGTCACACACATTTAGACACAATAGCAATTACAACGAACACTATCGAAGCCATCCCGCAACCAGCAGAGAATTGAAATCTTTGTCCCCCTAATAGGAGGGGTGGAATTAAACTAAAGAAAACTCCAGTGAATTAAAAAAATGAAAACGTAAAAAAAAACAAAAAAAACTGTTTTAAACTAAATAAGTCAAGAATGAAATTAGTTAAAAAACTGACATACTAGTAAAAGGCATTCAAACTTATCTCTCAGGGATCCGTCCCTGTGCTGGTGGTATCACGGCTACGACTATCTTGGACCGGCTCTGACCAGCTTGGACGAGCTATGACAAGGCAAGACCAGCTATGACCACCTTGGACCAGCTATGACTAGCTATGACCAGCTTGGACCAGCTATGACAAGCCAAGACCAGCTATGACTAGTTATGGACCAGCTTAGACCATCTATGACAAGCCAAGACCGGCTATGACTAGCTCTGGCCACCTTGGACCAGCTGTGACAAGCTAAGACCAGCTATGACTAGTTATGACCAGCTTAGATAAGCTTGTACCAGCGGCCCGAGTGAAAACACTTCGGTCCCCACGCTAAAAACTGACCTTGTGTCACAACCTGACTCAGTGGATGGGGGGCATTTTCAGCATCCCACCCCACCTTCCGGTCGTGAATAAAAATAAATGGAGGGAAAAAGGAAAAAGAAAAGAACAAAAAGAAAACAGAAACGGAAAATAAAAATGAAAAATAAAGAAAATAAAATGTAAAAGAAATAGAAGAAAAGAAAAAGAGAAAAGAAAATGAAAAAAAAAAGAAATAAAAAATAAAATCGAAAAAACGAAGAGAAAAAGAAAGACAGAAAAGAGAAAAGTAAAGATAAAAAGAAAAAAGCAAAAAGAAAAAAGAAAAAGAAAGAAAAGAAGAAAGAAAGAAAAGGAGAAGGAAAGAAAATAAAATAGAAACAAGAATGAAAGAAAAAACGAAAGAAAAGAAGAAAGAAAAAGAAAAGAAAAAACAAGAAAAAGAAAATAAATAGAAGAAAAAATAGAAACTAAGAGAATAAAATATTAGGTTGGTGCAAAAATAATGACGGTTTTTGATGTATTTGTAACGTTAAAAACCGTCATTATTTTTGCACCAACCTAATAAAAAGAAAAGAAAAGAAAAGAAGAAAAGAAAAAAAAAAAAAGAAAAGAATAGAAAAGAAGAAAAATAAGAAAAGAAAAAGAACAAAAAAAAAACAACCAAAAAAAAACCAACAAAAAAAAATCCCAAATAACAAAAAAAAAAACAAAAAAAAACAACAAAAAAACAAAAAAAAAAAAACACAAGACATGCACATACTTTTATAAATATAAGTATAATCACCAACATAAAATTTAAATACGCGTTTCTTGTCAGGAGTATGACTATTCCCGTCTCAATTCTTGACTTTTTCTTTTAATATTGTGCAGTGGCCCGCGTGAAAGTCAGCTGTAGAACGAGCGAGATAATGTCGGCCTCGTCTGTTAAGACTAAAGGCCAGTTGAAATGTTATCCGCAAAGCATTCTAAACTTAATAAGAGGCCCGTCCTTTCGACCAAGCAAGGAGGTCCGCGTACTTTTTCGACAATTTCCCGGAGAAGGCCGTGTGCCATCAAAGAAAAACACTGAAATCAAACGTGTCGAACGCTTGCCCAAGGCCACAGGTGCTAAGCTTCCACTATCGAAACGAGAGAAAGTCTCGTGTTCGAAAGGAAGTCTTCTGAAAGTCACATACGCTCGCACCAAGTCGTCGGATATTAAATTATGTAGACGAATAAAGGGGGGATTCTAAATTAGTTTAATGCTACGGGCTTCAGTATTGAAGCCCTTCGTAATTAAATAAAAAAAAAAAAAAAAAAAAAAACTGGTTTCAAATATTTTTCCGTCTTTAGAACACAAATTCCAAGAAGTTGTTAACAACAAAACAGGATGTGTCTAATCATATTTGAACGAATACGCTAGGAAAACACACTTGTAACAAAACCCTTAACCCTAGAACACTAATCATTAATTAAAGTTAGACCATTACTAACCATGGGTATATCATACCCGATTTTGAAAATATCAAAAAAAAAAAAAAAAAAAAAAAAATATATATATATATATATATATATATAAATCTTTATTTGAAATATTATACATGCAAGCACTTCAAACTTTGTACTTTAGCATTAATAGGAACTGAAAAACATTATTTAGGTAAGAAAATGCATATACGGTGTAACCCGGATATAAGAGTTGTCGGGGCCGGAGAAGAAGTCTCTTATATCCGGGTTTCTCTTATACCCGGTTACACTGTACTGAAAATTGTAACTAAGAACGGGAAAATTAGCGCTGGGTACTATATACCCATGATTAGTTTTCTACGGTTAAGGAAAATATTGTACAGAAACTTTAATCTACAAAATATGCCTGTGATTTTAACGATTTAAAAAACAATGTTTATTTTTATTTTCTTATTTTAATTTAAAAATCCAGTGGGTGTTTTTTTTTTTTTTCTTTTTTTTTTTTTACTTTAATTTAATCACTGCCATAATTTTATTTGCGTTGTTAAACCTTGGTTTCAATTCATTTGCACTTGTGTAACTTTAAAGGAAGAGGAGTTTCAACGTGTAACTTTGAACGGGAAAAATTGTTTGAGCAACACTTGCTAATACTGAGTTATATATTTTAATTATGAAAGGAGATATACAGTGTAACCCGGATATAAGAGATTTTATCTGGTCCCAAATTAGAGCCATACTGACCTAAACAAATTAGACCAAACCCGGATATAAGAGACTTCTTATCCGGTTCCGACAACTCTCTTATATCCGGGTTACACTGTATATTGAATTGTGAGGACACAAATCCTGATACAAAATGTCATCCCAAGTGTTCTTTAATTTTTGCGTAGATAGAAAAAAATAACTTAAGTTTTAAAAACGGGTTATTAAGATATGAATCCAGATAAACTGTTTCTTTAAATTAGAATAATGGCGGTAAAAAAAACTTAATTTTTTGGGTCAGATTTTAATTCAACTAAATATTAGGTTGGTGCAAAAATAATGGCGTAATAACGTCGTTTTTTGACGTTAAAAAAATACGTCAA
Source organism: Acanthosepion lycidas (assembly GCA_963932145.1). NCBI lineage: Eukaryota > Metazoa > Mollusca > Cephalopoda > Sepiida > Sepiidae > Acanthosepion > Acanthosepion lycidas. The sequence continues at coordinate 15,505,344 of OZ010589.1, forward strand.
AAAACGACATTATTACGTCATTATTTTTGCACCAACCTAATAGGTTTTTCTTTGAATCTTTTCTAAAATATCCACATTTGGTGATACTGGCCAAATTCTTCTTAAATAGGCGGAAAATGGTCAGTCAAAATAATTCCTAGTAAAGTCAAATACGAATCAGGATTTGACGATTAAATTTTGGTTTTGTTTTATCTTTGATGACTTTCAATGGAAATCTTAATCCGAACACTTTTACCAAATTTATACCTATATTTTACCAAATTTATACCTACATTTAAAGGGCTGAGTGCCAATTAGTGCATCACCGCCCCCGTTATTAGCCACATTAAAGTTAATTTCTAAGACAGGCTTCGAGATAAAAAACGTTTATCTTTAGGAAATTTTGCTTTTTAGTTTTGGGTCAGGCTTAGGCCTGTTACTGTTAATTCAGTACAACCTGCGACATGTACTGGTGGTTGGTGTGTAGATCCATCCGCTAGCCTTTCTGTTGGTGAGGAGGGTGGTCACCCCACAGGACAAAAAAATGGACCCATCAAAAGGGGATGAGCTTCTTTATAAGATGCAAAGGCCAACCATCATACATAGGAATATGATACTTACCTGGCACAGGGCTCGTCCCTGGGCTGGTGGTATTACGGCTAGGACTATCTTGAACCGGCTCCGGCCTGGACCAGCTAGGACAAGCCAAGACCAGCTATGACTATCTCTGACCAGCTTGGACAAACTAAGACCGGCTTGGACCAGCGGTCCGTGTGAAAACATTCGGTACCCCACGTTAAAAACTGACCTTGTGTCACAACCTGACTCAGTGGGGGTTCAAGTAAATACACTTACCTGGCACATGTCAGAAGGTACCCCCCAGACAAGGCTCTGCTGAAGGGCAGAGTCTCGTTTCGGAAAACTGGCTCCGTTTTTACGTGGTCTATAGGGAATTTTTACCCGAGCCTACGGACTCTGATACCCCACTTTAAACTCGGCCTTGTGCTACATCTTGATGCGTGGGACAACAGGTGAATAATTACTTGCCTGGTTTAGGGCTCCGTCCCTATGCGGGTGGTATCACAGCTACGACTAACTTTGACCGGCTCTGACCAGCTTGGACCAGCTATGACAAGCCAAGACCAGGTATGACTAGCTTTGACCAGCTTAGACAAGCTATGACCAACTAAAACCAGCTTGGACCAGCGGCCCGAGTGAAAACACTCGGGTCCCCACGTTAGAAACTGACCTTGTGTCGCAACCTGACTCAGAGGAATAGGGGATCAAGTGAATCTCCTTACCTGGCACAGGGATCCGTCCCTATGCTGTTGGTATCACGGCTGAGCTTGGATCGGCTCTGACCAGCTATGACAAGACATAACTATCTCGGACCAGCGCTGACCAGCTTGGACCATCTATAACAAGCCAAGACCATCTATGACTAGCTCCGACTAGCTTGGACCTGGTTTGACCAGCTAAGACCAGCTTGTACCATCGGCCCGAATAAAAACACTCGGGTCCCCACGTTAAAAACTGTGCTTGTGTCATAACCTGACTCAGTGGAAGGTCAAGTAAATGTCCACTTCCCTAGCACAGGTCAGGGGGTTATCACTGGCTATGATTAGCTTAGACGGGCTTGGACAAGCTATAGCCAGAACCAGCTTAGACCAGTGGCCCAGGTGAGACAACTCAGGTCCCCATATTAAAAAATGTCATTGCGTCACAACCTGACTCAGTGGGGGGGGGGGCTGTCAAGTATATCTTTATATATACAGAAATATTGCGAAGATGTGGTCTCAAGATCCGAATGGCAACCCTCCGAGAGACGTTGTCTTGCTAAAAAGACATGGTGTATTTAGACTACTGTGAAGGGTTGATTGACTTGGCGTTAGGGAACCTTGTCTCAAATCATTATGACAAAAAAAAAAAAAAAAAAAAAGTAGCTAGGAATCAACTTGCTTTATATGGGATTAATCCCAATTCTGCCTCGAAAAAAATAAAAATAACGGACTGGCCTATTTGTGTAGTTGCCCTTCATTATTGTAGATTTTCATGTTTGCCAAATTTGAAGCCACAATAAAAGCTTCAATTCGTTGCTAAGTTTTGATTGAAACTAGGATTTTTTTTATTAGGTTGGTGCAAAAATAATATCGTTTTTTGACGTATTTTTTAACGTCAAAAAACGATATTATTTTTGCACCAACCTAATATTAGCCAGTAATTTATGACGCCATGTCAATACAGTGTAACCCGGATATAAGAGAGTCGTCGGGACCGGATAAGAAGTCTCTTATATCCGGGTTTCTCTTATATCCGGGTTACACTGTAGATAGGAACAACTTGTTCTCACCTATATGCTTAAAGTATATCTGCAGCGACAACAATTATTGCCGACTGTTTTGTGAAGCAGACTACATCATATGTTAACAGTGATAGCTTCAGATTGTTTTTACTCAGTTTCGACTTGTAAGAACTTTATTTTAAAATTCAAATATTGATATGCTCTACTACAGGCCTGCATAATTAAAAAAAAAAAACAAAAAAAAAACCGCTAAGCACAACAGTAAAATTTTAACTAAAATTACTGAACGGAAGAATTTCGTAAATTCACTAATGCTCGCCGAAGAACGCATGTCTTAATGAAAAAGCAAACATTGGTTGAATAATATTTTGTTATCATCTCACGCCAATCAAGGCAATAAATCCACTAAGGTGTAAGGAGTTACTGAGTGTGAGAGAATACGAGAAAAAAAAAGAAACATTATTAATGAGAGAGAACAATAAACGAATATGAATTAAGAAGATAACGATTGAAATTCCGTTTAAATTTTTGAAAATCAAATTTGGCGGAGAAGAAAGAAAAAACCCGGAAGGAGAGTTCCACAGAACTAGAGAACAAACTTTTAGCAATAACAATATTAAATGATTAACGCTTTTACTGCTACATTGTTGTCTGGCTATGCTGGCCCATTTTGAGAGAAAACATAGCAAATTGCCATTTATTGAATGACTTATAAAGACGTTGACGATGATTTGTCATGGGCGCAGCCATTTTGGTATCACTCAAATATTCTACAATAGAGACGGCACGACACCACAACACACAAACAATATAAGAAGAAATACCACACAAAACAGGTCATATTGTACGTTATGTCTTGCATTGGACTGGAAATGGTACTAAGTGTTACTGTTAGTAAGTTTTTAAATGCAAACATTAAGGATCGACATTACAAGGTGTCTTTGAAAAAAAGTGAAAAACAAAAAACGTATGCGGCAATTAAGTTTCATAAAAAGGGGATTTTCTAAAGGTAATTTAGATGTGACACAAGGCCGAGAGTATGGAGCACCCAGTAAGGATAATAACGTATCAATACGTCCACAGCAATGGATGTATTACATTAATAATACCAATATTGCGACATGTAACAAGGAATTATGGCGTTTTCAAGCATATAGTAAAAAAAAAAAAAAAAATCAAATAATGACGTTAGACCTTTTACAAATATTTAAAAATTTAGAAACTTTTTTGTTATTTATTTACTCTTTTTGCTTACAATTTCGAATGAAAATGACAAAAAATGTTAATTTTTAATCGATCATTAATTAATTGACATTGTTTCTTTTCTTTTAAATTTTTGAAAAATCAAATTTGACGGGAAGGGAAGAAAGTGGAAGGAGAGTTCCACAAGCAAGATGTGCGAGAAGAAACTCTTAGCAATAATAATATTAAATAATTAAAGCTTTTACTGCTGCATTGTTGTCTGTTTGTGCTGATCCATTTTGAGAGAAAAATAGCAAATTGCCACTTACTGAATGACTTATAAAATAAATGGCAGTAAATTCAAATAATGACGGAAGATTTGTCATGGGCGCAGCCATTTTGGTTTCATTTATGACGTTTCCAAGCATATAGTTAAAAAAATTCAAATAATGACGGAATATCTTTTTACAGATATTTAAACAAAAAACACAAAACAGGTCATATTGTATGTTAGTATATGTCTTGCATAAGTTAATAAATAGTTCTCAGAGAATATTTATCACGAATTTTTATTAATCCGACAGATTTGAATCATTTTAAATGTTATTTTTAGTGGATACTCTTATTTGAGTAGACGCTCTGTTTATTTATTAAACAATACATTTATTTATTTTCACCTACGAATAGAAGAATGCTAAAATTGAACCAGAGTTTATGTGCTAATTCCTTAGTTTGAATAAGGGAGCTATCAATATTTAATAAACTAATATCAATAATTATTTCAAGTATTTATTTAATGATCGGCTTAGGAAAGAAATATGGCGAATATGGATTGAATAACAAAATTTATATTCCAAGGGTCTTGTCTTTAGACAAACCAGAGAATTATTTAATATTTTTTATTGAATCATTTTAACTCAAGGAAGCCATTAAGATGTTAGGGGGTAACTGAGCGTGAGAAAATATGAAAAAAGAAAACTATTAGGTTGTCCCAAAAATTCGTAAACACTTGCAAAAAATTGAAATTTTACTCGACAAGTAATAACAAAAACAACAAAAATTATTCCTCAAAATAAAGACCATCATTTTCCAAGACTTTCTGCCATCGATCTGCAAGCTTTCGGGTCTGGTGAAAGTATCATTCAGCCGGCTTTGAATCAAAGAATTCTTGACACGCTTCCTTGACTTCATCAAACGAGTCGAATCGGCGGTCCCTGAGAAAGTGTTGCATTGAGCGGAAAAGGCCGTAATCTGATGGAGCATAGTCAGGACTGTAGGCTGGATGTGGCAGAACCTCAACGCCGTCCTCTTTGGTCTTCCTGGCGGTGTGCGGCTTGGCATTGTCCTGCTGCATCAAAGCGCGCTTTCGGTTGATCAGAGCCGGGTACTTTTGCTTCAACTTTTCGTAGACCCGCTCCAGTTGCTGACAGTAAAGTTCGGCACTGATGGCACGACCATTCGGAACCAACTCAAAATGCACGATTCCTTCAAAGTTCCAACAAACGCACAACATGACTTTCTTGCCGAATCGATCTTGTTTTGGAACCGACGGTGTCTCTTGCCCTTTCTGAACCCATCGCTTGTCTCGATTGTGCTGGATTGTGTTGCATAAAAATTCAATTTTTCGCAAGTGCTTACGAACTTTTGGGACAACCTAATATTAAGGGGAGAGAACAATAAAAGAACAAAAGAGACAAAACATAACGATTGACATTGCGTTTAAATTTTTGAAAATCAAAATTGACTGGGAAGAACGAAACTAGAAGGAGGGTTCCACAAGCAAGAAGTGCGAGAGAAGAAACTGTTAGTAGAAATGAGAGTGTAGGAAATGGTATCCAGTTGTTGGGTAAGCAATGAAGATCCGAACAGGCCTGTTTGGGTCAACCAAAGGAAGAAGTCTGATTTTGAAAGACCCGAAACTATTTGTGATTCCAGTTATAAAAGAACCCCCAACCTACACCAGCACACCAGAAAAACTTAATTTTGGAAGAATAGTAGAATGTGAAACATTGAACCAGAGTTTATGTACCAATTCCATAGCTTAAATAAGAGAGCTATCAATATTTAATAATCTAATATCAATAATTATCTCAAGTATTTATTTAAGGATCCGGTTAGGAAAGAAATATGGCGAATATGGATTGAATTAAAAAAAAAATTATATTCCAAGAGTCTTGTCTTCAGACTAACTTAATCTAGAGAATTATTTAATATTAAATGTTTTATCCCAAGCAAGGCAAAAAGGGGGTTACTGAGTGTTAGTGTGAAAAAAAAAACGCAGTTAAAGAGAACGAACAATAAAAGAACATGAATTAATAAGACAGAAAATAACGATTGACATTGCATTTAAATTTTTGAAGATCAAAGGCAATAAAGCCACTAGGACGCAAGTAATTACTGTGTGTTAGAGAATATAAGAAAAACTACTATTAAAGAGAGAAGGCAATAAAAGAACAAGATTAAGAAGACAAAAGATAACGATTAACATTGCATTTAAATTTTTGAAGATCAAAGGCAATAAAGCCACTCGGACGCAAGTAATTACTGTGTGTTAGAGAATATAAGAAAAACTACTATTAAAGAGAGAAGGCAATAAAAGAACAAGATTAAGAAGACAGAAGATAACAATTGACATTGCATTTAAATTTTTGAAGATCAAAGGCAATAAAGCCAGTAGGACGCAAGTAATTAATGTGTGTTAGAGAATATGAGAAAAACTACTATTAAGGAGAGAAGACAATAAAAGAACAAGAATTAAGAAGACAAAAGATAACAATTGACAGTGTATTTGGATTTTTGAAGATCAAAGTTGGCTAAGACGTAAGAAGCTTTTCAGGTGGATAGCCAGGGATTAAGAACGATCATCTCGGTAAGCAGTATTTAATGGGACATCCTCTAAACAATATCATGATATTAAAAAATACCCCCCTCCCCCAATTTTTCGATGGAAATATATTATCAATAACAACATCCGAAATAAAAGGCATAGTATAAGAGAATTGAAGATTTCTTTTTTAAGCTTTTTGCCTCATGTAAGGCAATAAAGCAATTAAGACGCAAAGTGGCGGTTATAATGAGTGAGTGAATATGAGAAAAGTATTTAAAATTTTGATTGTTAAGCAAGAAGCCAGAAGAGAGTTCCACAAGCGAGAAGTACGAGAGAAGAAGCTGCTAGCATAGAACTTACGGTTACATCTATCTGTAAGTTTTGTTTTCACAAAGCAGAATTTGTCTATACCTCTGAGACGAGGGATTATGATTACTTGCATTATTTACATTATTCAGACTGATATCCTTATCTTCATTGCCATATTCACAACGTTTCGGCCGTTGTACGCTCCGGACTTCCTCAGGTGATTTGAATTTCGAAGCAAACCCTTTATTTCATTCACCCGGGATGGATTGTTCTAGTTCCACGTGCCATGCCTCTTCCGGATAGCCCCCTCAAGGACACATGGCCCAGGGAATAAAGACGCTGGTTAGATCCAGTGACTAGACACAAAGAGTTGTGAGTTCAATACCTAAGCCACAGCAGTGGTGAGCGAGAACTTGGAGACAGCCGTAGGAGGCATGGGACGTAGAAATAGAACAACCTACTCCGGTAGACGAAATAAAGGGCTCGTTTCGAAATTCCAATCACCTGAAGAAGGCCGAGATGTGCAGCGGGCGAAATCTCGTGGCTTTATGCGACCGGAGGGATCTTGTTTTCTGCACACCTGTCTTTTTCATGGTCTTCTTTGCCTAAGACAAATCTAGCACTTCAGATTTAGTGGACGTAGGTACACGTCTTTGCGAAGCTTACATGGTCAGGCGTCGTCGTATATATACAAAAGTGGGCTGAAAAGTTCATAGGCTGGCTAGGAAGGAATAATGTTGCATATGTGAAATCTTGGCTGCAATAATTTCAAGACTTCTTATTAAGAACTGCATTGATTCTTTTAATGTAAACTGACATCTGACTACTCAAAGAAAACTGTTCATCCTTCTTGTCAAAAAGTCATCAACAGTCAAAAAGTCATCGTCACTGCGCTAGGATAGGTACCTGTAGTACAGGTACCTAACATGGTTGTTCAAAAAAGAGATCAAAAGTAACCAGTAATGAATTCACTTGAAAAGGAACGCTGGAGGAACAGGGTGTAATATATTTGTATTTTCCCCCCAGATTAAGTCATTTGCAGTGGCGTGCAGTAATGTGAATCTATTTTCGAGGTGTATGATGAAAATTGTTTGGCAGTGAAAAATATTTCGTCATACGTGATTGCATGAGATTTTCATCACACTATTGTCTCTGCTGTCGATTAGTTGTCCTACGACGATTGTCTGCGGTGGAGTAACGACTCCAAGGAAGCGTACGAAAATTGTAACGCTGCACGAACACACTGGCAAGCCATACCAGTGAGCAACTCAAAATGCTATAGATTGACCCGGAAACTCTCATGATTTAAATTCAACCGAGAATCTGTGGTCAATCTGCAAGGAACGACTTTCTGGAATGGACATATGAAGTACGAACATATGCACTAGGTCATGTTTTATAGGAGAAATACGAAAAAATGTAAATAATAACGGAATTATTCGTTTTGTTTCAATTAATTTGTACAAGGGTGTATGCTGCATGCTCAAGAGTAAGAAATCCTAAGAATTTGTTCTTCACTGATAAAATTCATTTGCACAAGTGTGTATGCTCACCTATTTATCTCTCGTGTAAACGAGACCAATGTCTACCTTTTTTGACTCTAGTGTAAAATAGGACTATGTCCAACTTTTTGACTCATCTGTAAGCCGGACAAGTATACATTATTGGCTCTCGTGTAAACCAAACCAATGTACCCGGAGTGTAAAATCGAAACTATGTCTAACTTTTTCACTCTAGTGTAAACTGAGCCTATGTCCACAATTTTTTATTCTTCCGTAAACCGGACATAAGTTTACATTTTTTTTTACTTTAGCGTAAACTGAACATGAAGACACATGTCTGGTTTAAAACTTAGGCCCATCTTTTTTAATCTAGAGTAAAACCTGACCTATGTCCACCTTTTTCACTCTCCGATAACCCAAACGTATGTCTCCCTTTTTGACTCCTGTGAAGCGGATCAATGTCCACCTTCTTTCCTCCAGTGTAAACAGGACCTATGTCCACTTTTTTCACTCTTCTGTAAACTGGGCCTATGTATACTTTTTTTACTCTTGTAAACTGGGCCTATATCTATATATAATTGACAAGGCCAAACAAACCAAACATATTTCTCCCAAATTGACGTTTCTGTAAAATGGACATATGTTCACCTTTTTTATCTCTGTTTTTTTGTTTCAATTAATTTGTACAAGGGTGTATGTTGCATGCTCAAGAGTAAGAAATCTAGTTTTCTTAATAGTTCAAATAGATGCTTATACTGTAATTTCTTAAATGATTTTGCAAATTTATATTAGCGCCTCTTACTACACAACCTTTTAATATCTAACAGGCCGCCGCTGTAAGAATTGACGAAATGTACTTTCTGTGCCTACAGAGGATTTTAATTTTTTTATAATGACGTCATGGTTCTCTCAAATTTCAGCTTTATTGTTTTCGTCATTCAAACAACAAATAATTTCACTTTTAAAATAAACTGCCATGAATTTTTAGTCTATACTCGTTTTTGCTTTCTTTTTTTTAATCATCGATTGTATGCAAAAGCAAACCATTTTCAATCGACATTTTGGAAAGTGTTTAAATTTGACTCCCTTTTAGAACAATCGCTCGGATAAATCACTTTTAACTGTAAATGGAACGTCGAAGGACTGGCTGACTTCAGCAAGGGCGCCATGGCTGAGGATAATTTAATGAAACTGTCGGCATTCCACAGACTGTTGACGAACGAACGATTTCTGTAAAGAAACTGCAATGAAGGTCACTTAAATTCCTGCCTCAGGCGGGTCCGTCTAGACGGTGTTGTTATAGGTTTGATTGATTCAGCTGAGTTAGAAGATGTCTCATAATTTTTTTAGTTCGTGTATACTTGCTAGGAAATTGGTTACATTCATCTGGAAAAGCGCCAACTGTTTATCGTCCGTCTGTCTGAAAATATTTAACGCTGGCATATTAAAAGTAACGTTATATATATATATATATATATATATATATATATATATATATATTAATGCATGTTTCATTAAATAATATAGAAAAGTTGTGTCTATTTATTGTAAGTAAGTTCCTTTCATATTGTCTGATAAGTTTAATAACATTATCATTGAAAGATGAAAAAATATCACCATATTGATATATGTTTAAATCCAATGGAAGCGTTCGGCTTGCATAAGCCATTATCAAAGATGGCAATTACTTTTCAATATATCAAACAAAACATTGACGAAACAATAATGATAGTCTGTTTTTGTTGCATGAAAAATTTCAAAGTAACGACAAACTCGTGATTACGAGACGCGGAAGCGAAAATCGCGTCGCAGCTTGTCACGTCAAAGATGACCACGCTTAGATTGGATTTAAACATGTATCAATATGGCGATAAAACTTAAACAAATACAAGAGTAATGAACAGTTACGTAATATCAATATTATAATATGGCAGTGAATGCTGGACAATCTCCTCACAGATGAAGAAGAGACTTGAAGCAACAGAAACAAAGAAAAGTGTACTGAACTCTTATGCTAATATCAGTTCTCCTATATGCCAGTGAATGCTGGACAATCTCCTCTCAGATGAAGAAGAGACTTGAAGCAACAGAAACAAAGAAAAGTGTACTGAACTGTTATGTAATATCAGTCCTCCTGTATGGCAGTAAATGCTGGACAACCTCTTTATAGATGAAGAAGAGACTTGAAGCAACAGAAACAAAGAAAAGAATACTGAACTGTTACGTAATATCAGTCCTCCTATATGGCAGTAAATGCTGGACAATCTCCTCACAGATGAAGAAGAGACTTGAAGCAACAGAAACAAAGAAAAGAGTACTGAACTGTTATGTAATATCAGTCCTCCTGTATGGCAGTAAATGCTGGACAACCTCTTTATAGATGAAGAAGAGACTTGAAGCAACAGAAACAAAGAAAAGAATACTGAACTGTTACGTAATATCAGTTCTCCTATATGGCAATAAATGCTGGACAATCTCCTCACAGATGAAGAGGAGACTTGAAGCAACAGAAACAAAGAAAAGTGTACTGAACTCTTATGCTAATATCAGTTCTCCTATATGCCAGTGGATGCTGGACAATCTCCTCACTGATGAAGAAGAGACTTGAAGCAACAGAAACAAAGAAAAGCGTACTGAACTGTTACGTAATATCAGTCCTCCTATATGGCAGTGAATGCTGGACAATCTCCTCACAGATGAAGAAGAGACTTGAAGGAACAGAAACAAAGAAAAGTGTACTGAACTGTTATGTAATTTAAGTCCTCCTGTATGGCAGTAAATGCTGGACAACCTCTTTATAGATGAAGAAGAGACTTGAAGCAACAGAAACAAAGAAAAGAATACTGAACTGTTACGTAATATCAGTTCTCCTATATGGCAATAAATGCTGGACAATCTCCTCACAGATGAAGAAGAGACTTGAAGCAACAGAAACAAAGAAAAGTGTACTGAACTCTTATGCTAATATCAGTTCTCCTATATGGCAGTGGATGCTGGACAATCTCCTCACTGATGAAGAAGAGACTTGAAGCAACAGAAACAAAGAAAAGCGTACTGAACTGTTACGTAATATCAGTCCTCCTATATGGCAGTGAATGCTGGACAATCTCCTCACAGATGAAGAAGAGACTTGAAGGAACAGAAACAAAGAAAAGTGTACTGAACTGTTATGTAATTTAAGTCCTCCTGTATGGCAGTAAATGCTGGACAACCTCTTTATAGATGAAGAAGAGACTTGAAGCAACAGAAACAAAGAAAAGAATACTGAACTGTTACGTAATATTAGTTCTCCTATATGGCAGTAAATGCTGGACAATCTCTTCACAGATGAAGAAGAGACTTGAAGCAACAGAAACAAAGAAAAGTGTACTGAACTCTTATGCTAATATCAGTTCTCCTATATGCCAGTGGATGCTGGACAATCTCCTCACAGATGAAGAAGAGACTTGAAGCAACAGAAACAAAGAAAAGAGTACTGAACTGTTACGTAATATCAGTCCTCCTATATGGCAGTGAATGCTGGACAATCTCCTCACAGATGAAGAAGAGACTTGAAGCAACAGAAACAAAGAAAAGTGTACTGAACTGTTATGTAATATCAGTCCTCCTGTATGGCAGTAAATGCTGGACAACCTCTTTATAGATGAAGAAGAGACTTGAAGCAACAGAAACAAAGAAAAGAATACTGAACTGTTACGTAATATTAGTTCTCCTATATGGCAGTAAATGCTGGACAATCTCTTCACAGATGAAGAAGAGACTTGAAGCAACAGAAACAAAGAAAAGTGTACTGAACTCTTATGCTAATATCAGTTCTCCTATATGCCAGTGGATGCTGGACAATCTCCTCACAGATGAAGAAGAGACTTGAAGCAACAGAAACAAAGAAAAGAGTACTGAACTGTTACGTAATATCAGTCCTCCTATATGGCAGTGAATGCTGGACAATCTCCTCAGAGATGAAGAAGAGACTTGAAGCAACAGAAACAAAGAAAAGTGTACTGAACTGTTATGTAATATCAGTCCTCCTGTATGGCAGTAAATGCTGGACAACTTCTTTATAGATGAAGAAGAGACTTGAAGCAACAGAAACAAAGAAAAGAATACTGAACTGTTACGTAATATCAGTCCTCCTATATGGCAGTAAATGCTGGACAATCTCCTCACAGATGAAGAAGAGACTTGAAGCAACAGAAACAAAGAAAAGAGTACTGAACTGTTATGTAATATCAGTCCTCCTGTATGGCAGTAAATGCTGGACAACCTCTTTATAGATGAAGAAGAGACTTGAAGCAACAGAAACAAAGAAAAGAATACTGAACTGTTACGTAATATCAGTTCTCCTATATGGCAATAAATGCTGGACAATCTCCTCACAGATGAAGAAGAGACTTGAAGCAACAGAAACAAAGAAAAGTGTACTGAACTCTTATGCTAATATCAGTTCTCCTATATGGCAGTGGATGCTGGACAATCTCCTCACTGATGAAGAAGAGACTTGAAGCAACAGAAACAAAGAAAAGCGTACTGAACTGTTACGTAATATCAGTCCTCCTATATGGCAGTGAATGCTGGACAATCTCCTCACAGATGAAGAAGAGACTTGAAGGAACAGAAACAAAGAAAAGTGTACTGAACTGTTATGTAATTTAAGTCCTCCTGTATAGCAGTAAATGCTGGACAACCTCTTTATAGATGAAGAAGAGACTTGAAGCAACAGAAACAAAGAAAAGTGTACTGAACTCTTATGCTAATATCAGTCCTCCTATATGGCAGTGAATGCTGGACAATCTTCTCACAGATGAAGAAGAGACTTGAAGCAACAGAAACAAAGAAAAGTGTACTGAACTGTTACGTAATATCAGTTCTCCTATATGCCAGTGGATGCTGGACAATCTCCTCACAGATGAAGAAGAGACCTGAAGCAACAGAAACAAAGAAAAGAGTACTGAACTCTTACATAATATCAGTTCTCCTATATGCCAGTGAAAGCTGGACAATCTCCTCACAGATGAAGAAGAGACTTGAAGCAACAGAAACAAAGAAAAGGGCGCTGAACTGTTACGTAATATCAATCCTATAATATGGCAGTGAATGCTGGACAATCTCCTCACAGATGAAGAAGAGACTTGAAGCAACAGAAACAAAGAAAAGTGTACTGAACTGTTACGTAATATCAATCCTTTAATATGGCAGTGAATGCTGGACAATCTCCTCACAGATGAAAAAGACTTGGAGCAACAGAACCAAAAAAAAAAAAAGTGTACTGAAATTCTTCCTTTTCAGATATTCAGTAGGGAACAATCTTTCATAAGCTCAGATTTAACTCTTAATAGAATGATTGTATTGCGCCAAATTTGCCTGTTGGGAGAGAAAAGTGAGTTCCATTCACAATCATGCAAATGAACTGGCCACTAGCAACAACTTCAGACGCCGACAGGAAAACACGAACTTTTTAACGAGGACTCAAGATATCTCAGTTGGATGGGATGAAAAGGAAAAAAAATTCTTTAATTAAATTAATATATATTCTCAATATAAAAAAGACATACATCGAAAACACATTCGAAAAACTACAATATCCATATCATTTCATCCACAACGCAAGAAGAAAGGCATACAAAATATACAACCGAAGCAAAACTAATAACATAATCAGCAATAGTAGATCACATGAAAACAGATGCATAATACTACCGACGAATTCTGTCACGTCCACTATCCAGAATAACCTATCCCATCTAAATAATCTTAAAATAGTCACAAAAACTTCCAAAACTATTATGCATATACTCAGATCTTCAAACACTAATAGCAATAATATTTCTGAAACAAGCATTTATAAAATAAATTGACAAAACTGTTACAATATATTGGAGAAACAAGCTGAAATTTAAAAAAAACACACACACACAAAAAGCACTTATGTGTACAAACGACTACAAAACAACTAATGCACTAGTTTTGATTTTACAAATGCTACACTCATAAAAAGAAGAAAATAACTCACTCAGAAGGAAAATCCTCGAGAGTGCCGCCATTGAATATTATCCAAATATTAATGTACGCTTAGGTTTTTCCCAATATCACCTTTCCTAACAGAATTACTACTCTCCCAAACACGTGCGCAACAAATATATCAAGAAATAAAAACAAAATGGTTGAATCCGTCAACACAACAATAAAAACAATATTTCCACACGTTACAGTACTTGAAATTATTTTCAGTTGACAGTAAGAATACAATAGCGGTTTCTAAATTCTTCTAGTTGTTAAGGACATTTTGTTTTGTTGTTAATAGTTACATTGTTTTCAATAATGACATTTCGTTTTTGCCTTGAGAAAGTCCACATTGGACGAAACGCAATTTTTTTTGTTTGTTTCGGAGAGTCCTTATTCTGTTAAGAAAGGTGATATTGGGAAAAACCTACAGTTTTCCTATTGTCTTTTACCTTTATACATATTGTCTTTTTCTACAGGTTAACTCTGAAAATTATATATATATATATATAACAGTGGACACTTAGGTCAACACTAAGTTGACAGGCTGTTTCATGCCTCAACGCAGTCTCCCGAAAAAGTTTGTTGTATTTTAGCTGGACTATGTTTTCCTCTTCATTCTATCTTGTGAGTATCAAATTTTACAAGCACTCTTTACTCATTTTTTGCCAGGTGTCCCTTTCTGATGCTACGTGAAACTGTGTTTTCTTTTGTTTCCATTTTCTCGAAGACTTTGTCATTAGTCATATGTTCAGTGCATGGCATTCCCTGTATGTCGGTAGCTAGACACAAAGGGTGTGTTTGAACTAGTGGCTGTCGGCAAAGAATCTTGTGACAAGATATGTGTTATTTTTTATTTAACTTATTTATATATATTTGAGAACGTGGGCTCATACATTATCAAATTTTTAAACTGTAGTGTATATATATATAAAATTAATATATATATATATGCACGCACACACACACACACACATACATATATATATATATATATATATATATATATATATATATATATATGTAGCATTTGTTTCACAGCTTCTCAGTACGACCAAACATCCGAATGCTTCAAGCTAAGATCGAAACTCAACCGATTTGCTGTCAGTCAGAGTTTCTACCACTGAGCTATCATCATTCGACAGAATGAGTCAGCCAAATCCGGCGTATTGTTTTTGTTTTCACACACACACACACACACACACACACACACACACACATATATATATATATATATATATATATATATATATATATATATATATATATATATATATTATAATATAATTATTATATATATTTTGATATAAAATTTAGATATATATATATTATACTATATATATATTATATATTACACACACATACACACATACACACACACATATATATATATATATATATATATTGATAATATTAGTGGACAATATATATATATATATATATATATATATATATATATATACATACAGTGTAACCCGGATATAAGAGAGTTGTCGGGACCAGATAAGTCTCTTATATCCGGGTTTGGTCTATTTTATATACATTAACACAGGCTCTAATTTGGGACCTGAGAAAATCTCTCTTATATCCGGGTTTCTCTTATATCAGGGTCTCTTATATCCGGGTTACACTATATATATATATATATATGTATGTATGTATGTATGTAAATTTCCAAGTATATAGAATCCAAGTAGAGCTCAATGTCCAAGACAGAGCAAGAATAAAATATAAAAGGCTTAAACACTAATATTCCATTATTCCGTTACACCTTTTATCTGCAGCTTTCATAAATTTCCATCTCACCCTTGTTTCCCACCCCCACACATACACTCTCACTAAATTTTTGTTTTTATACCCGGAGTTATATTTACTCTCGAAATAATACGATTGAGCTATCAGACAGGAAGTGATGATTTTATAAACAGTGGCTGCTACTGCTAATGCAATGCTCTTCAACTAGAATCGAGCTCTCCTAGCCACTGACGTCTTTCGTATAATAAAAACGTTACTTTTTACTCTGCTTATAATACTTTTACTCTATTTATAATAAAAACGTTACTTTTTTTCTCTCTGCCATGCGACGATAGCTTGGGGGTAGAATCTCTGACTTGAAGCAATTGGATGTCTAGAAACACTGATCAGCTCTGATACTGTGAAACAATATGTCAGTGGATGACTATATATATATATATATATATATATATATATATATATATATATATATATATATATAATCAAATTATAAAAAAAAGTCAGTCGTTTTATAATTATTCTGTTTGTCGATTTGTACTGAGTGTCCGAGAGTAAATAAAATAAAAAGTAAGACAATGAATAAATTGATATTAATGAATATAAAAAGGAAAAAATTAACAAAAAAAAAAAAAGGAAATAAGTTATTTGTAGAATATAAAGATGGACTTGATTAGAGAAACCTGATGACATCTGCAATTAACCGAAGTCAATTCAAGTTCGTTATTTTCCTGATTTAACTGAAATCGACAATTCTGTTCTTAAAAAATAGATCGAAAACAAATTGCTGTAATTTAAATATATATTGTAACGGTAGAATATTAAACACAGTTTGATTTGCATATTACGGCCGAAGCAAAAGTTTTACTTAGCAATTTTTAAGGAATTTCGAAGATATTCTTTTTTAAACATTTCAGCCTAGGCAAGGCACTAAAGCCGCTAAGACGCAAAGTGTGAGAGATTATGAGAGACTTTTAAATGTCGGGGTGCGTTTTGTAGGTCCCCCTGAAAGTATGGTGTATGGAGGATTTATTGGTGACGGACGAGTTTTTGTGGTGAATGCGCAAATTGTAACGAGTGAATGGGTCGTGAATCCGATTAGCTAGTTATAAGATAGTTAGTGAGGACCAGCCTCAACCCCCACTTTTTTCGGCCTTGTGCCATAATTTTATTTTTTAATACAATAAATATCAATACAATTTTCCTATTGTCTTTTATCTTTATACATATTGCCTTTTTCTACAGGTTAACTCTGAAAATTATATATATATATATATATATATATATATATATATATATATATATATATATATATATATATATATATATATATATATATGAACTAAATAGAGGCTCGGTGGAGTAATGAATAGAAGCTCGAATTGAGAAATCGGAGAGCTGAGTTCGAATTCCCGTCCTTTATTGGGAAAGGTCTGAATCCTCTTCTTCTTCCCCCAAATAGCAGGACAGACCAGGTTCTATAGCCTTGGATGGCAACTGGTCTGCCGCAGAACGAAATGACAACCTACTGCGGGAAAAATATATGCCTCGTCAGTCATGTATCACGCATGGCACATAAGTAACTGAAAAATAAATGATCAGAAATTAAGACGGCGTGTGTCACCTCGGATTTCCGAAAATGTATACTACCCTCGGGTGTTTCCAGACCCCAATAGAAAAATGCTATATTGTTACAATTATCTATAATATTGTCATAATTCTGGTAACATAACAAGCAGTATATTTCGTAAATTGTTGGGGCAAGACATCAATACGATAACAGAGAAAAAAATAATTCATAAAATTAGGTACAATATATTTCTATGAGCAGTTAAACTCTTAATTATTTAACTGAAAGAGTATGTGTGTGGATATATATATATATATAATAGTATATAGAAACTATTAGGATGATTTGAGATAGTTATAAATAAGTAATTCATCGAGTCTGATAGAAACCTCAACAGAATGCTGAAAGCACTGGACGGGCGTTTCGTCCTATATTTGGGACTCATCAGCAATGCGCATCCACTACCGAGAATTGAAACTTGGACAGCTATGATATGAGGCAAATGTCATACAATCTGTACAAACGGGCCTCGGTGACGAAGAGGTAGCGAATGAGACTCGATATTGCGTCGCTCGTTCATAAATTCCGTGGTGGAACCCTTACAAGTTTCCCTTACCTATCGGACTGTGCCCCCACGAGTCACGATTACAATCACCAAGCAGCTCTATCCAGAGCATTCAAAGCCGGTTCAAGCAAGGATATACAAAAGAGAATTATAATTAATTCATCGTTTGTAGAAGAAACCTCAACAGAATACAGAAAGTGCTGGACGGCCGTTTTGTTCTATATTTGGGACGTATCAGCAGTGCGCATCCACTATCGAGAATTGAAGCCCGAACATTTACGATAGGAGGCTAACGCCATACCAACTGTACAAACGGGTGACGAAGAGATAACGAAATTAGACTCGATATAGCGCCGCTCGATCACAAATTCCGTGGTGGAACTCATCCGAGTTTCTCTTTTACCCATAGGACTGTGCCTCCCCGAGCTACGACTACTATCCCTAAACCGCTCAGTACAAAGAATTAGAAACCGGTTCAAGCAAGGATTATACAGACAGAAATAATTAGGAGAATTTGAAATAATCATAATTAGATAATTCATCCAGTCTATAAGAAAAATGGGACAGGTTTCATATGATTTATCCTCCGAAAAGAAAAAAATATATAGGATCACATAAAAAATTAAATCAACGCACATTGTCTGTCGTATTTAATGAAACTTGCATAAAAGAAGGTTTACTGCCTAAATGTATATATATATATATATATATATATATATATATATATATATATATATATACGCACAGACACACACTTATATTTTTTCGTTTCATTTAAGTGTAATTTGGACGATAATTTATCCATCTCAGCATATAAATATATATATATATATATATATATATATATATATATATATATATAGATAGATAGATAGATAGATAGATAGATAGATAACGCCATATTTGAAATAATCATAATTAATTAATTCATCGAGTCTAGAAGAAACCTCAACAGAATGCAGCAAGCACTAGACGGCCGTTTCGTCCTATATTTGGGACTCATCAGCAATGTTATATATATATATATATATATATATATATATATATATATATATATATATATATATCTGCGGGTGTTTGTGTGTGTGTGAAAGAAATTAGGACGATTTGAGATAACTATATTTGGACTCATCAACAGTGGGCATCCACTACCGAGAATTGAAACCCGGAATGCTGGACAATCTCAAAGATAAAGAAGAGACTTGAACCAACAGAAACAAAGAAAAGAGTACTGAACTGTTACGTAATATCAGTCCTCCTATATGGCAGTGAATGCTAGAGAATCTCCTCACAGATGAAGAAGAGACTTGAAGCAATAGAAACAAAGAAAAGAGTACTGAACTGTTACGTAATGTCAGTCCTCCTATATGGCAGCGAATGCTGGACAATGTCCTCCGCGAAGAATAAGAGTCTTGAAAGAACAGCAAAGTGTTTTCCATTATCGAAAGATGCCTTCCCCATGCTAAAAAAAGTATTAAGAGACAGGAAGAAATAGCCTACGCCATTGAATCGGACAATTCCTCACAGATAAATAGATAATATCTTATTGCTAGGGATGTGAATTTGAGCATGTGAATAACGAGGAATTTTTACGTAAAATGGAAACGAACAGGCGGTCGTGTATACTTACGATCACAATGAGGCAATTGAAATTACTGCCAAACATAATAAGGAAAGGCGGTTTGGAGAATTTGACACTCAAAGGACATCAGAAAGTTAAGAGACATACAAGGAAACTTCACGAACTTATGTAAATATTAGGACAAGATTTATAGTCGACAAATATTGTTTAGAGTCATATAGAATAGGAAAGTGTGGAGAGTGATGAAGAGACGCAACACACAAGCTTTTATGTGCACTGTTTCGAATGGCCGATCGATGAAATCATAGACATTTACTATCAATTATTAACCTTTTCTCTTTCGTTTTCAAACTCTGTTTTCGTTCAGCCATGTTATTTTTTCTCTTTTACTTCTTGTGAAAACGTTAAAGAAAATGCCGAATATATTTTCGTCTTCCCAGTTTACTAGATTCAAACAAAACATATCGAACCGCAGAAGAAAAAAAAATGGAGAGAAAAAAAATATGATAAAAGGTGAAAAAAAAAAGGAAAGAAATTAACGAGTGTGTGTATGTGTGTGTTTTAATTTTTCGTTCTGATAATGTTTTTCTTGGAGAATTGTTTGGCTCGTCAATTGATTGACTCAGTCGATTATTGTCTTTGGTTGACCGTTTTTCTACCAATGATTAAAGACTTGCACGTTGTCTCTTAACACCAACATTGGACAGGTATATCAGCCTATTCATTCTCTATCTATCTATCTATCTATCTATCTATCTATCTATCTATCTCAAACTGTTCGTATCTATCTATCTATCTATCTATCTATCTATCTATCTATCTATCTCAGTCTGTTCATTATCTATCTATCTATCTATCTATCTATCTCAGTCTGTTCATATCTATCTATCTATCTATCTATCTATCTCACTCTGTTCATATCTATCTATCTATCTATCTATCTATCTATCTATCTATCTATCTATCTCACTCTGTTCGTATCTATCTCACTCTGTTCGTATCTATCTATCTATCTATCTGTCTATCTATTTCAGTCAATTTGTATCTATCTATCTATCTATCTCAGTCAATTCGTATCTATCTATCTATCTATCTATCTATTTCAGTCAATTTGTATCTATCTATCTATCTCTCTATCTCTCTATCTATCTATCTATCTATCTCAGTCAATTCGTATCTATCTATCTCAGTCTTTTCGTATCTATCTATCTATCTATCTATCTATCTATCTCAGTCTATTCGTATCTATCTATCTATCTATCTATCTATCTCAATCTGTTCATTCTCTTTCTATCTATCTATCTATCTCAGTTAATTCGTATCTATCTATCTATCTATCTATCTATCTATCTATCTATCTATTAATGCATCTCACTCTGTTCATGTCTATCTAACTCAGTTCATTTCTATATTAATCTCACTTCGCTTACTCTAGTATTAAATTATCAAGCGTAGATTGTGTCCAACCTCTGACCCCGTGTCAACTTTCGCAACACCCTCGTCAGATCGCATGAAATGACCCTTTTTCATAAATGTCTAAATTATCCCCTATTTGCAACCATTTTCTCATATAAATTATTAAAATCTACATAAACTCGTTTTTTAATTGTTTTTTTGAAGTATAAAAGAAAGAAAGAAAGAAAGAAAGAAAGAAAGATGTGAATTAAGTAAAAATAAGAAAATAAAAATTAATTACGAAAGAAGGAAAAAGAAAATATTGAAAATGAAAAACTCTCAGGACTTTTGTTAATGACATCAAGAAAAATAAAAAAATAAAAAAATATTTCAGGTAATATTAAATTTACTTGGCTAAGCCAGATAAGATTCAGTGTAAAATGTGATGGCCCATAGCAATTATCTAACACTTAATAATATTTCAGTGTATGGATCATGTATGGCAAATTAAGCATAGGAGATAAAGTAAGCATAGAAAAAGTTGAGCCAAAGGTAGTTTCACACATCACCGCAACTTGTTACAAAACCAAAACATTAACCAGAAAACTCGAATCATGTTCTGAAATAGCCTCGTTGGATCGAGACTTTTATATAGTGCCAGAAATGTCTAAACTGTCAGCTATATACAAGATAGATAGATAGATAGATATGAAAAGACTGAGATAGATAGATAGATAGATAGATAGATAGATAGATAGATAGATAGATAGATATGAACAGACTGAGATAGATAGATAGATAGATAGATAGATAGCTATGAACAGACTGAGATAGATAGATAGATAGATAGCTATGAACAGACTGAGATAGATAGATAGATAGATAGATAGATAGATATGAACAGACTGAGATAGATAGATAGATAGATAGATAGATAGATAGATAGATGGATAGCTATGAACAGACTGAGATAGATAGATAGATAGATAGATAGATAGATAGATAGATAGATAGATATGAACAGACTGAGATAGATAGATAGATAGATAGATAGA
>OZ010589.1:15529863-15534863 GCA_963932145.1 Acanthosepion lycidas
TGGCTGAATAACTCAAAGTCCATTCAAGAACCATTAAAAGAACGGTGAATAATTTTAAAAAAGGAGGAACCGTAGAGGGGAAAACTGGATCAGATTGAGGAGGACATAGAATAAGCTTTGACGGAGGTAGTTTTGTTGCGGACCCGATAGCAATGCAGTGCCGGCCTACGAAAAAGTGGCCTTGTGCCAGACACTACACACGACTACCGAATCCGCTAACAAAGTAAAAAAAAGGGAAAAGAAAATTAAGTGTGTACTTTCATTGTAAATTATCACAATTTCCTCAGTGAGAAAAAAGGAAGGGTCGTTTAACTCGACTGTATTCAACACGTGCATAAAAGGTGACAAATAAGTAGACAGGAAGAACGATAAAGTAAGTCTGATAAAAGCACAAATATAGAATTTTATTATATATCTTTTTAACAAGTAAGCTTGTCTCAACCGTGGAGACTATCAGAAAAGGCAAGAACTGTTCTTGGGTAGTAAGCAGATTGTATTGTTGAAACTAGCAGAAAGTTAAAGTTCCGCGCCAAAACGAAAATCAAAATG
The DNA here is from genome assembly GCA_963932145.1 of Acanthosepion lycidas. NCBI lineage: Eukaryota > Metazoa > Mollusca > Cephalopoda > Sepiida > Sepiidae > Acanthosepion > Acanthosepion lycidas. Next base: position 15,530,413 of record OZ010589.1, read on the forward strand.
GCTAAGGCGGGAAAAGTTCTTCAGAAGGAAAGTCCTGGAATGTAGTCTACTTGAACAAAAATGTATGCGAATACAATAATTAAAAAGAATACTCACTGCGAAATTTGAATGTGTGAGTGTAATGTAAATTTTTAAAGTAACTGGTTCAAAAAGGTTAGAAAAGAAATATGAGAAGTTCTCATTCTTAGTTGTTGAAGGTTTAGAAAAGTTCATCAATCGGCCGTGTCGATAAACTCTACGTTCGCTAGAAGCAACGGAGGAAAGTTCGAAAAGGTTGTTGGCTTCAAGACGAAAAATAGGTCTTGGAAAAGTATGATGACTCCCGTGTAGCTGTTTCGACATTTTACAGCGGAAAACGGAGGAAGGTTCAACATGTTCACATTAGGACGAGAAATGAGTCTTGGAAAAGTGTGTTGACGACCGTGTTGTAGTCTCTGGAGGAAGGTACGAATAAGTTGTTCGCTTCAAGACGAGAAAAGTCCAATGTAAAAGTGTGGTAGCAACGGTGTTGCTAAACTCGACGTCTTCTAGTGGAAGAACGGAGGCAAGTTCGAACAAGTTCGAAGAAAAGTTATGATCACACGACATGTTGAAGATTTGGTTATTTAAGATATTCCGGCTCGTTTATGGGTTAGGAGCACGGAATAAATGAGTTGTCTTTCTAGCTTGAAAATTCGGAAAGCAACTGAATTGGAAACGCTGTTCGTCTGTGACGTCAGAAAAACGCGCGGGAAAAATTCAAATTCTGATTCTAGTTGGAATCAGCAGTAGCAGCTAGCAACCTTCCTAACGACGGTTGAAGTGTTTAATGCTATAACTAACCGATCGGGGAAGAAAGGGGGGCAGTCCGAGCGCGCGCACGTAAAATGTAGGTGGAAATACTGTGTTATTTCACAGTTTCACCGAATACCGCAACTTGCTGCAAAACCAAAACATCAACGTGAAAACTCTCGTTGCGTGTTCTTAAATAGTCCCGGCAGATTGAAACTTTCATGTGGATGTCACATATAGCACCAAACACGTTCAGAAATATTTGAACTCTTAGCTGTATACAACCGCTTTCTATGATCAGTGGTGATTAAAGGATTTGAGCAAATAACTTTTGAGGAGAAAAAGAAATTGAACATAGAATAGCCTTTGACGGAGAGAGTTTCACCCAACCGCAGCTTGCTACAGAACCAAAACATCAACTTGAATATAGCCTTGTCAGATCGAGATACACATATGGATGTCATGCATGGCGCCAAACCCGTTCAGAAATATGTGATGTTTCCTTATCTGGCATCTTCTCTACATTCACTTTCTCACAAACGTGATGTGGCTTCTGTCTTTTCTACAAATATTCGATCCCACCGTTTCACTGTTGAAGTAGTTAAATGTAACTGCCTCTTCTACTCAAGCAGCTTCTTCTCTCGCGCTTCCCGACAGTGGAACTCCCTTCCTCTTACTTGCTTCCCTGATAGCTATAATCTTCAAATATTCAAATGTAAGGTCAATTGATATTTTCTGATCCGTCCTTTTCGTTATCCTTTCCTCAAACAACCTTCTTTAATATTGCTCTCATTTTCTGTAACCCCTTGCGTATTAGTGGCACTCCAGCCTTAATTGGGATGAAATGCTTGAAAAGAATAATAGTAACAAAATTATCAGCTGTATACAATCGCTTCATGGTGTCTGACATATTTAAAATATTCCTCAGGCCCACTCAATATGAAGAACCTCAGTGGGTTATTTAATGCGGACAACATTTTTAGGATACAGTCGTATGAATAGAATATGTATTCTTTGGTTTAGATTGGTTTGGTTTATTTTGTTTTACGGCATATCAATCTCAATGGGTTATTTAATGCCGACAACATTTTTAGGATAGATTCGTATGACTAGAATATGTATTCTTTTATTTAGATTGGTTTGGTTTATTTTGTTTTACGACATATCAACCTCAATGGGTTATTTAATGCCGACAACATTTTTAGGATAGATACTTATGAATAGAATATGTATTCTTTGGTTTAGATTGGTTTAGTTTATTTTGTTTTATGGCATATCAACCTAAATAGCTTATTTAATACCGACAAAAAATTTATTAATGGTAATATTTTCTTTTGTCAAAGATCTATTTCTGGGAATATATTTCCTTCAAAATTGTATTGCTGGTAATAATTTTTTTCAAAAGATTATTGCTGGTAATAGTTAACTATTTGCCCATAGTTGGGACCCTAAAAGGTGCTACCACCCCTGGTCAGGGTAGACCTGTAAACACCAGCAATTAAGAGGTGGTTCCACGCTCCTCAAAACCTCCTGATCAGAGGCCTTGCTGTTGGACGTAGTTTATCGTCTTACCCAGGACGCAGATGTAGTTTAACGTCTTACCCAGGACACGCATTAAACTTCTCTCCATTAATCATCTGAGGGACCCCACGCTTCCTTCCATCAACATGGCACAACCACCTCGAAAATGGATCATTGCGTCTTTTTGGGCTACCGTCCTCAGCCGGCATGGAAAGAATTTATTGAATCCATTGCTAGGTCAGCTGCTAAGAAGGTCGTTTAACAGTGTCGTGCTAGACAATTTTACTCCACAGAATCTATCTTACTATAAGTCTACCATTCGTTCATGCTTATAATATTGCTGACACATATGGTCCAGGGCTCCGGATATTTACCTAACATGTCAAATTAATCGAACGAAGCTGAAAATTTATTTTAATGGAATTATCTAAATCAGTCAAAATTAACTTTTTAAAATGTTCTTTTAAAACCGTACAGAATTATTTAAACAACTGGCCCTGATCTGGCATCTCGTCTGCAGTCGATCTCTTACAGATGTCCCGTCGCCTCCCTGTCTTTTTTACAAATACTTTCACGATAACTGCTCCGAGGAGCTGCATTCGCTGGTTCCCAGACGTCATGAGTTCAAGCGCCATACGAGGCTGGCATCTCGCTCTCACCCTTTAACTGTCGAAACTGTTAAATGTAGCCGTCTCTTCTACTCCAATAGCTTCATGTCTCGCACTTCTCGCCTGTGGAACTCCCGCCCCTTTTCCTGTTTCCTTGATAGCTATAATCTCCAACTATTCAAATATAATGTCAATCGACGTCTCAGATGCCTTGATCTATCCCCTATCCTTCTCTTCATCCTTTCCTCTATCACTCCTCTTTGTTCTCTCTCCAAATCTTCTGTAACCCCTTGCGTCCTAGTGGCTTCCGGCCTTGGTTAGGGTGGAATGCTTTTTTTTCTCTCTTACATATCTATAAGTCTACCATTCGTCCATGCTTAGAATGTTGTTGGCACATATGGTCCAGTGTAAGCCATTTTTTCCTTTGCTCCTTTTTAGATGTATTATTTTATAAACTGATGTTTTCTCTCTGTGTAGTAAAAGTCATAGTACAGTTCTCTGTGTTACGTTTATCAAACGGGTTTGCTAGGCCTTCCTATGTTCGCCACTTGTTCTCTATTTATACTTGTCTATCTAATTTGCATACGATACAACATAAACATTATAAAGTTCGTGAATATAATACATTAAGATAATCTCCGTACAATTGCATTGTTCTAAGTTATTAAAGGAAACATTATAATGTCCTTAAATATAATCCATGGTCAAAATGACAGTGTAATTGTCTATAGTGAATCTATTGCTAGCTGCTAAGTTGGTTCACTGTGTCATGTGATGTGAGACAATTTATCTCTCCAGAATCTATCTTACATATCTATAGGTCTGCTATTCGTCCATGCTTAGAATATTGCTGCCACATATGGTCCCGTGCTCCTGCTATTTACTTAGAAATTCTTGATAAGATTCAAAGAAGAACCAGTAATATTATCGGTTCTGGTCTGGCAGCTCGGCTGCAATCACTTCCGCACCGCCGTAAGGTTGCCACTCTGTGTCTTTTCGATAAATATTTTCATGGTAATTGTTCTGATGAGCTCTTCGGATGGTACCTAGAGTTTTTTTTCTTTAAGCGTCGTACTAGAATGGCGTCAAGATTTCATCAATTTACAGTTAAGCTGCCGTAAGTTCTATGCTAACAGTTTCTTCTCTCGCACTTCTCTCTTGTGGAATTCTCTTCCAGCTCCATGCGTTTCAGCTAACTTTAATCTGCAAAAGTTCAATGCATTGTCAATCGCTGTCTACTGTTCTCCTGATTACTCGCTTCTTTCTCTGCTCATCATTAATGTTTCTGTTCCAAATTCTTCCACACCCACTAACCCCTTGTCACTTAGTGGCTTTTCTGCCTTGCATGGGGTGAAACTGATTTTAAAAAAGTCTTCAAAAGTGTCATTGAACCTTACTTGCCTCTGTTGCTATCTATGGCAAGAAAATAAAAACGATATAATAACCTGTATCCATTTACATGGCACTTATTGAAATATTTTGTTAAAGTTATTAAGCTCATGAAATTCATATAGAAAAACAGTGACATTTTCACAAGCATTATTATATAAA
>OZ010589.1:15539863-15579863 GCA_963932145.1 Acanthosepion lycidas
TCTCCTCGAAAAACACATGTAAAAACATTTCATTGTTTCTCGCATACATACACAAATAAAATTTATATTCTATTCCAGAACTTTTTTAATTAAAATAAAAAGACATTACTTTCTAATCTATAACCAACTTGTATTGTTGTCGTTATATTAAATTAATGTTTATTTGTTGAAACTAAATTGTCTTTTTTTTTTTTTTTTTTTTGCTGGATTTTATTCTTTCTATGAAAATCGTGTGATTATTCTAAAAGGCCGAATTAGGAGCAGAACTGCCACAAAATTTTATATTATCGAATACCCACACTCCGAATTTTGACATTCAACGAAAAACCAAGTTTAAAGATTCCTACAGGTTTAATTTTAATCACTCATGAAACAGAAATATTATCCTCCACATTTATAAGAGGACCAAAAATTGAGTATTGCCGCCATATATGAACAGGAGCCGCTCAGTCTTTGCTGATGAATTATTTTCCACCCTACAATCTCTTTCCTCGAGACGAAATATTGCAAGCCTCTCTATCGCTCTTTCCGCGGAAAGTATCCCGAGGAAAGTATCCCGAGGAAAAATATTCCGTTGTTCTACCCCCTCCCACACACACAGCTGAACCCTAACCTGCTACGCCCATTGTAGCGATTAACCGTCATTCCCTTCGTATTCCGTTGGTGAGATGTGAGTTCCACAGGAAAAATAGACCAGCAAGAGGATGTTTCCCCGATATCTACAATCTTCACCTGATTAAGTCTAGGTGTGACCATAATGTTCACAATCTATCCCCACGTACCTCTTAATCTGTAACCCTCTACCTTGAGTGGATTTCGGGCCTTGTAATTAAATAAGTAATCATTGAAGCTGATCTCTAGTTATATATATATATATATATATACATACATATATATATATATATATATATATATATATATATATATATATATATATATATATATATATATATATATGTATATAACTTTTACACTTCTTAGATTTCTTTTATCCCTAGCAACGACACCCGGTGATATTCGAGTAAAATCCCATTTCTCTTTTTCCGTAGTCATACTTTTTCTTTGATGAGGAGATTTGAACATGTCTACAAAATGTTACTTTATATATATATATATATATATATATATATATATATATATATATATATATATATATATATATTAGGATCTCTCTACCAGGAGTTTTACCTGGATATTCATTTGTTAGTAACTCCTCGGGATTATCCACTTGACGATAAGATTGGTTGGTTGGTTGGATTTTATGGCATATCAACCACTGTGAGTCATTTAATGCCTAATTAAGGCATACACACACACACACACACACACACACACATATATATATATATATATATATATATATATATATATATATATATATATATACCTATACATATATTAAATATACAGTAGTATCAAACATATAGCTGGCAACATTATTTTTTCAAAAACGTATAGCTGGCAATATAATTGTTTCAAAAACACATAGCTGGCAACATTATTTTTCCAAACGCGTATAGCTCGCAACATTTTCCAAAAAACGTATAGCTGTCAACACTATTTTTTCCAAAAAACGTATAGCTGGCAACATTATTGTTTCCAAAAAACGTATAGCTGGCAACATTATTGTTACAAAAACACATAGCTGGCAACATTATTGTTTCCAAAAAAACGTATAGCTGGCAACATTATTGTTTCAAAAACGCATACCTGGCAATATTATTGTTTCAAAAACATATAGCTGGCAACATTATTTTTTCCAAAAAACGTATAGCTGGCAACATTATTGTTTCAAAAATGTATAGCTGGCAACATTATTGTTCTAAAACGCATACCTGGCAACATTATTGTTTCAAAAACGTATAGCTGGCAACATTATTTTTTCCCCAAAAGGTATAGCTGGCAACATTATTGTTTCAAAAGCGTATAGCTGGCAACATTATTGTTTCAAAAACGTATAGCTGGCATCATTATTTTTTCCCAAAAAGGTATAGCTGGCAACATTATTGTTTCCCCAAAAACGCATAGCTGGCAACATTATTTTTCCGAAAACATTATCTGAAGACTTGTTGTTGGACGTAGTTTATCGTCATACCCAGGACGCACGATAAGGTTATATATATATATATATATATATATATATATATATATATATATATATATATATATAATTAACTGGTTTAAAATATAGTTTTTTTCGCTACACAGTAATAACCGTGTTTGAAAAATGGAAGCTAAAAAATTCAAATTTAATTTTGTAATTAAATTAAAAACATTAGTTCCATTTGCTCCTCAAGTGAATATTGGAATAACTTATTTTTTTAAATTTACTGAGTTTTAAACGCGCACCAAAATTCATAATTCATTGTTTCCAAGGATACAGAGAAATCCAATCATTCAGTCAAGGGGTGATAGCTTGTTCATTTTTATTAACTAGTAAATAATACAACAAAAGTTAATAAAAATGAACACGCTACCACACTAAGCAGCCTCATTCCAGTTATTGCACTCAGATGCACATTCTTCCCATTGATAACAAGTAATGTTGCATTTCTTCAGCGCACTCTTGATGCCTTCCTTAAAGCGCCTCTTAAGTTTGACAGCGTTTCTCTGCCCTGTTCGCAGCTCAGTATATATATATATATACGTATGTTGTTATCCACAGACGGACTGTTTCGCTGTATCACAGCTCTTTAGTGTGGCTAGACGATCGGCTGCCTCTAGCTAGGTTCGAAACTTGACTGAATTGGGGTCAGTCAGAGATTCTACCACTAACCTGTCGACGCACGGCAGGGACGAAGGTGAATTTTAGTGTATTTATTTTCAGATAAACACACAGAGACCGAGAGGATTCAATTCGCTTTACCGAAGAGTCTTGCTATAATAGCCGTAATAGTCACTGTTTACAAACCCACATTTCCTCCCCCAGAGAGCTCAACGGAAATTAATTTTTCATATATATATATATATATGTATTGGGAGAGACCAAAAAACATACATTCTTGTACGAATTAATTGAAACAAAGCGAAAAATCGTATTTTTCCACTGAAACATGATTCAATAAACATGTTAGTACTTTCTGTGTGAAATCCATGAAGTCTTTCCTTGCAGATAGACCACAGATTTTCGATTGGATTTAAATCAGGAGAGTTTCCGGGGCAGTCTATAATACTTTGATTTGCTCACTGGTAAGGCTTGCCAGTGTGTTCGTGCAGCGTTACAATTTTCGTACGCTTTCTTGGAGTAACGCCCATCGCAGGTAATGACCGTAGGACAACTAATCAACATTAGAGACAATAGTGTTTGGGTGTTTATGAAAATCTGATGCAATCACGGATGGCGCAATATTTTTGAAGGCCAAGCAAATTTCATCATACACCCCGAAAATAGATTCACATTACTGCACAGCACTTGCTACCCTGATAATTATAATTTTCAAAAATTTAAATGCGACATCAATCGCCATCTTCTGCCTTCTTGAAATCCGTTCATCGTTTATCCTTTCCTCAATACTCAGTTTTCGTTTCTCTTTCACACCCTGTAACCCTCGGTGTACTAGTGGCATTCCCGCCTTGCTTGGAGCGAAATGATTAAAAAACTGCATTGCGCATGTAGAAGCACAGATGCGAAAAAAAAGGTCACTGATCATTTAACCCTGTGTTAGTCACATGGGGTGATTTTTTGCGCCCTCCCCCCCACTAAATTTTAAAATACTTGTAATTCTCAGTTGGTAACTAGTTTCTTTTGCTCTCCCCCACTACTTCCTTTACTCAGTGAGGATGTATACCACGTTGTGTGGCGTAGTTGTCGTGCGAGGCAGATGTGAAGTGACTATCCATTTCCGGTAATTCGAGCTGGCTAACGCAGGCTTAAGAACTCGAAACGAATCCCCTAATAGAAGACAACATTCCTGCTTCCCCTCCCGAGGCCAATGCTCTAATGATGACGAGGGTGGCTGGAGATATCTATTCTGATAACATAGGTATTCATAGTCGAGATAAGAATGATCTTAAACAGAACATCAACATCAAATGTTTCAAGAAATAAACCTTTCTAAAACGGAAAATAAAATCAAGGATTGGAATGAAAGCAGTGATGGTACCTCGACTGAATCCATTATAAAAATTTCAGGGTGTGTATTTATTAGGTTGGTGCAAAAATAATGACGTAATGATGTCGTTTTTTGACGTTAAAAAATACGTCAAAAAACGACATTATTACGTCATTATTTTTGCACCAGCCTAATAGTAAATCCTAAACACTTCAGGTACCTCGGCGTATGGATAGGGATTCAAACCCTATACTGAAATGTATTATATTTAATAATAGTCCCGAATAATGTTCTTTTTCTCATATTCTTTCACGCTCAGTAACCCTTTATGTTTTAGTGGCTTTATTGCCTTTCCTTGAGTTGAAAGGATTAAAAAATGTCATTTAAATTTCTGTATTTGTATGATGTTGACATCTACGAGTCGTAATTTGCATCCTGGACTGTAGATGTTACCGTAAGTTCTATGCTAAGAGTTTCTTCTCTTGCACTTCTCGCTTTTGGAACACTTTTCTGGCATTTTGTTTTCCAGTTAACTTTGATCTTGAAATATTTAAATGCAATGTCAATCGTTATCTTCTGTCTTCTTAATTCTTGTTCCTTTATTGTCTTCTCTCCTTAATAGTAGTTTTTCTCATATTCTCTAACATGCAGTAATTACTTCCGTCCTAGTGGCTTCATTCCCTTTGATCTTCAAAAATTTAAATGCAATGTCAATCGTTATCTTCTGTCTTCTTAATTCTTGTTCCTTTATTGTCTTCTCTCCTTAATAGTAGTTTTTCTCATATTCTCTAACACCGAGTAATTACTTGCATCCTACTGGCTTTATTGGCTTTGATCTTCAAAAATTTAAATGCAATGTCAATCGTTATCTTCTGTCTTCTTAATTCTTTTTCTTTTATTCTTTTTTCTTCTGAATAATGTTCTTTTTCTCATATTCTTTCACGCTCAGTAACCCTTTACGTTTTAGTGGCTTTATTGCCTTTCCTTGAGTTGAAATGATTAAAAAATGTCATTTAAATTTCTGTATTTGTATGATGTTGATATCTACAAGTCGTAATTTGCATCCTGCATCGTTTCGCTTATTGGCAGCTATGCATTCTGTTTTCTTAGAATCGATGGCTGAACTACAGGATTAAAATAGTCCGACTTCCAAATCCCTACCCCATCCTAGGCGTCTCATGCATCAGAGACTGTCCCTGATAATTCTCTTTCAAGTGTGGGGTGGGGACGGAGCAGCCTATAAGTAATTGTATTTATCTGCGCGCACACTCGAACGGGATATGTCACAAGACGGTTCTGAAGTGGGAGTTCCACGCGTACATCAGAAAAGGACAAAAATAGTCCGCCTCAGCCATCACTCACTTTTGGTGGTGGTTTGGTTTGTGGGGTGGTTTAGGCATCAGAATTTGACGCAGACTTTCCCACTTTAAGGGAAATAGAGAAGGCAGAGCGTGGATGTTGCTGTATTTATTTGTACGCCTACGCGAACAGAATATATCACAAGACCGGACTTAAAGTAGTTGTTTCACGCGTGATGAATCATTTTCTGTGACAGTCTGACCAACTTACGTTTGACTAAACATTTCTAAATTTTTAGAAATGAGGAAGGGTAAGGATTCATATTTGGCAAAATTTAAACAATTCTTTCATTTTTGCTCATTTTACATGCTTCCAGAACCACGAAGATGCTTGCATATTTCCTATAATGGTCATTTAGATGAACAAAAGCAGATTTAACTCTTCTGTATAATAAATCCGAATGTCAGTGTGTCACTGTGTCACGCGTTTTCAACTTTACTCCTAGAGGCCGTAGCTCAATGTATCATACCATTTTAGAATCAGGCCGACTTTGTGAATAAAGTAAAAACACTCCAGGTCACATCCGGATCCGGAATCCTGAAATTTCGGATTCCCAAGTTTTCATTACTGCGATTGTTTTCGAATTCCGCCATCTTGACTTCTACTGATAAAAACAATCAAAGAGACACAACTCTCTTTCAATAGCACGTTTCAAATATATATATATATATAAAAAACAACTGTTCTCAAATTATAGTGTTTCAAAATAAAATTTTTCTGTTTTCGACTTTACTCCTAGAAGCCGTAGCCTAACAAAACACACCATTTTGGAATCAGGACCACTCCGTGTGCAAATTAAAAACATTCTGTGTTGGACGCACAATCCTGAAATTAATTTCGACTGTTTTTGTCGATTTTTACGTGTTTTTTTTTTTTTGCGACGAAGTTTTTGTGCGATAAAACATTTTATAGCTTGGAAATTAATTTGGGAATAATCGAAATTATTAGCGAAACCCAGAGAAAGTCACCCATGCAATAAAAATAATTGTTTGTACAGAAAGTAACGACCTACGTACATCAAAATGCCTTTAAATTAAAATGGCGTCAGAAGAATTATCATTGAACTTTTAAAAGGTAAGCTTAAATATTAATGCAATATTTAAATGCAGCGATCAACTTTGAGTTCTGTAATTTATTGTTGCCAATCGTATCTACTCTTCCTTAACTATTGCGATGAAGGCCCAATCAAGAGCCCTCCGCAATAGCTAACTTAAATGCCATCCGATAGGTCTTATATTTGGCATTTGAGCCTTATATTTGGGCCTCATATTTGGTGAACATTCAGTAAAAAAAGAAGCTTTGTAAGTAAGCCTTCATCTAAATAAAAATCTAAAAACTGAAAAAGGTTTCATTTCGTTTTTTTTATTTCCACCTCTCCGTCTTCATTATTTTTACTTAACGTTATTTTAAGGGAAAACTTCGACAGGAAGTGAGTGGACAGGAAGTATATTGGAAAAATGCCAGTAACATACGTCCAATTTCGTTGCAACTGAGTTATTTTCCCTCCATTTTGCCGTCTCTATTTGGACATAACCGTCTATTAACAATGAACAGAGTAATAAAATTAATGATAATAATATATATTTTTAGTAATATGATACGAAAATCCAGAGAGAAAATTCTGTGTAGTTTATAAGCCATTATCCAGTCTGTCCACTGACGGAAATTATTATACAAAGGACGCTCCGTAAGTAATACCGCTTATGCGACATAAGCGACAACAGATACAGGGAGCCCAATATCACCGTGGGAGACGTGTTTTCATCAAATTTTTTTCGCATATATATATATATATATATATATATATATATATATATATATATATATATATATATATATGTATATATTCTCACATATAGATTTTTTCATATATGCGTTTTTCATTCACTCTCAGCGGTGCGAAGTGTGGTCTGTCGCACACACCACACATCAATATCGCTTGTGCTCACATCCACTGTTTGGTCACTGTAAACGTTTAACGAGCGTTGAGGAATATTAGTGCGAGCAAATTTTTGCCTGCGCAAAGGAAAAGCAAATAGCCACTACTGCTTAGTACGCACTTTCTTTGTTAAACGCCCTTTTGCCAGGTTGCTAGTCGTAACCAGCTACTATATTATACGATGTTTTCGTGTATTTTCAGTACCTCATGACCTGTCATCAGCACGTAGCAGCATCAATTATATATATATATATATATATATATATATATATATATATATATATATATATATATATATCAGGTCATCCCATAAGTTCTGTCCGAATTTTAACTTTTTGTTAAAATGAACGAAATTTAAAGAGTATTTATAATGTCTAATGGAGCTGAACATTATTTTTATGTTTAGATGCATTTAAACTGATCAAATTTTATTTCAGAGAACAATAAAATTAAATTTTCTTTGATTAAAACCCTGCTAATATGGAAGTACCCAAGAATCATTTGAGGCACATAATGCTTTATGAGTTCAAGAAAGGAAACTCAGCAGCCGAAGCGGCTAGAAACATTCACTCAGTTTATGGAGAGGAATGTGCGAATGAAAGAACTTGCAGAAGATGGTTTGCAAAATTCAGAGGTGGAGATTTCACCCTTGAAGATGAAGATCGAACCGGACGTCCAGTTGAGTTTGATGAAAAGCTTCTTAAAGCAGCCCTTGAAGAAAATCCTGCTTTATCAGTTGAGGAATTGGCAGTGGTTTTCAGTTCAAACCATACAACTGTTCATCGTCATCTTCAACAATTTGGAAACTAAACTTGGAAAAAAACTGAGTTAATATTGGAGGTCCTTTTCGAGACACACGGCCAGGTTAGTTTTGTCAGTGACACTAGATTTGTTTTTGAGGCAGGAATAAATTGTGGTGTCATCCGCGTAGATGACAACTTGGGAATTTATGGCGTCAGGAAGGTCATTTATGTAGATAAGGAATAGAGTGGGGCCTAGGATGGAGCCTTGAGGAACACCTGCGTTCGTGGGATAGGAACTGGAGGAGAATCCGTTGAGAACGACCTGCAATTCACGGTTTGACAGGAATGATTGTATTAGGTCAAACAATCGACCCGTAAGGCAATAACCCTGGAGTTTGCGAAGATGGTCGGCATGCCAAACCCTATCGAATGCTTTGGAGATGTCTAGGGCCACGGCACGAGCTTCCCCGTTATTTTGAAGAGCTTGGTAGACAGTTTCCGTGATAGCCGTAAGCACATCAACTGTAGATCGGGCAAAGCGGAAGCCATATTGCTTGTCCGAGAGCAGATCATGGGATGTGAGGTGGTTAACCAGCTCAGTATTGATTAGGGCTTCGAAGACTTTGCCGAAGATGGGTAGGAGACTGATAGGACGGTAGTTAGAAGGGTCAGAGGGGTCGCCAGAGTTCTTGAAGACAGGAACAATCAAAGAGGACTTCAATCAGTCAGGAAAACAAGATTCCTTGAGGCAGTAGTTGTATAGTTTAGAAAGGGAGGGCGGGCGCCAGTTCAGGCGCGCATTTCTTCAAGACAATGGCTGGTATCCCGTCTCCACCACTAGCCTTGTTGGGGTCTAAATTGGAGATAACGCCCAGTACCAAAGACGGGGTTATGTGTAACCGACTCAATAGGGCCTATGTTCACTTTTATATTTACATACGCTCTATCTCTGATATTGAGCACTTTATCCCATAAATATAGCACATCTTAAGACTATATTTCTTCATATATATATATATATATATATATATATATATATATATATATATATATATATATATACCCTACAAAAAAAGATAACCCTTTATGAAGTCGTCAAAAAACAAACGTTACGGCTTTTTTATATACACAAATCCCTTTCATAAAGAGATATAATAAAAGAATAAAATAAAAAAATAATTAAGTCTCCATAGACGCTCAAGCCAGACTATGCGAAAACTTCCACCGTCATAAATTTAGCCACCTCCACCTTACCCTGACCCGGCATCTATGAAAGTAACTCTATACTGATACAAATTATTAACACCCCACCCTGCCTATTCTAAACAATCCACCCTTGATGTTACCATGGAAATTTTGATTTAAATTCTGAATATAATATTAAAACTCGTAAATTTCAGAAATTAGTTATTCCCTAAAAAAATTTCGCTTGAAGATGGAACAGAGCCTACTTTAACTCAAGTTAATTCAAATATTATTTTGAAATTTTCGGCTCTTGCTTTGAAACATGAGACCTCATATGTAGCGAGTTGGAATCATATTTTTAATAAATAATTATATTTATACTCTACTTTCGTATCGAGCACTATTTTTTAAAAATAATAACGAAAATACAAAGGAACTTTGGATTATTTACCAAACCAGTTCTTTCCTATTTTCTATATTTTCACACACACACACACATATATATATATATATATATATATATATATATATATATATATATATATATATATATATATATATATACGTCTGGTCGTATTTGCCTGTCTTTATATATATATATATATGTCTGGTCGTATTTGCCTGTCTTTATATATATATATATATATATATATATATATATATATATATATATATATATATATATATATATGCATAAAATGTGTGTGTGTGTGTGTGTGTGTGTGTGTGTGTGTGTGTGTGTGTGTGTGCAAATGTATAGAAAAATAGGAAAGATACGTTAGGTAAATAATCCAAAGTACTTAAGAATTTTTGTTTTTATTTAAAAAAAAACAGTGCTCAGTACATAAGTAGAGCCTAAATTATATATATATATATATATATATATATATATATATATATATATATATATATATATATATATATATGCTTGTGTGTGTCTGTGTCAACGTAAGGGAGTGAGGGATACGGCTTAAAAGTGGAGAGTGCAAAATCATCATAGAACCTAATTTTAGTTGTCCAATAATGAAATAGCCAGACCATGAATATGCAAATCGATCCGTCAAAATCGATAGTCGACTAATAAATATAATACTAATGATGCAGCTTGTTGGGTGGGTGGGGATTACAAGTAAATGTTTGAATGACGCTGCGTTTCTCTCATCTATCTCTCTCTCTCTATCTAATTCTCTATTCATATCTATATATCTATCTATCTCTGTGATTCTGTTCATATCTATCTATCTATCTATCTATCTATCTATCTATCTATGTCAGTCTGTTCCTATCTATCTATCTATCTATCTATCTCAGCTTCCTCATTATCTATCTATCTATCTATCTATCTATCTATCTATCTATCTATCTATCTAAGCTTGTTCCTATCTATCTATCTATCTATCTATCTCAATCTGTTCGTATCTATCTATCTATCTATCTATCTATCTATCTATCTATCTATCTCACTCTGCTCGTATCTATCTCTCCATCTATCTCACTCTGTTCATATCTATCTATCTATCTATCTATCTATCTATCTATCTATCTATCTATCTATCTATCAAAATCTCTTTCGCTCTTCTGTGTGCGTATGTCTGCAATATAGAAAGGATTCTCAAAATGTTCTAAATATAGTTGCCCGCTGATTAAACTTTCAAGTTCTTTGACGGTGCGCTTCAAACACTACAAGCAATTATCAATGACTTTGTCAAACACACAGACACGCACGCACACATATACACGCACGCAGACATTTGTAGAGAATATAATAATTAGTCTCATGTGGCAACAGTTGAAAGAGGAACGAGAAAAAAAGAGAAAATTTAAGGACAAAGAATACGCAATAAAAAACTTGCACCAGTGATTAAAGTTTAAAAAAGAAAAATCGAGAAATATAAACAGTCAATTGCTTATAGCCCCTGACGAGTGGGTGGACAGGTCCATCTGCAGAACTCTGGTGTCGGGATGCTAAAGATAACATCAATCAGCTAAGTGACAAACTTTTACTTATATTAATTAATTCTCTCTCTCACTCTCTCTCTCTCTCTACACAGACACACACACACACATATATATATAAGCGAACATTGAAGTCAGCACTTAGAGGCGACAGTCTGTTTCATGCTAGACGCAATCGTCAGGCCACCTGACGATTGCATCTAGCATGAAACAGACTGTCGCCTCTAAGTATTGACTTCAATGATCACTTTTATATTTACACACGCTCAATCTCTGACATTGATCACTTTATTCTATAAATATAGCACACTTTAAGAGTATATTTCTTCCTATCTATCTATCTATCTATCTATATATATATATATATATATATATATATACAGTTGAGGGAAAGAAATATTCGTGCACTAGACCTTTTTGATTGTTCTTTAAACGGGACGTACGTTTAAACGTACCAATCGGAACTAGGAAACCTAGTATCATAGATGATATGATCCCCTCGTACAATATTAGAATTTATAGGAACAGCTACAAAAGGCAAAGACAGCAAACAAAATACTTAACAAGTTTGTGCAAGTGGATGGAGGACAGGTACCCTAGAGGTACCAAAAGTATTGATGGCACTAACAAAAGACAAGTAGATGGTAAGACCCTTAGTTACCAACTACCAGGATATATATATATATATATATATATATATATATATATATATATTTAACAACTTTTTGGGTTTTTTTTCAGTTTAATAAATATACCTGGAATAAATCAAATTATATTCCATTCACTAAAATTCCTTAAATTCTTCCATCGATAAACAAAATTCCTGCATAATCAAATCAAGCATCAATAGTTTACCAGATTTTTTGCTTAAAGGTTGAATGTGGTTATATAAAAATGAGTTTTTATATATATATATATATAATTATTTTGGGGATTTAGTCTAATCATATAATAATACGCCGAGCCTAGAAAAATCATCAGCAGAATGCACTGGACGGACGTTGCGTCCTATCTGTGTGCGCAAACTCCACCGAGAATCGAACCTGGACCGTTTCGATACAACGTCAACGTCATACTAACTGTACCACGGATATCAGTGGCGCAGAAGGCACAAACTAGACTCGATATAGCGTCGCTACTCGCTTACTTCCGCAGCGATACTCATCCAAGTATTCAGAGAACCTCGGAATTTTTCCCCAAGAACAACGACTGCTTTTTTACCCTTAGTCGTTCCATCGCTGAGCATGAACTGGGTCTAGCAAGGATATACAGGTGATTATTTTTGGGATTTAGGCTGCGGAACTGGGTGAGCACGGCGCTCAAGAATAGTTCCCCCCCTACGTCACTGAGGCCCGTAGTACAGTTGGTATGACATTGTCGTTGTATCGAAACGTTCTGGTCTCGATTCTCCGTTGTGGGTGCGCACCGCTAATGTAATCTCAGATAGGACGAAACGGCCGTCCAGTGCATTCTGTTGAGGATTTTTTTAGGCTCGACATATTAGTATATATATGTATTTCTCTCTCTATGTATATATATATATATAGTGGTGGGGGGAAACAAATATTCGTACACATACAAATTTTTAATTTATTGTATTTCCGACTTATGAATAAGCATACTTTTCATATAATTAATTATAATAATTAATATTATAATTAATTGATACCTATAATTGAAATTCGTGCAAGAAGGTTATCATCATGGTAAGAGGTAATGAATTGACAAATTCGCAAAAAGAACTCATTATTAAGCTCTGGAAAGAAAGTAAAATTTGTAGCGAAATCTCACCATTTCCTACCATTAGTTCATTCATGGCAACGTATAAAATCCCAAAACTTTTGAAAACAAAAGGACAGGTGCTCTACGGAAGATTTCTTCAAGATTTTGGAGAAAATTAATGCGTCAAATTAAACGAAATCCAATGGTTACTCGTCAAATGTTGCAGGACGATTTGCTTTCATCAGGAATCTGTGTTACTAAATGAACAATAAGCAATGAAATTCAACAGGAACACTTTAAAGTCACGTTTCCATCGGAAAACTTCACGGCTATTGAAAAGACACAGAGATGCCATATTGAAAGTTGTTTCTGAACATTAGGATATGGAAAAATCGTATTGGGAAAGAGTATTATGGAGAGACAAAACCAAAATTGAGTTGTTTGGATGTAATTCTAGAAATCATGTATGGAGGAAAGATGGCGATGCCTTTAAACAAAAGAACACAGTTCCAACAATGAAATTTGGTAGTGGCAGCATCATGATTCTTGTAAAAGGTTCTTGCAGAAGGTACTGGCAACATATCAGTAATAAATTGTAAAATAAATGCCGTAGTATATCAAAATATTTTGGAAGAAAATTTGATGATTTCGGTTGAAAATCTTGAAATTCCTTCTGACCGGATTTTCTCCCGACTGTATTTATTTCTTCTGTCGGCTAATGGTCACGCTATGCAAGGTTCGAGAGTCACTCAAGATAGCGGGTCAAACAATAAGGTTGTTTTATGAACAGTATATATGTAAGGTCAGACGCGCAGTTTATAAACATATGCGGGAAAGCTAAGGTAAGATTGTAGTAGCTGGGAAATCATTCCCTTCGTAGTTGGTTCCACAAAGCAGCGGTTTCTGGAAAGAAGATGCTCAATTGGAAGTTAGGTCTCACCAACAGAATACGTTACTTTCGATTCTGTGTAGGTGGCACGGTGGGTCTTGGCTGTGAAGGTGAGAATTGTTGCAAAGAATGATTGTACCTTGTCAACATTCTCCATGGAGATAAAGATAAACCAGCGAGAAGGTCACAACGTTTTCATTTGTAGGAAACGTGTTGCAGGGTGGAAAATAATTAATTACGTAGACGCTTCTGAAAGCTTTTAAGAATGGGGAGTTAAGAGTGTGCAGTACTAAATGATTTGGGGGCTTCTTCACAGTTTGCTGACGAATCTTTACAGTTGAAGTATTGTGTCAGGGGTAATGATATCGTTTTATTTAATCACTTCACACCAAGCAAGGGGATAAAGCCACAAAGACGCAAGGCGGGTTACTGCGTTACTGAGAGTGAAAAAATCCGAGATGAAACGTTATTAAGAAGAGATCAAGAAAACAAAAATCATGAGCACTGAGATTGCATAAAGATTTTTGAAGATCAATATTGATTGGAAAGTGGAGGTGTCTAGGTTGTTTTTTGTTTATTCAGATCAGGGGTCACCATAATGTTGTGGGAAATTCGTTCCCATCATAGTAGAAAAAATTAGCCTAATATTCACGGAGATAAACGCATACTTGACAGGAATTAAACATATATAACAGGAAAAGCATGGTAAATTGTGTGTTAATTTTATGCAATTTATATATATATATTTGCGTGTATTGGTGTGTGTATTTTTTAGGTTACAATTCTTATATAGTATATGTAAAAAAAGGGAGAAATTTACTGCGTGTTATACCACAGAGAGAAATCGGACACGTGTTGCCCGTACAAAGGTCCGTGGTGAAGAGATTGAAATTAATATCTTTTGGTGGGATGTTTACATTTTTGACATATTTTTATTAGCCGAAAAAGAATACCACAACCGAGGGCTGCAAAAAGAAAAAGAAAAAAAAAACTAAAAAGAAACTATCAGAACAGTTACATCAATTTTAACAGAAAAATGATGAACCCTAACTGCCAATAAAGTCCGGCGCTTAAATTCGCGGTACCTATGAATGAATTATCAGAATGGTTACAATTAAAATGTTTATAGAAAAGGCGCCAGGAAGCTACTTAACGGTGGTGGGAAAGTGACATGAGCCGTGATGCCAGGTGAGAACTGATAACATTGCCGATTACTCTTTGGATTTTGCCAATCTTGAAAGCATGAAATTAGCTTCCCCTGACCTTCGTGGCCAAGCAGAAAGGCCTCCCGGGCTAAAGGGTGCACCCCCTGCCTTGAAGTTCTGCGGAACGGTGATCGTTTTGTCTTCAATCGAGATTTGTCGATTATTCGGGGCCTGTATGTGAAAAAAAAATATATTGTTTAATAAATAAACGGAGCGCCTTCTCGCCTGTATTTATTAAAAATAATGCTTAAAGCAACACATAAACACACACACACATATATATAGATATATAGATATATATATGACGATTACATTGTGCATGAAACTCAAAATTGTGTTAAAAGTGAAAAAAGTATATTTATTATTAATATTAATTATTTTATTACTACCAGCACTCAATGTACGATATTTTATATTCATTTACATATATATATATATATATATATATATATATATATATATATATATATATATATATATATATATGTATATATATATATATATATATGTATGTATATATATGTAAATATGCACACACATAATATATAATACACACACAAAGACATAAATATACACACATATAAATATACACACACGTATATGTACATATATATATATATATATATATATATATATATATAAGTACACACGCACATATATATACACAGTGACACATATATAAATACAAAAACATATATATATATAAATACATACACACACGCATATATATATATAAATACACGCACATATATTATAAATACACACACATATATATAAATACACGCACATATATATAATATACACACATATACATATACACACACAAATATATATAAATACATTCATATATATATATATATATATATATATATATATATATATATATATATATATATATACGCACACACTCATATATGTATGCGTGTGTGTGTAATGTCCTGCCGCATACTTGTATATATTTACTGGATATTTGCAGTCAAATTAGAGAGCGCTTGATCAAAAATAAATTAAGTTGTCTAGACGGGGAAAGACCTCCGGCAAAACTAAAGAAAACAATAAAAATAAATTCAATTTGCAGAAGAGAAGTGAGGAATGTTCAGGTTCAGGGGTGGGGGAGGGGGGTGATGAATTTGTTTTTTAAAAAGATTTTCAAGAGGCTCCTTTCCAAACAACTACGTCGGCATTTATCTATATGCTTGCAAGGCGAGAAACTGCTGACAAAAATAGATTACAATTAAGCTATTAGAAAGGATCTATCTATCTATCTATCTATCTATCTATCTATCTATCTATCTATCTATCTCAGCTTCTTCATTATCTATCTATCTATCTATCTATCTATCTATCTATCTATCTCAGCTTCCTCATTATCTATCTATCTATCTATCTATCTATCTCGTTTGAAAATCTAATTTACCAAATTTTAGCTCATGCATTAAACAACGTCTACATTTATTTAATCGTCTAATTTGTCAATGACGGTCTTTATTATTTCGCCTGTCTTTTCTTGAAAATGTTCATATTAGCGTCCCTTTTGTCATTTATGTAATGAAATCGTTGGGCACTCTAAATAAAAGCAAGGCACTTAATCATCCACATTTAATATTACAATTTATTCAAAAGTGTACTTTGTCAACTAATGTCGTCGAGTGTGTGTGTTGGAGCTTCAAGCCTTTTCACCCGAAACGTAGACCTTACACTCTCGGCTGCCATGTCTGAGAGCGACTCTTATATCTCTCACTCTCTCGCTGGAGTTGCTGTTTATAGGGATGTGCGGAAGGTGTAACTGATAATGGCTTCTAATGAGAAATCGGAGGGCCGAGTTCGTATGTCTGTCAGGCTCGGTGCATTCACTTACACACAAATAACCCGGGGAAAGGTATGAATCAATCTTCTCCCCAATCTGCGGGTTAAATAGCAGGACATTTATCTGGAAAAAAATCTCAGAAAATTGTAAATATAATATTTTATCTCAAAAGATTATAAATGTAATATTGGAGTTTCCTTCCTAAGCTTTTGTTTGAAGTAGTGTGGAACGTCAACGTCTTCATTATGTCATTATTTTCTCTTTTGTAATAATTTAGCTGCTGTTGAAAGTCCTCAAGTGATGTGGTTTCTCTTATTTGGTACAGTTCTTTGTTTGAGATTCTGTAGCACCAGTCTACAAGGTTCAAAGAAGGATGATCTTTGCCAAGACACTCAGGCTTCATTATTTTCTCTTTGACTTACATGTGATATCCATTTTAGTTGTTGCTGCTGTTGAAAGTCCTCAAGTGATGTGGTTTCTCTTATTTGGTACAGTTCTTTGTTTGTGATTCTGTAGCACCAGTGCACAAGGTTCAAAGAAGGATAATCTTTGCCAAGACACTCAGCTTTCATTATTTTCTCTTTGAGTTACATGGGATATCCATTTTAGTTGTTGCTGCTGTTGAAAGTCTTCAATTGATACTGTTTCTGTTATATATTTCTTTTTGATTCTATAGTGCCAGTCCACATTGTTCAAACGAATGACTTTGCCACGACTCTCAGGAGTCACTCGATGAAAACCATTTTTCCCTATTGATTTTAGAACTCTTTTGTATATGGTTGACAGTTTAAATATTTTTAACAAGTTTGGCGCAGTGCATGTCTTCGATCCGAGGAGGCTATTTAAGTACATGACTCGAGTGTTTTCAGGTTGATGTTTTGGTTTTGCAGCAAGTGGCGGTGTTCTGTGAAACTACCTCTGGCTCAGCTTAATCTATGTTCAATTGCTTTTTCTCCTCCACTTAATTTAATGTAACATCCTTACGCCGACGTCTCTGATGTGGTTTGTATTCACTAATTCCACATCTAGAATTTTTATGAAAGATCCTGGGTATGTGTCATTGCCGCTTACACTGAATCTTACCTGGCTAGGTGATAAATTTATTAAGTAAAAATTATATTTACAAATTGTTGAGGGGTCCACCCTTTTTTATACAAATGGACTCACCCAGTGTATACTCGAGGAACAGAGCAGGACCGAGGAGTCGAGTCGAGTCCAGAGTAACAGAGTAAAAGGTTGTAGGTAACCGGAAGAGCGAAGGTGAAGGTAACAGCGTTGTAGGAGTCACAGTGAGCGAGCACGTAGACTCAGTAAGAAGTCATACAGCGATACTTCAATACAAAAGACTATAGATATTTTGCTACTAACCCGTATTCCTGGAACTACTAACCTGCTTTACCAGTTTGTGTTATTACGTTAATACATTATTTTCCTATATTCATTCTTGGCGCTTGTTATTTATTGGATGTCAACCCGAAATCTACAACACTAATGATAAATAGAAAATATTACTACAAATCAGCGACATCCAGTATTTTAAAAAGAATCTTGAATTTTTGGTGGGTGGGTGTATAAACGTGCCGATTTTTGTAAATACGGATGTTCAAAGGCAGCATTATCTGAAAATAAGAGCGATAACTATAGCAAATCTAAAATTTATTGGAAATTTCCTAACATTTCCTCAACATGCGTCTCCGACATTATCTAAAATAGCTTCTCTTTTATTTCTTTATTTTTTTCTTTCTATTGATGTGATTTACAAAAATCCTGGGGATATTTTTCTCACAGCTTTTCGTTTTCCATCGTTCTGTTTTTCCTCAACCCGCAGTTACTTTTTCACATCTTTCTTTCTTTCTTTCTTTTATACTTTTAATAAGCTAATTTATTAAGGCAAGATTTAGATAAGAAAATAATTTAATAAGGCAAAATTTATTGAAAGTGGCATAATTTCAGAATTTTCCATCATAAAACTCTGGTGTTAGGTGAAACTACCTCTGGCACAGACTGGTCTATTTTTAATTTCTTTTTCTCCTCTACTAAATTTGATATAACGGATCGCTACGCCGAGTTATCTGAAGCGTTTAGTATTTACTAATGCCATATCCAGAAATTTTATGATAGATTCAAGCTATAGGTACCCTCACTGCTTTAATTCCAATTCCAGATCATAGTTTCTATTTTGGAAGTTTTATCTTGAGTCCCATTTCTTGGATCATCTTGATGTTGGACTGTTGATTAGCCCGGTATATATATATATATATATATATATATATATATATATATATATATATATATATATATATATAAGTATTTATTTAAAAATATGATTCCAACATGCTACATAAGAGTTTCATGTTTCAAAGCAAGAGCCGAAAACTTCAATATAATTATTTGAATTAAATTGGATTAAAGTACTAAGCTCTGTTCCATCTTCGAGCGAAATTTTTTTGGAATAACTTATTTCTGAAATTTACGCGTTTTATAAGCATATTCATTATTGAAATCAAAATTTCTATGGTAACGGCTAGAGCCATTGTTTAAAGAAAAAGGGGCGTAAGGTGTTAATAATTTGTATCAATGTCTCAGTTTCATTCAACAGATGTCAAGTCAGGGTAAGGTTGGGGTGTCTAAATTTAAAGCGGGAGATGACATCGTCTAGTCTGGTTAAGCGTCTATGGAGATTTATTTATTTTTTTAATTTAATTTTTTATTTTTTTCTGAAAGGGTTTTGTGTATAAAAAAATGTCGTAAATCGTTAACATTTATTTTTTGACGACTTCATAAAGGGTTATCTTTTTTGTAGGGCATTTAAACTATTTATTAGGACTATGGATTTTAAAAATTATTTTATTGTTTGTTTGTTTTTATGCTAATTATTCAATGCAAAAATTTGATGATGTCGGAAAAATCGTTAACTCCTGTCTATTGTTTAATAGATTTTTATTATTTAGAAACTTAATAATGTGTAGTTTCTCATGTAGGCATAAATGGCATGGGTCATCTCAAGTTTTACAAGTACTTGTTTTGTTTATAATTTTCCATATAATTACATGAATCATTCATACAAAAAACAAATATAGAGGTTAATGATTTAAATGGCGAGAATACATCTTCGCAAATAATTTCAATAAGATACACTAACACCGAACCTCTATATGAATGATATGATCCCTGTTTATAAATTCCAGCTTCATAAGGTTTTTTTCAGTTTTTACAAACTACAGACATCCTCAGGTATGGAAATAGATTTGAGGACAACGAAAATATAGATGTAATCCGAAAAAATGCTATGAGAAATGTTTTATTATTTTGGAACGTGCGGTCGCAACGCTGAGTTTGAATTTTAAATTTTGAGGTTGTGCGTTTTTGTACAAATATAGTAATAAGAAAATTCTTTTTTACTGGTAGGTTTTCCGTCAATGTGGCATGAACATTGACGGAAAACAATTACAGGAATGTCACACTTATTATCCGAAAGTTGTACGTTGGATCAGTTATTTTAATTTCGATTATAGATGCAGTTCAATTTATAATTACATGAATCATTCATACAAAATATATATATATATATATATATATATATATATATATATATATATATATATATACCAGGCTAATCAACAGTCAAACATCAAGATGATCTAAGAAATAGAACTCAAGATAAAACGGATAGTAATGAATTAAAAAGCAAAAGGATATATATATATATATATATATATATATATATATATATATATATATATATATATATATATATGTATATCCTTTTGTTTTTTAATTCATTACCATCCGTTTATTCCAGCTGAAAATTGAACGATCATCCGAATCACCACCTGGCGGCTAAGAGGTCATCTGTCTGGTCAATCGTACACCTGCAAATGTACAACAGACTTTTTTTCCACAAATTTTAAGCCTTTGATTTCGTTAGTAACATAATAAAATTTTAAAAAAAAATCAATACTGAAAAACAAAAACAAACACAAAAGAAAAAAAATTGAACAGGAAGTTTAGATTGTTATTTTCAGTTCAGCTAACCTAGGAATATTCTCAGATGGAGAAGAAGTATAGACAGTGGGTCCCAAAAGTTTAATAACTGTTTGTTTATTAACTTTTTTCCATTTTTATTTCAGTTATTCGGAAAAAAAAAGAAGGCTATAAAAATGAAGCATCTAAAAATTATGAAAGAAACCCGTTTCCATTTTTTTAGCTGTACGTTGGAAGGAGGGGGTGATCCATATTTGTTTAGCATATTTTCCGCTCTATAGTCCGCACCTATATATAACCCGCACTCCTATAAATTCAGTACAAAATACTTGTATAACCCGCATCTCTTTTTTTGATATCTCATTGCTACTAATGGTTTGTATAGGTATTGACAGTAGGTATAAGTATTGACAGTAGGTATAGACATTGATAGCAGGTATTGACTGTAGGTACAGGTATTGATAGTAGGTATTGACCGTAGGTATGGATATTGACCGTAGATATAGGTATTTACAGTAGGTACAGGTATTGGCAGTAGGTATAAGCATTGACAGAATGTATAGGTATTGACTGTAGGTATGGGTATTGACAGTATGTACTGGTATTGACAGTAAGTATTGGCAGTAGCTATTGAGTGTAGGTATAGATATTCAGAGTAGGTATTGACAGTAGGTATAGATATTGACAGTAGGTATTAGTATTGACAGTAAGTATTGGCAGTAGGTATAGGTGTTGATAGTAGGTATAGGTATTGACAGTAGTCATAGGTATTGACAGTAAGTATTGACAGTAGGTATTGACAGTAAATGTAGGTATTGACAGTAAGTATTGACAGAAAGTATTGACAGTAGAGCCTACTAGTTTTATACGAATATCAACAGAGAAATATCATTTTCATTCTTACAAAAAGGTTTTATTTCATAAAAATACAGAGATTTCCGTCACTCACTTTCGAAACCGTCAAAATCCTCATCTTCGGTATCATATTTGTAAAGTCGTGAGGCCAGGTGCATTGACATCTGAATATGCAATGTAGGAATCGCCTTCATCGTCACTGCTTGATAATATTGGGTTGGGATTGCAGAAAATCACCGCAGAATTCCGATTTACGAAATCCATTCTTGATAATTGAAACCTTGATGTCCACCCAAGCTTCGAGTACCAATTCAGCTATCTGGACATAACTGGCACATCGTTAGCGACCGGTTTTGGTAGAAAAAAAAGTAGAATATTGCAATTTAACGAAATGCTATACAAAACCGAATATTTTACGTGATGCTACACAGATAAATTTGATAAATTTATTTTATGTTAGTATTTGGCGACTAAAGATTCGAAGAGATTATTCGTTATATAAGCTGCACCCTACATCGCGGTTTATAGTCCGGAAAATATTGCATTTATTTCTTATTTCCTCCTTTTCTTTTTTTTTCTTTTCTTCTTCTTCCCTAAAAGTATCCAAAAAAAGCAGACGTTATTTTTCTTTTTTTACAATTTTTTAACGTTTTATTTTTTTAAACATAAAAATACCTCAAGCTAAACATTTCTAAAGGAATCTGCTTATTACTTTACTTAATTCACTATTTATAGGTGAAATTTTACTTCTCGCTAAAAGTAACTTTAAACGTTATTCGTAGCGGACGCCCGTTAGTATAAGTCGAACATACCCTTTTCTAAACCGAGTTTATTTCACCTAGCGGCCTGCGCATTCAGGGGAAAAAAAGCCAAACAGTTTTATTTGATTTAAATCACATCCACTCGTCCGGATTTTTTCTTGAAAGGCATATTTGCTTAGTTTCATATCGGAAACGGAAACAAAATAATTTCTAAAGATAGATTTGGCAGATAACCGTATTTGTGTAAAACATTCCGTATTTTAAACAGTGTTTATTTAGTCTACCGGTCTGCGCATTCGTTAAAATGAAATAATGAAAATCGGCCCTCCGGCGGGATTCGACCTTGCGTCCTTCTTCATAGCAGGAACATATATATATATATATATATTGAAAAATAAAAAATATAAAAAATTTAAAATCTTCAGACAAACTGGGTTTTATATTAATATTCTTGCGTTTTTATTATTATTTCATTTAGATTCCTCGACTAGTTTCGGCCAATATGGCCATCATCAGGAGAAAAAAAAATTCTGTTTGCTGGTAGCAATGAACTACAGAAATGAATGTCTTGATGGAGAAAATGAACTTTTGTCTGTAGTTTTCATTTGTTTTTTGTTATTTTTTAACATGGATTTTGGTCAGTCCTTGTGTTGGTCAAACAGTCTCTTTTAAGTTGTTATTTAAGATAAGAGCTGGATGGATTGATGCTCCTCTGAATTCCCTTGGTCATTTTGACAGTTTTATTGGTTCCTGGAAAGGGGATGTGTCTCTGTTAAGTGTCTGTGTTATTTGGTTCTTAAGGCGTGAGGATGATGTGTGTGTATATTACTATGGGTGTGTGTTATCATTTGGTTCATTAGGGAGTCAGTGAGTATGATATGTGGGTGTGTGTATAAGTGTGAGGCCTCAACACCTCTGTAAACATGTCTGTCTTGTGTGGGTGAGAAATGTGGGTAGGTTTTGATTTGTAGAGTTATATATATATATATAAACTATATATATATATATAGCTATATAGATATAGTACTATCTACACTGCGTGCCAAATTATTATCGAGATAACTTTTTTTCTAATATTTCAAAAACCGTCCAATCAATTGACACAAAATTTTCACACAATGTTGGCAATACTGATCTACGCAATCACTGAAATTTTCGTACTACGCAATGTAAACAAACTGGTGCCATATTTGTTATCAGCACGGTGATTTGAGCGTGCCAAATTATTAGAAAAATATAAGAATTTCGTGAAAAGATGGGTCGT
The DNA here is from genome assembly GCA_963932145.1 of Acanthosepion lycidas. Lineage (NCBI taxonomy): Eukaryota > Metazoa > Mollusca > Cephalopoda > Sepiida > Sepiidae > Acanthosepion > Acanthosepion lycidas. The sequence continues at coordinate 15,563,585 of OZ010589.1, forward strand.
AAAAGCAGTTTAAGTGATGCTGAAAAGAAAACTATTACCTCAGAACTCTCAAAAGGTAAATCTACCCTAGAAATTTTTAAAATGATAGGGAAGTGTCATCAAACAGTGAAAAATTCACCGCCGACCCTACACAAGTACGCAAAAGGGCAGATAAAGGCAAGCCGAGGGTTATTTCACGTCGTCTCATGTCACGACTTAAACGAGAAACCACGAAGAACCCTGAATTTACCAGTTTAGAGCTTTTCAGTCGTGTTGGGGATCCTACTGTGTCTAAAAGTACTCGGTGTCGCTATCTGAGGGAAATAGCAACAACAGTCAAACCTGTATCGAAGTCTTCTTTGACGAGAAATCATTCAAAATCGATTGAAATGAGTTGAGGACAATATGAAGATTGACTTTTCTAAAGTTTTGTTAACAGACGAAACTCGAGCAACACTTGATGGGCTAGATAGATGGCGCAAAGGCTGGGTAATGAACGGACAGAATCGCCATCAGCGTTTGAGACGCCAACAAGGCGGTGGAGGCATAATGATCTGGGGTGGTATTATTGAAAAAACATTAGTGGGCCCATGGAGAGTACCAGATGGCGTTAAAATGACTGCTGATGCATACATAGCGTTTATGAAGGAGCATCTTGAACCGTGGATGAAAAGGCAAAGAGTTGCCTTTAGAAGAGCCATTGTTTTTTATAAAAGAAATTGTTCCCTCACACGCTGCTCTCAAGACTACTGAATATTTGAAACAGATAGGCTTCGATGGACCTGGAAAAATAAAGTAGCCAGCAAATTCTCCGGATTTGAACCCAATCGAAAACCTTTCGAGCATCATGAAACGAAGACTGTACGCCAACGGACGACAATTCAGGAGCAACGCTGAGTTGTGGAAAGCAATTCTTGACATATCTCGCGGCATTACAGCAGATGACATCCTACAATTAACAAATTCTATGGATCGTCAACTTTTTCAAGTAATTTCAAAACAGGGAAAGCACATTCCCTATTAATTTGTTTAAAACTGTGCCTTTGTTTGTATCTGTTATTATTTGTTTGATTATCTTATTTATTAGCTTCTTTTGATCATAAACATTCACGTTCAACATTAATAAACGTTTTGTTTGCTCAATTCTGCGAATTTTACTAAACTTTTCTAATAATTTGGCACGCGCAAATCACTGTGCTGATAACAAATATGGCACCAGTTTTTTTACTTTGCGCAGATCAGTACTAAAATTTCAGTGATTGCGCAGCTCAGTGTTGCCAACATTGTGTAAAAGTTTTGTGTGAATTGATTGGACGGTTTTTGAAATATTAGAAAAAAAGTTATCTCGATAATAATTTGGCACGCAGTGTATATTGTTAAATATATGATTTAGCCCGGCTGGATAGTGCGTTTTTAGACGTTGTATCCACTTATTTTCATGGAACTCTAAAATCTTTCTAATATTATCTGCTCTGAATTTTTCTATTCTCTTAATTATATAGAATTTTGGCTTTGGTTATATATATATATATATATATATATATATATATATATATATATATATATATATATATATATATATATATATAAATTATACTAGAATGAACACAACGTTTCAGGATTCAAAATTTAGTCCTTAACATAGTATCCCTTCTTCACAATTGTTGTACCTGGGGTCAGTCAAAAAGTAATGCCAGTTCTTTAATTACAACAGATTTAACGCAGGATCAAACAATGCATACCAAAAATACCATGGCATCAAATCTTGTCTTCAACATATTCTGCGTTCTTCACAACCGTGGCACGCGTATCCGTTGAAAAGTAAGGATTGTTCTTTAATTACAACACATTGAAATGTAGAAGCAACCAGAGCATAATACAGTGAACGCAGAAGTCTAAAATCTGTGAGCAATTGCAAAACTGACATTATGAGACCTAGATGGCAATTTTTTAAAGTCGACTTCATCGGAACCATTATGGCGAAAATATTTATAGATTAGTCAAAGAAAAGCTACGTCATAGAGCTGGGAAAGTGATTGTAGCCGAGCTGCAAGGTGAGAACTTATAATATTGCAGATTCTTCTTTAAATTCTGAATCTCAAGATACATAACAGAAGCGCCAATACAATGTGGCAACAATATCCAATACATGGATGACTTATAAGTGTGCATGATTGATTTTGACAAAGATAGAGCCTGGTCCGTATCTCGATAAGTGACCATTTTGGAATACCCAGTACTCAAAGCTCTTATGTGCGGCTGGTGTGATTGACAATGGTTTGGAATTGTTAACCGGAGAGCCGAGTTCCAATTCCAGTTGAGTTCATTATATTGACTTACGCGCAAATAACCTTGGGGAAGTTAAGAATCCACCTCTTCTCCCCCAGGTATGGGTTAATTAGTAAGACTTGAATCACTAAATCATTATTATCTAATATATATATATATATATATATATATATATATATATATATATACACATATATAAATGATTCTTACAATCTAAAAATATTCTCTGGGTTCAAATAACCTGTAAAAGGTTGATAAGCCGTAAAAAACGAATCAATCAATTAATCAAATACTGATTAGCTATATAGACATGTCTTTTAGATTTATTTGCGTTCTCTGGTTTGGTTAGGTTTGTTTTTTGTTTTACGGTATATCAACACCTCAATGGGTTATTTAATGACGACAACTTTTTTTTCCTGATAATATTTTTGGTTTGTCAAAAATCTATTTCTTTTTTTTTTTCAAAATTGTATAGCTAGTAATATTTTTTTCAAAAACATGTTGCTGGTAATATTTTTCTTTCAAAAACATATTGCTGGTAAAAGTTTTTTTCTTCAAAAATCTATTTCTAGTAATAATTTTTTTAGAAAGTATTTCTGGTATTAAAACCTATTTTTACACTCTCATAATGCTTTTTACCACAGTTTTGGGATTAACTATTTGCCCATAGCTGAGGCCCTAACAGGCGCTACAACCCCGGGTCAGTGTGGACCTGGGAACACCAGCAATTAAGAGGTGGTTCCACGCTCCTCAAACCTCCTGATCAGAGGCCTTGCTGCTGGACGTAGTTTATCGTCATACCCAGGACCCTTAACAAGTTTTGGTGTTGACTATTTGCCCAGAGCTGGGACCCTATCAGGTGCTAATACCCCGGGTCAGGGTAGACCTGTAAACACCAGCAATTAAGAGGTGTTTCCACGCTCCTCAAAACCTCCTGATCAGAGGCCTTGCTGCTGGATGTAGTTTAACGTCTTACCCAGGACGCGGACGTAGTTTAAAGTCGTATCCAGGACGCGGATGTAGTTTAATGTCTTAACCAGGACTCATTCTCTGGATTATAAATGTATAGAAACTATGGTGTTTATAACGTGAGGGATCAGTTATATGTAGAATTGATCCCCCATTTTATATCCACATTATAATTTCTTGTTTGCTGATAAGCCGTAGAAAACGAGTCAATCAATGAAATACCGATTAGCTACATAAACATGTCTTTTAGAATTATTTACATTCTCTGGAATATAAATGTATATAAACTATGCTGGTTACAAAGTGAGGGATCAGTTTATATATTGATTGTAATGTAGAATTGATTCCTCTCTTTATTTATTTAATTCTCTGGAAGATAAATCTATAGAAACTACAATGCCCCCAAAGTGAGGGATCAGTTTATATAATGATTGTATGGTAGAATTGATCCCCCACTTTATTTCCACACTATTTTTTTTTTTATCAAATTCTGATTAAATATGAATCCGCCTCTTTCCCCCATAGCTATGGGTTAATTAGCAAGACTTGCGTCACTAAATCATTATCTCCCAAAAATCCTTACTATCTAGAAATATTTTCTGGCTTTAAATAAGCTGCAAAGGCTTGGTAAGCTTTAGATAACGAATTGGTCAATCAATCCTACTGGACAATCTCACCACAGATGAATGTTGTTCATTTCTATTTATGTGCCATGTCCTTTCATGGCTCTCCACGCCCTCTATCCCTTGTAGCTCTCAACAAGTACCTTCCCTGTGCTTCCTCCCCCAGAACACGTTCTGTCATCCACTTGCTTAAGCCCGCCAGGTATATCACGCGCTGTTTTCCCTTGTCTCTCTTTCCCTCTATTCGCCCCGTGAGTATCAGATTCTCCAGGCCCTCCTTCCTCATTATGTGTCCCAGAAACTTCAGCTGCCTCTTCCTGATGTTAAGTATAAGCCTCCTCCCTGTTTGCATCAATCTCTAAGACCTCATCGTTGCTCACATGCTCGGTCCATGATATCCTTAGCATCCTTCTTTAGAACCACATCTTTGTCGCCTCGAGTCTCTTCTTCATCTTCATCTTCATATATATATATATATATATATATATATATATATATATATATATATATATATATATATTAGCCGATGCGTTTCGTCTTCTATGTGATTTTATCAAGGCAAATGCAAGCACTGTATACAGAAAAAAGACAATTTTTTAAGAGTTAGAAAATGTACGGCAAAGAAAAAAGAGGAGGAGGAGGAGAAAGAAAGAAAGAAAGAAGAAGAGGAAAGAAAGAAAGAAAAAAGAAAAGAAGATGAAGAAAGAAAGAAAGAAAAAAGAAAAGAAGAAGATGAAGAAAGAAAGAAAGAAAGAAAGAAAGAAAGAAAAAGAAAGGAAGAAAAAGATGAAGAAAGAAAGAAAAAAAAGGAAGAAGAAGATGAAGAAAAAAGGAAAGAAAGAAAAAAGAAAGGAAGGAAGAAGAAGATGAAGAAAGAAAGAAAGAAGGAAAGAAAGGAAGGAGAAGATAAAGAAAGAAGAGGAAGAAGAAAGAAACAAACAAATAAAGAAAAGCGGAAAGAAAGGAAGAAGATTTTTACAAGAATTTACAAATCAATGTGTTCATGCAATGCTGTTTTTTCCGCAAAATATTGAGGTACCTACATAGTCGGGTGTTTTTTTTTCCGAAATACTATACTTTTTAGTGAACGTTTTTCCAATTGCCAACAATATCTATCTATCTATCTATCTATCTATCTATCTATCTATCTATCTATCTATCTATCTATCTATCTATATATATATATATATATATATATATATATATATATATATTTCATTGAAAACGACAGACAAGGTGCTTTTATTTAGTTTTTTATACAATTTCTCATGCGATCTAATAATTTTTTTTTCTTTTCAGATGAGACACTTTTCTGATCATAGCTCAATTAGATCTCATTTAAATAACCATGGAGACCTACCGGACACTATTCGAAACATACTTGTTGACAACACTAATATAATAGCATCATCTACATGCAAAAAAAAAAAAAAAAAAAAAAAAGGCTAAAAATAATGGCTGCTTTATTAATAAAAACAAACAAACCAACACTTAATAATATTAACTTTGAACATGGACATATCATGACCGTGTTTTGAAACAAAAAAAAAAAAAAAATGAAAACATGTTATAAAACATACATACAACAAACTATTTCTTATTTAACAGTTAAAATATTTAATCCTTGAAAATGGCTAAATGTATAGCCGAAAGCGCTCGGATAAAAAGAACATTCGGACAGTTTTTATATAATTTATCATCCGAAAAAAATATTAGCTCACATGACAAATTGTACAAAAAAACTAAATAAAAGCACCTTGTTTGTCGTTTTCAATGAAATATGCGTGAAAGAAGGATTGCTTCCTAAACACACACACACACACACACACACACATATATATATATATATATATATATACGCGTTTCGTTCTCTGTGGCAAATGCGAGGACTGCATACAGTAAAGAGACAATTTTTTTAAGGGCTACAAAAGGCACGGTAAAAAAGAAGATGAAGAAGAAAGGAAAAGAATTAGTTCAGAAAGAAGAAAAAAGGAAAAAAAAATTAGGGGAATTGTGTGAAATTATAAAATACGATGTCAAAGAAATATAAAGAAATAATTAAAAAAAACCTGTTGATAAAAAAAAAAAACAACAACATTTTAACAGGTTCATCCCCACCTCCATGTGTCGAGTGATGTTGTAAGTGTGACTGTCGGGGGAAGTTAAAACAGCTGGTAGAAGTCGTTGGCTTGTCCTATTTGTCTCAGGGAGATGGTTGATGTATCCAGTTTCGAAAACAAATGAAACCCCATCTACTCTCGTTGCTGTGGCGAGATCTGGCTTGACCAATGAAAACGCGCCTAGCAGTGATATCTAAACCTTCTGTCGGCAGGTTTTCCCCTTCACCAGTTCTGCAATGTTGACACCATCAATCTTTACGCCTAGCTTTGTTAGGCTAGGTCGAAATGTAATATTTATTTTGAAACAGCGAACAATAAATAAACGAAGTGGGAAAGAAACGAAGTAGTTGCAAGAAGCAAAACCGGTTTTTGGTAAAAAGTGGGCATTAAAAATGACATTAATTGCAGCAATAAGGAAAACTAGCAAGACCCATGCCATGAAAATGTCACAGTTTTTCTATTTGAATTTTCTGATGATTTTTAATTCTTAAGATAATGATTGAATAAGCTGATGGCGAGTTCGACGACGATAAAATATCCTTAGAAATTCCTCTATCGCATCGTTAAATATTTGAGCTTAACAACTTTAACAAAATATTGCAATAAAAATCATAAATTATAAATATGAAAGCTGGTCGCTATTTTAAGAAGTGAGATGAAACAATTTGAAACTGGCAATATTTCTATTTCAATGAAGCAGACGTTAAGCACTTCTGTCTTTACTTCTTTCTTTCTTTCTTTCTTCTTGACTTTCTATAATAACTGTCCTTTCTTTCTTTCTCCTCTTCTTCTCTTCTTGACTTTCTATAACTGTCCTTTCTTTCTTTCTTTCTTTCTCCTCTTCTTAACTTTCTATAATAACTGTCCTGCTTTTCTTTCTTTCTTTCTTTCTTTCTTTCTTTCTTTCTTTCTTTCTTTCTTTCTTTCTCCTCTTCTTCTCTTCTTGACTTTCTATAATAACTGTCCTTTCTTTCTTTCTTTCTTTCTTTCTTTCTTTCTTTCTTTCTTCTTGACTTTCTATAACTGTCCTTTCTTTCTTTCTTTCTTTCTTTCTTTCTTTCTTCTCTTCTTGACTTTCTATAATAACTGTCCTTTCTTTCTTTCTTTCTCCTCTTCTCTTTTTGACTTTCTATAATAACCGTCCTTTCTTTCTTTCTTTCTGTCTTTCTTTCTTTCTTTCTTTCTTTCTTTCTTTCTTTCTTTCTCCTCTTCTTCTCTTCTTTCTATAATCTTCTCTTCTTGACTTTCTATAATAACTGTCCTTTCTTTCTTTCTTTCTTTCTTTCTTTCTTTCTTTCTTTCTTTCTTTCTTTCTTTCTTTCTTTCTTTCTTTCTCCTCTTCTTGATTTTTCTATAATAACTGTCCTTTCTTTCTTTCTTTTACATCATTTTTTTTTTTTTTTTTTTTTACTTTCGCCTGGATCTTTGTTTATTTTATTCTTGTATTTATCTCTTAATGTCATTTAAAATTTCCTTTTTTCTTTCAGTCTTTCTTTCATTTTCTAATTTCTTTCTTTTTGTTTCGGTGGCCATTGAAACAGACGTTAAAGACATTATAAGCTTATGGCGACTTCTACGACCATAATATATCCGTAGAATTGAAATATTAAATAGTTTTACTTTTAATTATGTAGGTGTGTATTTTATGTTTTTTTTATCCTGTAATGAGAAATAAAAATTTTATGGCATCTTAAATGTTTTGTTGCTTAACACTGCAAAAACAAACAAACCGTATAATGTATGTTATTGAAAAATAAAGTTTTAATTATGAGATGAATTGTTTCAATAAGAAGTATAATAGATAACACGCCAAGGAAATTGTTAGCAAACCTCGATCCATGGCGCAAATACACGAGCATTACTTATCAGCGAAGATACAACACAGGATTTAAGGTTTACTTTTTGTAACTGTCGTATTAGACGACTTCCTATTTTAGTGGGTGGGGGTTAATATTTAAGGTTTAAAGGTCGCCTGATACGAGGAAATATACGGTACGTTTTAGCAATGTCACATTTATTTAAATGTTAGGGTGTTCAGAAAGTAGTGACGTTTTACCATAATCATTATAAAAAGGAATATATATATAATAAATAAATATAGCCAGAAATTTAAATGAAATATATTTTAATATTGGGGTGTTCGGAAACTAATTTAAAAAAGGATATAAAAGAAATATAAGCTAATTTTATTTATCGTAAATTGCGTACGAAAGTCGAATTTTCAAGTCTTAAAAAATATTTCCAAAACTAAGGGTCGACTTATGTGACGAGTATAAACTGCAAACCATTACCGTCGAGTTGTAAACAAGTGGAACAGAATTTAAAAAAAATATACCGTACTCAACTTACGGTACTTCCAACAGGTTGCCACAAATATATCCCATTATAATTTGTGTTTTGTGATCATATTTGTCATGTTAATACAGAAATTAATATAAATAAAATATTAAAAAAAAAATTGGTATTACATAAACTCTACAACAACGTCAATATATAGCAGAACTATATAAAGAAAAACTACCTGGTGTGATGTGTAATCTAGGGTATTAATGCTTTATAGGAGTTGATATTGACTTTAATATGTTTATCAGTAGACCTGATTAATTGTAAATGTTCGCTAAGTTATACCGATACAATATACGGTACCTACCGGTGTGTGTTGTAAGTTGTTTGCTATACAACACATATAGATATATATTACGGTTAGCTTATCCATAAGTGACGTCATTTTATGTAGGTTTAATACCGCTTATCGTCTACTGTAGTATTATTTATCAGTAGGCCTAAGTTTGGGACATTGGCAGCCTATGTCAGAATTTGTACGACAGCTCGACTTGCATCCCTCAAACCACGGTGAATTTTCAGTTTCCAAAATTCCGACTATTTAAAATCCTACCTGGTGTGATGTGTAATCTAGGGTATTAATGCTTTATAGGAACTGACATTGACTTTAATATGTTTATCAGTAGACCGGAGGAATTTTAAATGTTCACTAAGTTTTACCGGTACAATATACGGTACCTACCGGTCTGTGTAGTAAGTTGTTTGCTATACAACGCATATAGATATATATTACGGTTAGCTTCTCAATAAATGGTGTCATTTTATGTTGGTTTGATACTGCTTATCGTCTACTGTAGCATTATTTATCAGTAGGCCTAAGTTTGGGACATTGGCAGCCTACCGGCCTATCTCAGAATTTATATGTCAGTTTATATCACTTGTTTTTTAACATAAAATTATATGAAAAAAATGACTAATGTTTCTTTATATAATAATAATTTTAAACAGATTATCACTAGACGTCAGTAACACAAAGAAATTTAAATAATATCAACAATAACACTAAATTGCAGAGTACAATTCGAGTCTTCAAATCTAAAAAATATTTCCAAAACTAGGGGTCGACTGATACAGTGAGCTTAAAATGCTTACCATTGAGTTGGAACAGCACCTTTAACAATTAATGTACAACATAACGTACCTCCAACAGGCTGTCGCAAATATATCCCACGAAATCTTGTGTTTGGCGAACATATTTGGCATATTAACACAGGAATAAACTATAAAATAATAAAATAGTACTACAAATTCAGTAATCTATTAATGCTACAGTATACATCACGGCCAATTTCTTTTAATTTATCTAAATAATAGTAGTGAACGTCTGTTGCTTAATCCTGATATTTTGAAAGAACAAATTCACTTTGCCCCGAATAAAAAAAAAGCGTCTTAAGACCATATCACGTTGAAACGCCGGTTCCTGTACGATTACAAAACTTAAACTGGTTTGTACATAGATAACTAACCACTTGTGAATACCAGGTCTTTCAAGTCTGGATGTGCGGGTGGTGTAACGATGGCTCAGAATTGTAGATGGGAGAGACGAGTTCAATTGCAGTCGGGTACGTTATATTCCGTTATGTGTAAATACCATTCGGAAAGGTATGAATACACCTCGTCTCCTTCCAGCTATGGTTTAATCTCTTGTTTTTTTTAAGCATATTACCCCAAGCAAAGTGGGAGTGTCACTAGCACGCGAGGGGTCAGAGAGGGTAGAGAGCAAGAGTAAAAAGATGTGCTTGAGGAAAGGATGCAGAGAAGGACGGGGAACAAGATAAAGGCATCAGAAGATGTCGATTGACATTACACTTGAATATTTGAATATTATAATTATCAGCGAAGCAACTAAGATGAAGGGAGTTCTACTGTCGGGAAGTGCGAGATAAGAAGCTGTTGGAGTAGAAGAGACTGCTACATTTAACCGTTTCGACAGTGAAAGGGTGGGACCGATATGTCAACATAGTAGCACGTTTAGATTCATGCAATCTGGGGTATCAGTGAAATAGCTCGTAAGAGCAGTTGCCATGAAAATATTCGTGGAAAAGACAGAGGGAAGACCCAGCACGTCTGTGAGAAAGTGACTGTAGACGGGATCCCAGATCAGGACCTATCATATCCGTCTCTGGATTTTGTCGAGGACCTCGAGATGAACAGTGGGGACAACGGACCATATATGGAAACAGTATGCAATGCAAGTACGAATGGTTGATTTGTAGATTTGAAGGATAGACTTTACCGGGAAAAACCTTCTGGTACGACACAGAGAACCAACTTTCCTTGCGGTAGATGAAGCTATAGATTTAATGTATTTGTTCCACTTCAGGTTAGTGGACAGCATGAGACCAAGCCGGAGCAGAGAAGCATTAGTAAGACTTTCTTCAGTAAAATCATTATTATCTTCGAAATATTCTTACAATCTAATATCAATTTCTGGCTTTAAATAACTTGTAAAATGTTGACAATCCGTAAAAAAGGAAGAAATCGGTCAATTGAATAAAAAAGCATACTTTCTATTTTTTTATCGGCCTACTAACCTAAATCCAAATTAATTTTCGAAGCAAAGAGAATGGTTGGAAAAACGCCGACATTTTTTTTTTTTTAATCAATTCACCCAATGTAAGACGAAACTGTCAGTAAGACGCAAGGGGTCTACCGGGAGTGGAAGAGAATGAAACATTTTAGAACTCCAAGAATATTGATTCGCTTCTTGTTCTTCCTCGCTGGGCAAGAGATGACATAGTTGATCCCCGCTATCCATCTTAAAAAATGACATCTAATGCTGGACTATATATCCTGCAGGGTTCACTGATCTATCACAGCAACGCCACCAGCCGTCATGTCTATGTTTATTTAATTGTATATTGTGTTAATATTAGCTTGCCTTTTAAATCTTAGTTGTCGGTGGTATCGAGTAGGTTTGGTCATTGAAAGCGACTGACGGTGTAATGAATCTGAAGATGTATAAGTAAATGAAAAAAATTGAATTAGAGGGGATATATTTTATAAAAGTAGGAAGAATGGCGGGGAGAAATTGGCGGGAAAAAATAAGAAAGGGGAGAAATCGTGAGGCAAAGAGAAGAGGAAAACAAAGAAAACAAAAGAGAGAAGGGATGGTGAATGAATTGAACAATGGGGAAGCCAGGGAGGAAAGAATGAACGAATCGAGAAAGAAGAAATTTAAAAAAGGAAAGAAAATAAAAAATAAAACAAAAAAAAAATGAAGAAAAAGAGAAGGAAATGGAGAGAATATATATATATATATATATCTACAGTCTAACCCGGATATAAGAGAAACCCGGATATAAGAGATATTTTATCTGGTCCCAAATTAGAGCCATACTTACCTAAACAAAACAGACCAAACCCTGATATAAGAGAAACCCGGATATAAGAGACTTCTCCTCCGGTCTCGACAACTCTCTTATATCCGGGTTACACTATATATATATATATATATATATATATATATATATATATATATAATATAATATAATATAATATAAAAGGCTCAAGCACTAATATTCTATAATTTATTACATTGGAATCGTAATCACGATTCAATTCATCACACCTAGAAATGCCTACTCTGTCCTGGACATTGAGTTCTACCTGGATTCTATCCTCTTGGGAATTTATATATATATGTATATATATATATATATATATATATATATATATATATATATATATATGTATATATATATATATATATATGTATATTGGCCACTAATATTATATATATATATATATATATATATATATATATATATATATATATATATATACAGGGAATCCATTCGTGTGCACTTTAAAAAATTTATAGTTTTATTTGTATTTGCGATAGAAATAATCTATAAAAAATGTTATAAAGTTTAATGTACCTAGTTTTTAGTATAGCTAAAATAACTAATGTAATTTGAGGCATTACTGTAAATCAGTTGGCAAATGTTTTCCGTGAACTGCAAAATCGTTTTACCCTTTGTATTGCTAATGATGGAGGACATGTGGAAACTTAAATAAAATTTCAATAAAACCTTAAAAAAATATAGATTTAGTTCTTTCTAATCCTTTTTAAAAATTATTTCTATCGCAAATAGAAATAAAGTAAAAAAATTTTGAAGTGCACACGAACTTTATGGACACCCTACATATATATATATATATATATATATATATATATATATATATATATATTGCATGAAAAAAAATCTAAAATTTAAAGCAGCCTTAAAATGAATGAAAAAAAGAAACAAGACGATAAAGGAGAAGAATAAGAGAAGCAATTAAAAAAAGGGAAATAAAAGATAAGAGAGAAAGAAAAATGAATGCGAAAATTATATGAAAATGAAAGACAAATGAAAGAGAAAGAAAAATGAAAGAGAACGAAAATGAAAAAGAAAAATGAAAGAGAAAGAAAAATGAAAGAGAACGAAAATGAAAAAGAAAAATGAAAGAGAAAGAAAAATGAAAGAGAACGAAAATGAAAAAGAAAAATGAAAGAGAAAGAAAAATGAAAGAGAACGAAAATGAAAAAGAAAAATGAAAGAGAAAGAAAAATGAAAGAGAAAGAAAATGAAAAAGAAAAATGAAAGAGAAAGAAAAATGAAAGAGAAAGAAAATGAAAAAGAAAAATGAAAGAGAAAGAAAAATGAAAGAGAACGAAAATGAAAAAGAAAAATGAAAGAGAAAGAAAAATGAAAGAGAAAGAAAATGAAAAAGAAAAATGAAAGAGAAAGAAAAATGAAAGAGAACGAAAATGAAAAAGAAAAATGAAAGAGAAAGAAAAATGAAAGAGAAAGAAAAATGAAAGAGAACGAAAATGAAAAAGAAAAATGAAAGAGAAAGAAAAATGAAAGAGAAAGAAAAACGAAAGAGAAAGAAAAATGAAAGAGAACGAAAATGAAAAAGAAAAATGAAAGAGAAAGAAGAATGAAAGAGAACGAAAATGAAAAAGAAAAATGAAAGAGAAAGAAAAATGAAAGAGAACGAAAATGAAAAAGAAAAATGAAAGAGAAAGAAAAATGAAAGAGAAAGAAAAATGAAAGAGAACGAAAATGAAAAAGAAAAATGAAAGAGAAAGAAAAATGAAAGAGAACGAAAATGAAAAAGAAAAATGAAAGAGAAAGAAAAATGAAAGAGAACGAAAATGAAAAAGAAAAATGAAAGAGAAAGAAAAATGAAAGAGAACGAAAATGAAAAAGAAAAATGAAAGAGAAAGAAAAATGAAAGAGAAAGAAAAATGAAAGAGAACGAAAATGAAAAAGAAAAATGAAAGAGAAAGAAAAATGAAAGAGAAAGAAAAACGAAAGAGAAAGAAAAATGAAAGAGAACGAAAATGAAAAAGAAAAATGAAAGAGAAAGAAGAATGAAAGAGAACGAAAATGAAAAAGAAAAATGAAAGAGAAAGAAAAATGAAAGAGAACGAAAATGAAAAAGAAAAATGAAAGAGAAAGAAAAATGAAAGAGAACGAAAATGAAAAAGAAAAATGAAAGAGAAAGAAAAATGAAAGAGAAAGAAAAATGAAAGAGAACGAAAATGAAAAAGAAAAATGAAAGAGAAAGAAAAATGAAAGAGAAAGAAAAACGAAAGAGAAAGAAAAATGAAAGAGAACGAAAATTAAAAAGAAAAATGAAAGAGAAAGAAGAATGAAAGAGAACGAAAATGAAAAAGAAAAATGAAAGAGAAAGAAAAATGAAAGAGAACGAAAATGAAAAAGAAAAATGAAAGAGAAAGAAAAATGAAAGAGAACGAAAATGAAAAAGAAAAATGAAAGAGAAAGAAAAATGAAAGAGAAAGAAAAATGAAAGAGAACGAAAATGAAAAAGAAAAATGAAAGAGAAAGAAAAATGAAAGAGAAAGAAAAACGAAAGAGAAAGAAAAATGAAAGAGAACGAAAATGAAAAAGAAAAATGAAAGAGAAAGAAGAATGAAAGAGAACGAAAATGAAAAAGAAAAATGAAAGAGAAAGAAAAATGAAAGAGAACGAAAATGAAAAAGAAAAATGAAAGAGAAAGAAAAATGAAAGAGAACGAAAATGAAAAAGAAAAATGAAAGAGAAAGAAAAATGAAAGAGAACGAAAATGAAAAAGAAAAATGAAAGAGAAAGAAAAATGAAAGAGAAAGAAAAACGAAAGAGAAAGAAAAATGAAAGAGAACGAAAATGAAAAAGAAAAATGAAAGAGAAAGAAGAATGAAAGACAAAGAAAATGAAAAAGAAAAATGAAAGAGAAAGAAAAATGAAAGCGAAAATTAAATGAAAGTGAAAGAAAAACACCCAAAAAAGAGAAATATAAATACAAACAAATTAAAAAAGGAAGGAGAAAGATAAAATGAAAGAGAAAGAAAAATGAAAAATAATATTTCAAATTTTGAAATCATATTTATTTTTGGCATATGATTTTTTTGATATTGTTTCTAAATCTTTGTTTGTCTGTCAATCATTCCGCCTCACCGGCTATCCTCTTCTGCCTCACCTATGAGGCGCACCACATCACTTGAGGACCACACGTGTTAATACCCTTGGGAAATATATGATTCCATCGCTTCTCCTCCTTCCCCCAGCTATGGATAAAATAGCAAAACAGACTGGGTCCTATAGCCTTGGATGTTAACCAATCTATGAGAAGGAAAGTGAATTCAAACCACCTGCTGTCTTGTAGGTGCTGCTTCTTTAGGTAAAGCCTGGAAGAAACTAACTTCAAAAACAAATCCTCCCGTCTGTGACGATGTAATCTCAATATCCCCGTTGTAAAAGGAGCCGGTAGATCTATTGCAATATTCTGTGGTCAATCTGCAAGGAAAGATTACATGGAATGAATAGAGGAAGTAATAACTTGGTCATGTTTCACTGGAAAAATACGAAAAAAAAAGAAGAAGTAAATATCAATGGAACTATTCGTTTTGTTTCAATTAATTTTCACAAAGGTGTAGGTGATCATTGTTAGACATTTTCATGGCGGTCGTCTTCGAGTCTAGAATCCAGAGGTTGGCAGTGAATATTTCGGAGACAGTAGGAAAGCGTAGTTCAGGTTCGCAGTGGATATCTTAGCAGAGCGTAGTTCTTCCTTCTACCCTCTTCGCCTGGCAAGTTAGCGCTGGTCCTTCCGGTAGGTTAAACAAAGATGGCCGCCTTTATACACGACGAATACAATGTTCTGCGGCTTCTGATTGGTTAAGCTTCTATTGGTAGACTATAAAGGAAGTTGAGTCATTTGGATTGTCTCACTAGTCATACATGTATATACACAAAAAACCGTAACAATCATGGCTCTACACATCTTCCTGCATAATTAATTTGCACTAGGGTGACAGTTAAGAAGAAATTTGGAGTACTCTAACATATGTTAGTTTTTGCATCACAGTGGCAGCGTACACCGTGGATTAAAGGATTATAAATACGTATGAACACGCTCTGTTGTAATTATTTAAAAAAATAACTATTAAAGCTATTTTTTATTAATGTTTTATCTAATTTTATTTTATCTAATTGTATTGTTTTTTAACTTTTTCGATCGCCGCAAAACAAACGATGAACGTTTTCTTGACTGAAAACCAGATTCAAGAGTTTGTGAAAAACTTCTTCACGTCAAATGCTGCAGCGTATTTCTCAAAAAAGCTATCGACTAGCTGCTTGATAAATAGCAAAAAGTCATCGAACATGATTGCGAATATATAATTTAATTGCATTTTATTATTTGAATAATAAATCTGGAATTACTCATTGACTTGACTTAATAAACCCTTTCTGCGTCCTCCAGCTGACACAGCTACACAACCTCCTTAGGTAATCCGGCTGAGTCTATAAGGGAGTGGAGTTGAAACCATATAGCAGGCTGCTTTCATTAATTCATGAGCTCGTCAACTCATTTGGCACCATCAGTACACATCGGAAAGTTGCATGTAAAGGAATTGTCGCCTCTTGGGATTTATTTATGAAATAAAATCGAATTAAAATT
>OZ010589.1:15584863-15594863 GCA_963932145.1 Acanthosepion lycidas
CCAACTATAAAAAAAACACATATCTTTATTACTTCAATTTTTTTTTTTAAAAATAATAATATTGAAGTAATAAAAAGTAATCCATTAATTCCTTCGTTCACGCTTTCGCGACATAGCTGAGCATATAGATATATATATTAAGACATTTTTATGTTTATACATTCTTTTTACAGATACAAACATTTAAGTAAATGCTCTGTTTGTAATAAACAGTATTAAACAACATTTACCGGCCTCAATGTCCGAGAAATTTTCACAGAAAATATTCGTTCTCCAACAGGATTCGAACCTGCATCCTATACACAACCGTCATTTAGCTTGACGTGCCTCTAACCGATTTGGCCACAGAGGAGCGCTCAGTTGGCGGTGTCGAATTTACTGTATTTGAACTTCAATCTTCTATGAATCTCTCACGTACATTCATAACTGCTCATGGCGTATCAAATGTAAACAAATGACGTCACACATTATGAAATGGACAAAGTCCGACAAGTACTTTGAGATATTTTTATGTTTATACATTCTTTTTATTGATACAAATATTTAAGTAAATGCTCTGTTTATAATAAACAGTATTAAACAACATTTACATATATATATACCAGAAAATATATATAGATTACTCTTAAAATCCGTTTAGGTGAAACCTACGTAGGTTTTCCTGGCTCTTTAGCATATATATATATATATATATATATATATATATATATATATATATATATATATATATATATATATATTCGACTCTCCCATTGTATTCGACGTATGAGGGTCAAGCAGATCAGTTCCTAGGAACCGACGGCCTAGACACCAGTACATGTGATTTGATTATAGTGGTGAAGGCTTTGTGCAGAACCCATCACACTTTTTGAAGAGCCGAAACGTTAGATCAATGATGGCCCGTATTTTTGGTCAATACACGAGAGATATCTGATGAACGAGGTGGCCAGGGGATTGGACCATCCTTTCCAATCAACCGGTCTGGAAATGTTAGGGGTTCATTTAACAGTACGTCTTTCATCAACAGGGTACCCTGAAATACACAAATGCAATGTGATTAAAACTTTGATAACTACTGAGTATATAGAATAAATCTGATTACGGTATCTCATTAATTGCCTTTGTAATATAGTTTTTTTAATTGTAAAGAGACTTTATAGACACCCTGTATATTTTCATTATTTTTTCTCTCCTCCATCTAGTTCTTCCTTCATATTCAGGCCTTACTACAGGGTGTCCATGGAATCACTTTACAATTTTAGAACATATTACAAAAACAATATGTGGAAATTGTTACAAAATGAGGAGTAGATATTGAAGGTTTTTTTTAACTAATTTAATCCACCTCTATATGGGCGCCATTAGTTGTACGAAGCACATCAAGAGGGTACTCGATTTCTTGCCATGTTCTCTGTAAAATAGCCTCATCAGTGGTGGCAATGGCATCAGTGATCTTTTGCTTTAGATCAGTGATGGCCCGTATTTTTGGTCAATACACGATATCATTAAGATTATCTCATAGAAAGAAAGTCAGGGGAGAGATATCTGATGAAAGAGGTGACAGGGGATTGGGTCATCCCTTCCAATAAACCGGTCTGGAAATGTTAGGGGTTCATTTAACAGTACCTCTTTCATCAACAGGGTACCTGAAATATGAAATGTATTGTGATAAGAAAACATTGATAGCTACTGAGTATGGACACCCTGTATATTTTCATTTTTTTTCTCTTCTCCATCTAGACTTCCTTCGTGTTAAGGTGTTAGTACAGGGTTGTCCATGAAGTTGCTTTACAATTTAAAAAATGTATTACAAAACAAATGAATAGACAAATATGTAGAAATTGTTACAAAATGAGGCGTAGATATTAAAGTTTTTTGACTAATTTAATAAACCTGACCATTAGTTGCACAAAGCACATCAAGACAACACTCGAAATCTTGCTATATTCGCTGTAGCATAGCCTCATCAATGGTTTACCATTTGGCTCAAGTACCTGTAAGAGTTGTCCTTTGCACTTTATATATACATATATATTATTGCTCAAATGTTATGCTTCTTTAGAAATTTTTATATGTGTATGTATTATTAGCCAAACGATATACTTCTTTACAAATTGTTATATATATATATATATATATATATATATATATATATATAATTATTCAGTCGTTATATATCTTTATATATATATATATATATATATATATATATATATATATATATTACTATTACTCAGTCGTTGTACTTTAGATATTTATATATGTATATATATATATATTATTATTATTTAAACGTTATGCTTCTTTAGAAATTGTTATATATATATATATATATATATATATATATATATATATAATACTGAAATATTATACTTATTTAGTAATTGTTATATATATATATATATTATTATTACTTAAACGTTATACTTTAGAAATTTATATATATATATATATATATATATATATTACTCAAACATACTTATTTAGTAATTGTTATATATATATATATATATATATTGTTACTTAAACGTTATACTTTATAAATTTATATATATATATATATATATATATATATATATATATATGTGTGTGTGTGTGTGTGTGTGTGTGTGTGTGTGTGTGTATGTATATGTGAAAAATATATAGAAAATAGGAAAGAAACTGGTTTGGTAAATAATCCAAAGTTCTTTAGTATTTTTGTTATTATTTTTTAAAAATAGTGCTCGATACAAAAGTAGAGCATAAATATAATTATTTATTTAAAAATATGATTCCAACACGCTACATCAGAGTTAAAAATTTTGATTTCAATAATAATATGCTTATAAAACAGGTACATTTCAGAAATAAGTTATTCCAAAAAAAAAAAAATTCGCTTGAAGATAGAACAGAGCTTAGTACTTTAATTCAATTTAATTCAAATAATTATATTGAAGTTTTCGGCTCTTGTTTTGAAACATGAGAACTCTTATGTAGCGTGTTGGAATCATATTTTTAAATAAAATAATTATATATATATATATATATATATATTGCGCAAACATTATACTTATTTAGTAATTGTTATATATATATATATATATATATATATATATATATATATATTATTACTTAAACGTTATACTTTAGAAATTTATACATATATATATATATATATATATATATATATAAATATATTATTACTCAAACGTTATGCTTCTTTAGAAATTGTTATATATATATATATATATATATATATATATATATTAGGTTGGTGCAAAAATAATAATATAATATAAATAATATAATTTTTTGACGTAGTCTTTAACGTCAAAAAACGATATTATTTTTGCACCAACCTAATATATATATATATATATATATATATATATATATATATATATATATATATGCGCGTGCGTGCGTGCGTGCGTGCGTGTGCGTGTGTGTGTGCAGAGAATGTATACGTATGCGCTAAGACAGTAGAAAAGGAAGTGAGAAAGAAAGACAGAAGCCAGGAAGTACTTGTGTTATAGTTAAAAAAAAAAAAAAGAAAAGAAAAGAAGTCAACTATTTGCTGAGAGGAAAGGGAATTTTTTTTTTCAAAAGCAATAACACAGGAATTTTATCTTTTGCGAAGTTATGCACGAGAAAGTTGTAACACGTTTTAGATATCAGATTAATGACGAAAAAATGTTTTGGAATTAATATATGGCTTCGTTTTTTTCCCGTTATTATTATTATTATTATTATTATTATTATTATTATTATTATTATTATTATTATTACTAATTTTAAATTTTTACGCATTTGTTATTATTTTGAAGAAACAAGCCACAGCGATTATCTTCACGCTCTTTCTTTTGAACTTCTTGTTCTCGCGAGATAAGAAACGCGAGAAAGCGAGAAGTGCGTATTTGATCATTTTTAGGGATTCCAGTTTTTACTCTTTTTCCCTTCCCTTTGTGTTGTTGAAGATTCGAAAAGTTCACGTTTTTTTGAAGGAAGCATACACACCGGAAGTGACACACTTACATCTGTCTAAATATAGTAGTACTTACGAAATGTTATCATTGCATTTCTAACAGCCATATGCGTATATACGAACCTATACGAATCTAAAGGTGTGTATATATTCATAGTAGCGTGTTCAAATTATAAAAATAAAAGAAACTCCGAAAAACATACCGTAAATAAACAGTATTTAATCAACAATTAATAAATGTTGATAATATTGATTATAACAAGTCGATATGTTGATGATTTATTATTACTTTAAACGTTACATTTAGTGGAAACACGTGATTGATTATAAAACTTCATAGTTGACCCGGAGACTTTAGAAGTATAGAGTTGAAGTAGACTTTAGAAGTAATCGGAAGCCCAATTTTTGAAAAAAACAGTTGAATAAACAGACCTTATGTGTATTGTTTAATAAAAAAAATATTTGAATTAATTCTTGCTGTCTAAATACATCTTATATATATATATATATATATATATATATATATATATATATATATATATATGGACAGAGAGAGAGAGAGAGAAAGAGAGAGAGCATAATATATTTAAAAAAAAATCCACATTACAACCAAAAACGATTGCAGTTTCTCGCTTTATAATATACAGACTCTTCTTTTGTTGGAACTACTATAAACTCTTACCCATTATATATATATATTAAAGACATTTTTATGTTTAACGTTCTTTTTATAGATACAAGTATTTAAGTAAATGCTCTGTTTATAATAAACAGTATTAAATAACATTTACCGGCCTGAATGTCCGAGAAATTTTCATAGAAAGTATTCGTCCATTGACAGGATTCGAACCTGCATCCTATACGAAACAGACATTTAGCTCGACGTGCATAACCGCTCGGCCACAAAGGATCGTTCAGTCAGCAAAGTCGAATTTACTGCTTATAAACTTCAATCTTCCATGAATCTCGTACATTCATAACTGCTCATGTTATTTAATACTGTTTATTATAAACAGAGCATTTACTTAAATACTTGTATCTATAAAAAGAACGGTAAACATAAAAAATGTCTTTAATAAATAAATTGTCGGTCCATTTCTTAATGTATGACGTCATTTGTTTACATTTGATACGCCATGAGTCCTAAGTGAGCTATGGTCAGACAAGTGTAAAGTCAGTGTTCTTGATAGGCATGTAGTGGTATGACCAATTTAATATGTGCGAACGTGTTTCTCTTTCCATATATATATATATATATATACATACATACATATATATATATATATATATATATATATATATATATATATATATATATATTATGAAATGGGCAAAGTCTGACAATTATTCTAACAAATTATTATTTATATACATTCTTTTTATAGATGGTATTTATCAATCCACCCACGAGGATTGAATGTGGCACAAGGCCTTTTTAATGTGGGTATCTCCGAGCCCGTGGGCACAACCAAAAATAAATAACCATCCAACCCCCCCGAAGGCGGCCAGTTCCGTCAACCTCTCCCAACGAAACCCTACCCTTCGGCGGAGCTTCGTCCGGGTTCCTCTCTACGAGCTGAGAGTTCGACACACACCCGACCCGGCAGCTCACAAAGCAAAAATACTACACTTTGATCCTAGCCACCGGGCCGAGCGGGTATGATTTTTTTAGATTGTATTTATCAATCCACCCAGGAGGATTGAATGTGGCACAAGGCTTTTTTAATGTGGGTATCTCCTAGCCCGTAGGCTCAGCCAAAAATAAATAACCATCCAAACCTCCCGAGGGGGGCAGTTCCGTCAACCTTCCCCAACGAAACCCTGCCCTTCGGCGGAGCTTCGTCATGGTTCCTCCCTGCAAGCAGAGAGTTCGACAGACACCCGACCCGGCAGCTCACAAAGCGCAGATACTACACTTTGATCCTAGCCACCGGGCCGAGCGGGTATGATTTTTTTAGATTGTATTTATCAATCCACCCACGAGGATTGAATGTGGCACAAGGCCTTTTTAATGTGGGTATCTCCGAGCCCGTAGGCTCAGCCAAAAATAAATGAACATCCAAACCGCCCGAGGGGTGCCAGTTCCGTCAACCTCCCCCAACACAACCGTACCCTTCGGCGGAGCTTCGTCAGGGTTCCTCCCTGCAAGCAGAGAGTTCGACAGACACCCGACCCGGCAGCTCACAAAGCACAGATACTACACTTTGATCCTAGCCACCGGGTCGAATTTTTTTAGATGGTATTTATCAATCCACCCAGGAGGATTGAATGTGGCACAAGGCCTTTTTAATGTGGGTATCTCCGAGCCCGTAGGCTCAGCCAAAAATAAATAACCATCCAAACACACGAGACGGGGCAGTTCGGTCAAATTCTCCCAACGAAACCCTACCCTTCGGCGGAGCTTCGTCAGGGTTCCTCCCTGCAAGCAGGGAGTTCGACAGACACCCGACCTGGCAGCTCACAAAGCACAGTTACTACACTTTGATCCTAGCCACCGGGCCGAGCGGGTTTGATTTTTTTAGATTGTATTTATCAATCCACCCACGAGGACAGAATGTGGCACAAGGCCTTTTTAATGTGGGTATCTCCGAGCCCGTAGGCTCAGCCAAAAATAAATAACCATCCAAACGCCCCGAGGGGGGCCAGTTCTGTCAACCTCCCCCAACGAAACCCTACCCTTCGGCGTAGGTTCGTCAGGTTTCCTCCCTGCAAGCAGAGAGTTCGACAGACACCCGACTCGGCAGCTCACGAAGGACAGATACTACACTTTGATCCTAGCCACCGGGCCGAGCCGGTAGAATTTTTTTTAGATGGTATTTATCAATCCACCCACGAGGATTGAATGTGGCACAAGGCCTTTTTAATGTGGTTATCTCCGAGCCCGTAGGCTCAGCCAAAAATAAATGAACATCCAAACCCTCCGAGGGGTGCCAGTTCCGTCAACCTCCCCCAACACAACCGTACTCTTCGGCGGAGCTTCGTCAGGGTTCCTCCCTGCAAGCAGAGAGTTCGACAGACACCCGACCCGGCAGCTTACAAAGCACAGATACTACACTTTGATCCTAGCCACCGGGCCGAGCGTGTGTGAAATAATTAATTTTTTTCCTGTATGTTTTTCGATGTTAAATATTCTCGATATGAGACATTCTGTTTTTGTGTTAGTAATCCGAATCTCTTTATATATATATATATATATATATATATATATATATGAAAAGTGTGTGTATATAAACATAAATATATATATATATATATATATATATATATATATATATATATATATATATATATATATATATATGTATGTATGTGTGTGTGTGTGTAATATATTATATATATTATTAATTATATATTATATGCGCTGTTTTTATTAGATAGCGTTCAATATCAGAGATAGAACTAACATATTTGGTTGGGTTGATGTAAATTTGTGACCCTGGGTTTCACGCTTTAGCGATCGTCAGTGTGCTTCTGTGTTTTCGTGTGTGTGTCTGTGTGTGAATTATATATCCATTTGTTAGGGCATTCCGAAATACGCGTTGAAAGATTACATTTTTGCAAAGGAATTTATGCTGGTATAAATTCAGTCACTGCTAAGCGCTAGAATTTAAAAAAAAAATGGTGTTTTTTATATCAATGTCAATATAATCTATAAACGCCATAATAGCCAAAGAATAATTCTTTATCGACGCTAACAATTCGAATATCGACATTGATAATGAGAACAAAGCGACTGTTTCTATGTCGACAATGATATTACGTCTATGAACAAACGCCATATTAAGGGTAATGGCGTCATATTGATATTGACACAAGGGCTATTAATAATTCCAATGAACATTATTATCGCAATAGCATCTAAAATCCTTATTCTTTCACGATGATAAACACGCCGAAGCGATGGTTTATAAAAAATAATAAATTGCAAAGAATGAAAAGTGCGACACAACTTTTAGGCGACCACGTCTAGAGTTTGATCTGCCATCAATGAACGCGTTTAACCCTACCTGAGTCGAGTCATTCAAGTGCTAACACCTGATGACTTCAAGGGATTTTTGTTCGTTTGAATTCATGACACTTTTACAACACTCAAGTATGGCAACTTTCTTTCATGTTTTTTTTTCTCCCGTTCTTTCTTTCTTTCTTAGATTTAATCTTTGTTTATTTTCAAACTTATTCTTTATTCATCTTTCATTATTTTCTTGCTTTTACTTATTTTTCTTTCTTTCTCGTTTTTCTCTTTCTTTCTTTCTTTCTTGCTTGCTTGTTTTTTCTCTTTCTGTCTTTCGTTTTCTTTCTTTCTCGTTTTTTCTCTTTCTTTCTTTCTTTCCTTCATTTTTCTCGTTTTTCTCTTTCTTTCTTTCTTTCTTTCTTTTTCTCTTTCTTTCTTTCTTTCTTTCTTTCTTTCTTTCTCGTTTTTTCTCTTTCTTTCTTTCTTTCTTTCATTTTTCTCGTTTTTCTCTTTCTTTCTTTCTTTCTTTCTTTCTTTTTCTCTTTCTTTCTTTCTTTCTCGTGTTTTTCTCTTTCTCTCTTTCTTTCTTTCTTTCTTTCTCCTTTTTTCTCTTTCACGTTTTTTCTGTCTTTTTTCTTTAATTTTTCTCGTATTTCTCTTTCTTTCTTTCTTTCTTTCTTTCTTTCTTTCTTTCTTTCTTACTTTCTCGCTTTTTCTCTTTCTATCTTTCTTTTTTCTAATTCAGTTCATCTTTGGTGTTACAAGGAGATTTGTTGCTCTCTCACTCGACTGTACCCTCACGCATAATAATCACGTGGGTTAGTTGGATAGATGTAAGGGTTTTTGTGGTCGTAGAAATTGTCTGACAGTCAAGACTAGGTTCTCCTGCTTGTGTGGCATGGTGGAGAATCCACCCTCTTGGCGCAGACAACACTGCATCCTCTTCTTATAAGCCTCCGTGTTGAGTATAAGGCCCTCACCAAATTATTAAATTCGGGAGTTATTTGCTTATGGCAACGGTCAGAGTGGGTTTTCCGATCTGCCGTGCCTTCGTAATCACCATTAGATTCATCCAACTATTTCTGGATCATCTACACTGACATGCAGATCGTCTGAAATGTTCGTATTGGAGCTTCCGGTGCGAATGCCAAGCAGTACAGCATGTCGTTTCCAAATTTCTGGTAGAGTGAATTGCATCATCGGGCTCTTTTTCTTACAGACGTTGCACAGCTGATTTTACCATGATGTGCAGTCGACGAAATAAAAAACAAAGAAGCGCATACACGAAATAAAAAATTAAAAAAAAAATGGCAACAATTTACCCAACGCACCATGAATATATCCTTCTTAGACGCATTTTTCTTTAAAACATCTTCGTTGCTCAAAAGTTCCTTCTATATAACCAGATTTCTATTGCCTCAAGTATAAAGGTACAGCTATTACATAAGACAGTTGTTGGTGGTTATTCAATCACATCATAGCAGCAATAATTAGCCTTGTGTTCATGGAGATAAGAGCATACATGAAAGGAAGTAAAACGTACAGAAATTACAGGCAAAGCATGATTAAATTGTATGTTACTTTTATACAATTTATTCATATTTTTGTGTGTATATTTTTAAAGTTATATTTGTTTTATGGTACATCTTATAAAAAGAAGAATTGTATGTTAATTCCATGCAATTTATTTATATTTTTGTGTGTGTTCATGTGGGTATTTTTTAGTTTACAATTATTTTATAGTACATGCGATAAAAGGGGGGATTTATTCCGTAGTATTACAAGCTGTATCACAGACAGAAGACGGACACTTATTGGCCGGACCAAGGTTCGGGGTGAATTGATTGAATTTAACGTCTTTTGATGGGATGTCCGTATTTCCGGCGGGAATAGTTTTTGTTGCATGCTGGGAGTATTTTTATTATTTTAAATTTTTATTTAATTTATTTTATACAAAGTTTTTATGCTATTGCTTTATTTTAATTATTTATTATTATTATTTATATTTTATTTTTATTTATAATAATAATAATAATAATAATAATAATAATAATAATAGAAATCTCGAAAATGTGGCATATGGG
>OZ010589.1:15599863-15614863 GCA_963932145.1 Acanthosepion lycidas
GAACCATCAAGAGAATGGTGAATAATCTTTTAAAAAAAGGGGTGCAGTGGAGAAGAAAACTGGATCATGAGGTCACAACAGGAATAGGGATCATTATTTTGAACTTAGAGCTAAATACATTCTTACTGCTCAAAGTAGAGTCCAGTAGTGTTTTAAAAACTCCGAAGAATTCCAGTAAGATATCTTTAATCATTTAAGATACAACGGTTCAATGCTTAATGTAACAATTCGACACATAACAAGTGGATCCTAGTAATATAAAATATTAAAACTGATCTACAAAAAGAGCTCAATGTATTTATTATTGCAGAGCAAATAATTAATAAACAATAAAATCTCAAATTCAACATATGGGGAATAGCCTATTTCGGCAGACAAAGATATCGGTCGTCTGTCTTCTCAATCCAGGTGTGGACTGAGTTCGTGTCGGAAATAGAAATTTAACTGTGAATGAAAAAGAAGCCCTGTCGAAAAACAATTTCAATGTTTCAGTCAGACGAAAGGCACGAGTCAGGGGTCAGTGTAGTGTGGAATGTATTTGTCTTAAAGGGAAAAGCTTTATAAAATTAAAACCGATTATTAACCTCATTGCATTAATTTCGGCTTATATGAAGAATGAAATTTCAAATTAAAAGAGGAATAAAAAGGGGTTTAAAAATAAATGTAAAATATATACATGAAAGGATGAAAAGGGTTAATGCAAAGACAGTTGGGAAGATATTTCAAGTAGGGGAAAATTTAAGAATTACAGATATAGTGTAAAAAGTTATAGAGGTGGGAAACATATCGCCGGGCTGGATGGGACAGACGACCGGTGTTTTCGTCTGCCGAAATGGGACTTTTCCCCATATGAGGTAATTTTGGATATTATCGTTTATTTTATATATATATATATATATATATATATATATATATATATATATATATATATATATAACAGCTGTCTGCGTGCCATCTGTGGAGTTAGACTTCAAGATTGGACATCCAGCCTAGACCTGTTTAACAGGTGTAATATTGGAAGAATCGAGACTTTCCTCATACAGTCTTAGTTACTAGTCATGTCTTCAGAATGTCTGATGACAGGATACACAAGATCCTAATGTACAGCCAGTTAGATCAGGGCTACAGGAACGTATGACGCCCATGGCTAAGATGCAAAGACAAGCTGAAAAGCAGTCAATAAACCACATAACACCCTTGAGCGCTTAGGCTTGGAGCGGGTAGAATGGAGATCAACGTGTTTTAGTGGACTCAGCAATTTTCAATTTGTCTGAATCATATTCAAGAAGCAAGAGCAAGATCTAAAAGGTCAGCCAAACTAACAATACTCTTTTCTTTGTTTCTCTTGCTTCAAGTCTCTTCTTCACCTGTGAGGAGATTGTCCAGCATTCATTGCCATATAGGAGGTCTGATATTAGGTAACAGTTCAGTACTCTTTTCTTTGTTTCTGTTGCTTCAAGTCTTTTCTTCATCTGTGAGGAGATTGTCCAGCAGTCACTGCCATAGAGGAGGACTGATATTACGTAACAGTTAAGTACTCTTTTCTTTGTTTCTGTTGCTTGAAGTCTCTTCTTCATCTGTGAGGAGATTGTCCAGCATTCACTGCCATATAGGAGGACTAATATTACGTAACAGTTCAGTACTCTTTTCTTTCTTTCAGTTGCTTCAAGTCTCTTCTTCACCTGTGAGGAGATTGTCCAGTATTCACTGCCATGTATGAGGATTGATATTACGTAACAGTTCAGTACTCTTTTCTTTGTTTCTGTTGCTTCAAGTCTTTTCTTCATCTGTGAGGAGATTGTCCAGCAGTCACTGCCATATAGGAGAACTGATATTACGTAACAGTTCAGTACTCTTTTCTTTGTTTCTGTTGCTTCAAGTCTCTTCTTCACCTGTAAGGAGATTGTACAGCATTCGCTGCCATATAGGAGGACTGATATTACGTAACAGTTCAGTACTCTTTTCTTTGTTTGTATTGCTTCAATTCTCGTATCCACTTCTTAGGAAATTGAATTCGTAGGAATTTTTCATTTCCGTTTCTTTTTCTTTGTTTCTAGAATATTCTCCTGATTCTACGTACGTTTTTTTTAAAAAACTTTTTGATTGTATCTTCCGCCATTCCACTGCGCCCTCGCATTTTCGACTTTAGTTTTCCCTTTTCATTCCGTGTTGAATTCCGATAAATCCTGGACATATCGCTATTTTTATTCGAATATCTTTCAAAGATTTTTTAAAGGAGACGTATATTGGCATAAACTTCACTCACACGCGCCCTCCCACACACACACCGGCTCTTTTTCGCAGGATTATCGCTTCGATAGTCATATCCAAAGGCTCGCATCATGTTCTGGCTTACGGTTGTATAAATAAAATCATATCGAATTTCTAAAAGACTTACCCACTGACTGTCAGTTACGTTAATAATTATTTGATATGAAGCGAACAAACTGGATTTTACAAGTAGAATATATAACTGTCTATATTTCTGAGATGAGGTATTATGTACCAGTAATAAGGAGTGCCAGAGAAATGCGACAATAACAACGAAAATTGCAATATGAGCTCTGGTAAAAAAAATTGCAATGATAACACCAACAATTGCGATATGAGCCCTGGTAAAAATAGTTGCTGAAATCTAAGTATATAAGTCCCAGAAATTCATACACAGATGTTCTCAAGGACACATCGCACAGTGCATATAGGCGTTGGTTAGATCCAGTAACAGGACTCAAAGGGTTGTGAGTTCAATACCTGGTGTGTATGACTTGGAGAGGGGAATTAACAGGAGATAACTGATAACGGACATCTGTTAGACATGGCACGTGGAATTAGAACAGTCTACTCCAGCGAGCGAGATTAGGGCTTCTGTTCGTTATTCCAACCGCCGGAAGAACAACAGCCGAAATGTTGTAATAAATATGGCGACAAAGATGAGGATAATAGTCCGAATAATGAGAAGAAAGTTTTAAATTCTTCCAGTTTATAAAGACATTTTATTTGTTGTGTTTGATACTTTGTTTCAATAAATTCATTCCGTTTTTTGACTCGAAAACGTCCACATTGGACAAACGCGTCTGTTAAAACTTCAATTCCCCTATTGTCTTTTTCTTTAATACATATTGTCTTTTGTTAATTCTGAGAAATATTTACATATTAAACTTCGGTATCTGTCTATATTTCTGAAGTGAGGTATTATGTACACAATTTACATTATTCGGACTATTGTCCTCATCTTTGTGGCCATATTTATTACAACGTTTCGGCACTTCAGTATCTGTCTATATTTCTGAGGTGAGGTATTATGTACACTATTTACATTATTTGGACTATTGTCCTCATTTTTGTCACCATATTTATTACAACGTTTCGGAACTTCAGTATCTGTCTATATTTCTGAGGTGAGGTATTATGTACACTATTTACATTATTCATCTTTGTCGAAATCATAGACAAAGGACATCATTGGAAAATTCGTAAACTTAAAGAATCAGCACATATGCTAGGCCACAAAATCTCCTGAGCCGACCAAGCATAGAAATGAATTCAATATGGGAACCAGTAATAAGAAGTGCTAGAAAAAAGCAATAATAACAACGAAAATTGCAATATGAGCTCCGGTAAAAACATGCAATGATAACAGCAAAAATTTCAGTATGGGCACTGGTAAAAATAGTTGCTGAAGATATTAAGTTTATAAGTACCAGAAATTCATACACCTTAAGGACACATGGCCCAGTGGATAAAAGCGTTGGTTAGTTAGATCCAGTCACAGGACCCAAAGAGTGTGAGTTCAGTACCCGGATAAGGCAGTGGAGAACTTGGAGAGGGGAATTAACAGGAGATAACTGATAACGGACATCTGTTAGACATGGCACGTGGAACTAGAACAGTTTACCCCAGCGAGCGAAATAAAGGGTTAAATTCGACATTCCAACCACCTGAAGAAGATCGGAGCATACAACAGTCAAAACGTTGTAATAAATATGGCGACAAAGATGAGGACAATAGTCCGAATAATATAAATAGTGTACATAATAGCTCATCTCAGAAATATAAACAGATACTGAAGGGCCGAAACTTTGAAACAAATATGGCGTCAAAGATGAGGACAATAGACCGAATAATGTAAATAGTGTACATAATACCTCATCTCAGAAATATAAACAGATACTGAAGGGCCGAAACTTTGTAACAAATATGGCGTCAAAGATGAGGACAATAGTCCGAATAATATAAATAGTGTACATAATAGCTCATCTCAGAAATATAGACAGATACTGAAGGGCCGAAACGTTGTAACAAATATGGCGTCAAAGATGAGGACAATAGACTGAATAATGTAAATAGTGTACATAATACCTCATCTCAGAAATATAAACAGATACTGAAAGGCCGAAACTTTGTAACAAATATGGCGTCAAAGATGAGGACAATAGTCCGAATAATATAAATAGTGTACATAATAGCTCATCTCAGAAATATAGACAGATACTGAAGGGCCGAAACGTTGTAACAAATATGGCGTCAAAGATGAGGACAATAGACTGAATAATGTAAATAGTGTACATAATAGCTCATCACAGAAATATAAACAGATACTGAAAGGCCGAAACGTTGTAATAAATATGGCGACAAAGAAGAAGACAATAGTCCGAATAATGTAAATAGTGTACATAATACCTCATCTCAGAAATATAGACAGATAGTGAAGGGCCGAAACGATGCAATAAATATGGCGACAAAGATGAGGACAATAGTCTGAATAATGTAAATAGTGTACATAATACCTCATCTCAGAAATATAGACAGATACTGAAAGGCCGAAACGTTGTAATAAATATGTCGACAAAGAAGAAGACAATAGTCCGAATAATGTAAATAGTGTACATAATACCTCATCTCAGAAATATAGACAGATACTGAAAGGCCGAAACGTTGTAATAAATATGGTGACAAAGATGAGGACAATAGTCCGAATAATGTAAATAGTGTACATAATACCTCATCTCAGAAATATAGACAGATACTGAAGGGCCGAAACGATGCAATAAATATGGCGACAAGGATGAAGGTAGACGGTACATGAAAGGAGAACGAGCTTGTGTTAATGGCGAAACAAGGTTTAGACGAAATAATAAAAAGACTAAATTTATTAAGATTTGCGAAGAACAGGAAAATTGTGGAGACCCATGATTGCTTAAGTCCTGAAGGGACTCGGCACATAGATATGCAGCCAATATTAGTTTATTAGACAGTGTAAATCATTCACTTGTTTTCTCTGCATTCTTTCTTTTCCTCCTCGTCTCTGTCCATTTTTCCTGCTGAAAGAGAAAGGTGTAGCCTATTTATTGGCCAATGGGAATCTTGTTTATTTTCGCCTAAAATAATTCTGCGCCAATCAAATGCATGCATGGATTAAGATCTGGCGCATAGATAAGTTATTTAATATCGACTATATGGTAGATCAGCTCGCTCTCAAATTCATCTCTCTGTGATGGACAAGCACTTTCGGTTATCAATTTCAAAAAGCGAATCAGTAAATCTTTGATCTTAAAGCAGAAAACCTCTGGAAGCTTATCAAGGAATCGATGCTATTTCAATACATTCAGCAACTTTACCGGACCAAAAATGAAAAAAAAAACGGTTATGGATGACGTGATCAAAGTATTGTCAGTTATATCCAGTAATATAACTTTTGTAAAACACGGCATGTTAAGGATTCTGTGAACAAATAAATACGCGTCGGAAACCTTCTTCTTTGCCATTTCCCTTCAGAAAGTAGGTGATCATGGCCCTCCACATTTTCCTGTCCTCTGTAGCTCTTAAAAAGTTCTGTCTTTTTGCTATTTCTCCCAAACCTTGTTTTGCCATCCATTTGCTTAAGCCTATCAAGTATGTTACATGCTGCTTTCCTCTGTCCCGGTTACCTTCAACCTGTGAGCATCAGATTTCCCAAGCCCTCCTGCCACATTACGAGCCCGAGAAATTTCAACTGTCTCTTCCTGATGCTAAGTACAAGTTTCCGCTTTGTTTCCATTCTCTCCAAATCCTTGTCGTTGCTCACATGTTAGGCCCTTGGTGGCGACGAAAACGGTGAATTACCTCGTTAAGCCAAGGGACAGTGTGTTGTGTGCATTATAAACGGAAAATGTGTCTAAAAAGAAAGTTAACGAGAAGGGCACATATTCTTCATAGTATACCGAAGACGAAAACTTCATGTTTCTGTTTCTCTTGCTTCAAGTCTCTTCTTCATCTGTGAGGAGATTGTCCAGCATTCACTGCCATATAAAAGGACTGTTATTATTAGGTTGGTGCAAAAATAATTTCGTTTTCTAACATAGGTTACTATGTGAGAAAACGAAATTATTTTTGCACCAACCTAATACATAACAGTTCAATACTCTTTTCTTTGTTTCTGTTGCTTCAAGTCTCTTCTTCCTCTGTGAGGAGATTGTCCAGTATTCATTGCCATACAGGAGGACTGATATTACGTAACAGTTCACTACTCTTTTCTTTGTTTCTGTTGCTTCAAGTCACTTCTTCATCTGTGAGGAGATTGTCCAGTATTCATTGCCATACAGGAGGACTGATATTACGTAACAGTTCACTACTCTTTTCTTTGTTTCTGTTGCTTCAAGTCACTTCTTCATCTGTGAGGAGATTGTCCAGCATTCACTGCCATATAGGAGGACTGATATTACGCAACAGTTCAGTAATCTTTTCTTAGTTTCTCTTGCTTCAAGTCTCTTCTTCATCTGTGAGGAGATTGTCCAGCATTCACTGCCATATAGGAGGACTGATATTACGTAACAGTTCAATACTCTTTTCTTTCTTTCTGTTGCTTCAAGTCTCTTCTTCATCTGAGAGGAGATTGTCCAGCATTCACTGGCATATAGGAGGATTCATATTACGTAATAATTCCGTACTGTTTTCTTTGTTTCTGTTGCTTCAAGTCACTTCTTCATCTGTGAGGAGATTGTCCAGCATTCACTGCCATATAGGAGGACTGATATTACGTAACAGTTCAGTACTCTTTTCTTTATTTCTCTTGCTTCAAGTCTCTTCTTCTTCTATGAGGAGATTGTCCAGCATTCACTGCCATATAGGAGGACTGATATTACGTAACAGATGAGTACTCTTTTCTTTATTTCTCTTGCTTCAAGTCTCTTCTTCTTCTATGAGGAGATTGTTCAGCATTCACTGCCATATAGGAGGACTGTTATTACGTAACAGATCAGTACTCTTTTCTTTGTTTCTGTTGCTTCAAGTCTCTTCATCTGTAAGGATATTGTCCAGCATTCACTGCCATATCGGAGGACTGATATTAAGTAACAGTTCAGTACTCTTTTCTTTGTTTCTGTTGCTTCAAGTCTCTTCTTCATCTGTGAGGAGATTGTCCAGCATTCACTGCCATATAGGAGGACTGATATTACGCAACAGTTCAGTAATCTTTTCTTTGTTTCTGTTGATTCAAGTATCTTCTTCATCTGTGAGCAGATTGTCCAGCATTCACTGCCATATAGGAGGATTCATATTACGTAATAATTCCGTACTGTTTTCTTTGTTTCTGTTGCTTGAAGTCTCTTCTTCATCTGTGAGGAGATTGTCCAGCATTCACTGCCATATAGGAGGACTGATATTATGTAACAGTTCAATACGCTTTTTTGTTTTTAACAAAGTTTTCGTGTCTCTTAATACTTTGCTTAACTTTTGGAATGCCTCTTTGGTCATCACAATACATCTTCGCATGTGAGTGTGGCATTTTCTATCCTCTGTTAGAACACTTCCCAGATATTTAAATTTCTTTACATGCTTGATTTTAGTATTCTCGACCCGTAATTTGCATTTTGGTCGCATCCATTTGTCGATGACAATACATTGTCTTGGATTTTATGCTGAGTCCTTTCGTCGCACTTTTCTTTGCTAACTTCTCTAGGATGTTTTGCCCGGAACCGTGTGGGCAATTTGTATACGTTATGCCGATGTAGCTACTAAAAACAAAATTTTCAAAACATTAATATCTCGCTATCTCTATTGTAGCTCTCGGGGAAGCAATCCCTTGGGAGTCCGTTCCAGGAAGCAGAAGTGTGTGGGAACTTCCCACTAGTGGAATAAGGAGGGAAAGAGGGTGGTTCCCTACAACGCGCGTAGCATAGTGGGAGCTAGCTTTGAATGTTAGAACTGGTGGAAAAAATTAATGTAATCCGTTCAAAAACTTTCTATGAAAATAGCGAGAGAACAGCGAGACGCTCGCAACTTTTCGTCTGTGGGGCAAGGGGTTGTAGGGTGGAAAGCAATTCGTCACCGACATCAGGTTACTCAAAGGAAATAACTCCAACACGGAGGCAGTCGTACAAGCAAAGTCCGCGCTTTACTGAGTTACTAGCAGCCACACCCAGCTGGTCGATCGGAAAAAGCGTTCAATTAGAATGGAGCAAAAACAGCATCATGTTTAGATGTAACAGAGTCTATCTTCTTCAATTACTTTAAAGTACTTTCATTAAAAAAACATCTTGAATTAATGCAGTTACTGATATAACAGAAGCAATTGTTAAGTTTAATAAAAATTGTTTTCAATGAAAAATAAGCATGAAACCAGTAAAAATTGCCATTTTTTATATTTATGTGGGTTTTCCATATGTGGGTGGAATCAATTATCAAGTTAAATGACTGTTAAACAATCAATTTATTGTTGCCTACAATTGAGTGAAGTTTGTATTAGATTGCTTGAAAATTGAGGGAGATTTTATTTTAAAATTTGTGTTGAAATCGATTTTTCATTTTTCGCTAAACATAGTGGTGTATAAATAAAAATGAGGTATCGTTGAGCTTGTCATAATGTAAGTCACCTACATACCGAGTTTGAACGAAACTTGAGGAAAAAGGTGAATTTATCGATTTTAATCGGCTTTATCAATTATTGAATTTTTAAAAAAATTATCGAGCTTTTACACTAAGAACTAACAGCCATACCCGATCACAGAAAAAGCGTTCAATTAGAATGGAGCAAAAACAGTATCATGTTTACATGTAACAGAGTCTATCCTGTTCAATTACTTTAAAAACTAGGATTAAAAAACATTTTGAAGATATGCAATTACTGATAAAAGAGAAGTTGTCTGTATTTATTCAATCAAAGTTAGCCGAGAACATGAAGGGGTAAAACAGGCAACATGAAGACCCACTTCAGACCACAATCTATTTAGGAGTTTTGAAAATTCAATTTATCAGTTTGCTACTAGGGATGTAAAAGAGGATACATTTATAAAGCAATTGTTAAGTTAGATTAAAATTGATTGAACGATCAACGAAAAATAAGAACAAAACTCGCTATTTTTCGCCATCTACGCTGGTTTTTACTATATGGTGGACTCAGTTAACAAGTCAAATGAGTCTTAAACAATGAACTTATTGTTGGCTACAATTGAGTGAAATTTGTATTAGATTGCTTGAAAATTGAGGGAGTTTCTAGTTTAAAATTTGTGTTAAAAACGATATTTCGTTTTTCGCAGTTTTTCGCTAAACGCAGTGGCGTCGAAATAAAAATGAGATAACATTAAACCGATACTTTGTAATAAATATGGGAACAAAGATGAGGACAATAGTCAGAATAATGTAAATAGTGTACATAATACCTCATCTCAGAAATATAGATAGATACTGAAGGGTAAAAACGCTGTAATAAATATGGCAACAAAGATGAGGACAATAGTCCGAATAATGTAAATAGTGTACATAATATCTCATCTCAGAAATATAGACAGATACTGAAAGGCCGAAACGTTGTAATAAATATGGCAACAAAGATGAGGACAATAGTCCGAATAATGTAAATAGTGTACATAATACCTCATCTCAAAAATATAGACAATTACTGAAAGGCCGAAACGTTGTAATAAATGTGGCGACAAAGATGAGGACAGTAGTCCGAATAATGTAAATAGTGTACATAATACCTCATCCCAGAAATATAAACAGATACTGAAAGACCGATACGTTGTAATTAATACGGCGACAAAGATGAGGATAATAGTTCGAATAATGTAAATAGTGTACATAATACCTCATCTCAGAAATATAGACAGATACTGAAAGGCCGAAACGTTGTAATAAATATGGCGACAAAGATGAGGACAATATTCCGAATAATGTAAATAGTGTACATAATTTCTCATATAGACAGGTAATGAATACTCTGATAGATAGACACAAATACTCTATGTTGTGGATTTCGAGATGAATTCGGTCTCCAAGGAATGACAAACGCAATAATTAAATATAAGAAATAAAATGTATTTACACAATCATACAAAGAGTAATACTGTTAATAAGTCCAGGAACGTGGTTAGTAGCAAATACAGATAGATATATACAGTCTCGAAATAGGACTTCCTTAGAGTCTAAGTGCTTGTAACTGACTTCTACAAGAGGTTATATCACACTATCTCCGTTCGTATATTCTCACACTCTCCGTATATCCTCTCTCTATCCGACTACCGACTGTAACTCTGGGTATTTAACGGCAGCAGGCCAGGTACACTTGGTAGAGTCCACTTATATGAAAAAGGGGTGGATCCCATAACACCCCCTACTTAGATCCCTTTTTTGGGGGGGAGTTAATATTTTTGTCTCTTGTGGTCGATGATCAGGGGTTCGACGAATTTTCTTTTCCTGTTTGCCCTTCTCATGACTGTATTTTCCTGCGGTCTTTGTATCTCAAACGCTTCAAAGATTGTATCCATAGCATCGTCATTATCTGCGGTTGACGAGCTTGGCTCCTCAATTCGTCTTTTCTGTAGCTGGTCGATATGTCTTCTGTGTGAAAACTTTTCGCCATTTATGGTGTACATTAGATTCCCTATTCTATTGATTACTGTGCCAGGCTCCCAGTAAGCCATATTGTTTCTAAATTTTTTGAAATAAACCCGTTCTCCAGGTTTGAATGATTTCTTTGGTACCATCGGTGTATATTGAATTTTGCTCTTGCTTGGCAATAATTTGTTTATTTTTTCTGTAGGAGCAAACGGTACATTTTGCTTCTTTCTAAAAATTGGTTGGGCGTTTTCTTTTAATTCTATTTTGGCCTTAAATTTGTTGCATCGTCCCAACCCGCTTGAAAATACCTCAGGAAATTGATTAGATAATTCCTCCTTCAATTTTATAGTATCTGATGGTTCAACCTCTAACTTTTTGCAAAACGAGTTGATAGGTAGGTCCCAAATGTTGAATTTCTGCATCCAGTCGATACCTACTAAATTTTCAGTATCTTTCATGACGTATATCTTAAGTTTTTTTGTTTTGCCGTGAAATTTAACATTCACTATTATTTCTCCTTCAAATTTTATTCGTTTGCCTGTAACCGACTTGGCAATTTTTTGAGTGTGTAACATGGTAGGTCTGTTGAGTTTTCTCCATGTCTGTAAGTTGATTATCGTGAGGTTGGAACCCGAATCCAGTTGTAATTTAATCTTTATTTTTAAAATTTCGAGTTCTACATATTTCCTTACATTGGTGTTGTCATCATTATTCATCCTTGTAGCTCTTATTCTATTAGTATCTTTTCTATTTCTACATTGGGATGCCTTGTGGCCTTTTTTTCCACATTCATGACAGTTTTTATATCGGAAGCGGCAATCCTTGTTCCAATGTAATCCTCCACATCAATAACATGCTGATGGAGGGGGCTTATATTTGTTTCGATATTCGTCATAATTTGTCCTGTATGTTTTACTTTTTCTCTTATAAAATTTTATTTTTCTTTCCGGGGAGGGTGAGAATCTTTTTTCATTGTAAAATTTTATTTTTCTTTCCGGGGAGGCTGAAGAACGTAGACTTTTGTTTAACTTACGTATATGAGAAACATCTGAATCTTCAATGTCCTTTGCGTCTTTCTTTATGCTTAAACATCTCTGGCAATCTTCTGATAATTGCTGTAATGTTAGACCTGGTTCATTTTGTAATTTTGCAAGCATTCCTCTACGCATTTCGCTATCTTTTGTAGAAACTAGCCCTTGAACAAAGATGAGATATTTAAAATTGTCCGGTGTTAATTCCGCTAGTTTGAAGTCGTCACAATGTTTATTTACGATTGCGGCAAACGTGGAATAATCCTCATTATCGCCCTTTACCAGTTTAAGGCATTTCCACCTCCTATGGAAGAGTGATGTTTTCGGAGCTGAAGAGTTCTTTAAGACATGTCACTGCTTCGTCAAATTTTAAATCGTTCGTCTTTTTTGGCAAGATATAATCCATGAACTTTGTATATTCTTCAGTTCCTAATTTTCTAAGCAATAGACGTAGCTTTTTTGCTTCTGTCCAATTTTGACAGTCTATGTTAAAGATGTCTTCATGTCTTCTGAAGTAATCTCCAAAATTTTTGTCCTCATCTAGAGAATATTTGAAAATTTTTATGGTATTCCACACAGCGCCTTGCGAAAATGTTGCTTCTTTTTCAATATCTAATTGCTTGTTGCCCGGTACTTTCAATATTAGTTCTTGGAGCTCTGTTTGTCTATCTTGATTTTCCTTTTACGTTTGTAATATTTGCTTTTGCCATTTTTCTTGTAGCTGTAAGTGTTGATCATTTTGGTATTTCTGCATTTGTAATTGTTGCTCATTTTGGTGTTTTATCAGTTCTACCAACATATTTTTAAAATCTTCCATGATAACTCAATTTTATGTATTTTTACTCCTCGTAATTGTTTGTCGCTTATTTGTTGTGGACGACGAGGGAAATATTTTTCTATTTCTATTTTTTTTTGCGCGTGAGTTCGAATCACTCGAAGCCAATTTGCTTGTTGGACGACGAGGGAAGATTTTTCTTTTGTTGATTTTTTCTTTTCCGTTTGGGTTCGAATCTTCGTCGCCAAGTTGTTGTGGTTAGGCGTACGAAAAGTTTTTCTTTCCCCGCGTGAGTTTCGAATCCTCGTTCGCCAAGTTGTTGTGGATTCCGAGATGAATTCGGTCTCCAAGGAATGACAAACGCAATAATTAAATATAAGAAATAAAATGTATTTACACAATCATACAAAGAGTATTGCTGTTAGTAAGTCCAGGAACGTGGTTAGTAGCAAATACAGATATATATATATATACAGTCTCGAAGTAGGACTTCCTTAGAGTCTCCGTGCTTGTAACTGACTTCTACAAGAGGTTACCTCACACTATCTCCGTTCGTATATTCTCTCACTCTCCGTATATCCTCTCACTATCCGACTATCGACTCCCTGACTGTAACTCTGGGTATTTAACAGCAGCAGTCCAGGTACACTTGGAAGAGTCCACTTATATGAAAAAGGGTGGACCCGATAACAATACCTCATCTCAGAAATATGGACAGATACTGAAGGGCCGAAACGTTGTAATAAATATGGCGACAAAGATGGGAACAACAGTCTGAATAATGTAGATAGTATACATAATACCTCATCTCAGAAATATAGATAGATACTAAAGGGCCGAAACGTTGTAATAAATATGGCGACAAAGATGAGGGCAATAGTCCGAATAATGTAATAGTGTACATATTACCTCAGAAATAGAGACATAATAAAAAATGACTTAATAAACTTCTACTGCCATCATAATTTTAAAATTAAACAGGAAATGATCATTGGATTCCATTTAAGAGTATTCTGAATTTGCAGTTTACATATTTATAAAAATATGACAAACTGGGAAATTTCTTGTGATAATTTTCATCATCGTCATCAAAACTGTTTCGATTTGAGGTCATGAATTAACATATTCTCTCATCTTCAGTGACATTGTATACTGATTCGACAATTGCCAGCTTTTTCTGTCCTCTGCAAGTTTGCGGACTCGTTACAGATCTTCCTTGAGTGTAAACTTCTCCAAAAGAAAAGTGGGGCCTTTCTACGTTGTTCTTTGAATGTATCGGTTCAGCGTTGTGTCTATGGTGGCTTGTGGATGACCTCTGAACTTTTTGAAGTCAGTCTTTTCAAAGTAAAACTCCATGATTTTGTTTGCTGGCCATTCTGGATCCATTCTGTTTGTTTATATTCGTATGTTTTACTTGCTTGTATTACAGACACACGGTCTGATACTTTCCAACATCGATGTACATTATTCTTCCATTTACTCTTGACAACAAATCTGTTTCGATAATGTTTACATTCTGTCTCTAAATATATCAGCTAGTGTTTGTTTTTGCCGATGTTACTGTTTAGCCCAGGTCCAATTTTTCATTTTCCCAATATTGTCGAATCAGTATGCAATGTCTTAAATAAGTAGTTACTGCGTAGCAGTAACTGAAGCAGCCATTACCTACTCTGCAAAAAAAATACGTCCATAAAAATTGTTACGTTATTAAAATCAATAAATACATAAAAGGTAAGAGACTTAAATGATTGGCGAATGTTAAAAATGGTGGAATGATAAATGGTAGATAAAAAAAATATCAACTTGTCGATGATAAACAAAAATTATGATGAGTGTAGATTGGACTCAGGGTTTGGATCGAAATTGCAATAAATATCATCTGAAGAAGGCTGGGGCGTACAACGGTCGAAACGTCAAGAATATGGTAATAAAGATGAGGAAAACAGTAAGAACAAGGTAAATAGTTTAAATAGTTAAGATACGTCATCTCAGAAATATAGACAGATAAAGGATGGCCTTTCCTCCTTCTATAATCATCATCATCATCTTCTTCTTCTATCACCATGTTGTTGTTGTTGTTATTCTTCTTCTTCTTCTTCTTCTTCGATCACCATGTTCTTCTTCTTCTACTTCTCCTTCAATCAACATCTACTTCTTTTTCTTCTTCTGTCATCATCATCATCTTCTTCTCTTTCTCCTTCAATCATCTTTTTCTTTTTCTTCTATCATCATCATAATCACCACCTTATTTTTCTATCATCAGATTCTTCTTCATCTTCTATCATCACACTCTTGTTTTTCTTCTTCTATAACAAGGTTCTTTTCTTCTTCTTCTTCTTCTTCTATAACACGGTTCATTTCTTCTTCTTCTTCTTCTTC
>OZ010589.1:15619863-15679863 GCA_963932145.1 Acanthosepion lycidas
ATGTGAGGCAGCAGATTTTCAAGGCCAAATGACCACGTATAGCTTTCCTGGTCATAGTATTTTTACCGATAAGAATCACAGCCATGCTACTGAGAGACATACGGATCATCTGCATTTGTTTGGAGCCAGCATTGTCAGCACTGACAATGAAACACTTGGGACTAATATCCTCCAACTCAAACTTACACAACTCCAAAAACTCGACATATAATAAACATTACTATATCATCAAAGCAGAGATTCCTTGATAATGAAACACAAACCCCACATTACACCTCCATTTCAAAATTATAAATGAGTAAAACATTTCTTCGAATGAGGAGTTGAATGATTTTAAGCAAGTAGTTAGGCGTCCATGTTGATATATCTCTCGTGTCCATCTTTGTGGAGCAGGGACTATATCAACAATTTAATGATAAATCCAGACGGACTGGTACTTTGGTTCTGGTTCAGTAGCAACAACAGGTTTTGACTTCATGCAAGTGATAGTTATTTATATGCGGTGATTTGGGTGTATAAAATGTTCACCTAACTGGAATCGGTGTAGGTTTTGTGATCATGTTAATGACCAGAATAGTAAAGAAAAGAGACCATTCTTTCCTTTGATGAAGAGTTAATATATGTAAATTGGTCATAGAATTAAATTAATAATCAAACCGTATGAAAGACCGTACGCTGTGCGGTTTTTTCTTCTGTAGACAAATTCGAAAAAATAATGAAAAAAAAAATAGTTAAATGTCTACATATACAAACAGAACTTGAATTCCATTAACAGTAGGTTTAAGCGGTATACGTTTATTCTCCGCCATTTGATATCAAACATGTAAATAAAACAATTTTTTTCAATTTACTAGCAGAACGAAAAAGACATCTCAGTAAGTTTTTACCAGAGCTGTTTTTTTTTTAATGTTTCTTGCGACCACAACCGGTCTTAACTATTTTTAAATTTAAAGCTCTATCCTAGGCCCTCATTTTTCTTTGTCTTTTCTTATCTTCATTAACGATCTTCCTGATGTCATAGGTTCCCAAGTAGGCATCTACGCAGACGACACTACTATTTACTCCTGCCTCAAAAACAAATCCTAGTGTCGCCGACAAAACTAACCTGGTCGTTTGTCTTGAAAAGGACCTCCAATCGAGTGTGGACTGGGGGCTGGTATTGGCTAGTTAACTTTAATGCCTCAAAAACAAAACTGCTCTCTATTACTCACCAGATAGAATCATCCCTGCCCACACCATTAGAATGCCTGACGCTCAACTCCGCGAGAGCACCTCTTTGCGACTGTTTGGTTTCACATTGTCCGCTGACCTGTGATGGAACAAATACATTGAGTCAATAGCTTCGTCCACTGCAAGGAAAGTTGGCTCCCTGTGCCGCGCCAGGACATTTTCCTCGCCGGAGTCTATCCTTCAAATCTATAAATCACCCTGTCGCCTTTGCATGGAGTATTGCTTTCATATATGGTCTGGAGCCCCTTCTATTTGTCTCAAGGTCCTTGATAAAACCCAGAGACGGATATGCAATATAATTGGCCCTGATCTGGCATCTCGTCTGCAGTCGCTCTCTCACAGACATCCCCTCGCCTCCTTCTGTCTTTTTTTTTTTAAAATACTCTCATGATAATTGCTCCGATGACCTACTGGCATCTCGCTCTCACCCTTTCACTGTCGAAATTGTTAAATGTAGCCGTCTCTTCTGCTCCAATAGCTTAATGTCTCTCACTTCTTGCCTGTGGAACGCCCTCCTTTTTTCCTGTTTCCCTGATAGTTATAATCTCCAACTATTCAAATGTAATGTCAATCGACGTCTCCAGATGCCCTGATCTATCCCCTATCCT
Source organism: Acanthosepion lycidas (assembly GCA_963932145.1). Taxonomy (NCBI): domain Eukaryota; kingdom Metazoa; phylum Mollusca; class Cephalopoda; order Sepiida; family Sepiidae; genus Acanthosepion; species Acanthosepion lycidas. Next base: position 15,621,702 of record OZ010589.1, read on the forward strand.
TCTCTTCATCCTTTCCTCTATCACTCATATCTGCTCTCGCTTCAAATCCTCTGTAACACCTTTTAACCCCTTGCGTGCTAGTGGCTTCCCGTCTTGCTTGGGGTTGAATGCTTAAAAAAAGAAAAAAAAAACCTTTCAAATCTCTGTTTACTCTGACGGATATTTAAAAATATGAAATAATTTTCGTTCACACGAGACGATGCCTTGAAAGTCGCAAAACCGTTTTCTTCATGAAAAGATCGTTCGTTTGCTGAGTCCTGATGTGCCGTGACGTACTTTCTTGAGCTGAGGGAGGAAGGGATGATGATGTCACTATCCCTTCTGGCTAAATGAGCAAACCAACGGTCCTCGAAAGACGCGAACACGCTCTTTTATGAGCATCTCTAATGCGTGGCTAAACTCAAGCTAGACAATTTGCATACGCACGAGAAGACCCTATATGGGCAAAATAAACAGATGTTACCTTTTCTTTCCTTTTCCCGCTAATATATATATAAAAAACCCTAACTAAAGAAGACAATAACAAACGTTTGCGATATATAAAAAAATAATTAACCTAGCAGATAACAGATTTGCTAATAGTTTGACACTTGTTCACAATTTATTCAAATCGGACAATAAGATGAGTTAATAATAAGAAATAATTGTTTCATTTTAAAAGATTTTTTAAACCCAGTACTAGATTGGCGGTAAGGTCTCATCATTTTACAGTTGAAATAGCTAAATATAACCGTAAGTTCAATGTTAACAGTTTCTTTTTGTTTTGTAGAGTGAGATTCATCTTGAAAAAGACCCATTGGTTACCGAAGATCAAGGGTTAAGAAGTACAGTTTATATGGGTTTGGTCTGATTTGTTTTACGGTATATCAACACCTCAATGGGTTATTTAATGCCGACAAAATTTTAATTGCTGGCAATATTTATTTTTCTTCAAAAATCTATTGCTGATAATTTTTTTTCAAAAAATGTATAGCTAGTAATATTTTTTTTTCAAAAATGTATTGCTGGTAATATTTAAAAAAAAATGTATTGCTGGTAATAATTTTTTACAAGAAAGTATTTTCTAGTATTAAAATATATTTTTACACTTTCATTTTTGTCGCCAGTTTACGGATCAACTATTTGCCCATAGCTGGGACCCTAACAGGTACTACCACCCCACACTACGCTCCTCAAAGCCTCCTGATCAGAGGTAAATGCAGTTTATCGATATACCCAGGACGCCGTATATATGGGGAAGATAACGGTTAACCCTAGACTTGAACAGGGTAAGATTGCCGTTATCGGGAAAACATCCTCTTGGGAGTCGGTTCCACTGACGAAGAAACTGCTCGAGTGGAAGTTATTTCTCACCAAGGAAACACGATAGGAATAAGCTTGGTTTGCTACAATGGGTATAGTATGGCTTGTCTTTGCCGTCACTGTTAGAATTGGTGGAAATAAGGAATGTTTGAAGCATTTTCTAAAAGTTGATCGACTGATTTGTTTGTTTAACGGCTGATGGGACATTTAATGTCGAAATTTAATTTTCTTGCGAGCTTTAAAGCAATAGCATTTATTCAGCTTTCATAATTGAATACATGATAGATGATATACATCTATTGTACATACACAGGCTGCGGCAAAATGATTTGACACATTTGTAAGTGTTGTGGTAAGATCCACCTAATTTGCATAGTGGAGTACCGACCATATAAATATGGTTGGTACCGGGAAGAGACCGGTAGGAATCGAGAGATTCTGAGACCGAGAGACAGACTCTCGGCGACTGTCGAACTCTCTGCATTAGCAGAGGGGAACCCGGACGAGGTTTTGCCGAAGGGCAAGGTTTCGTCCGGGGAGGTTGACAGGGCCTGAACCCGTCTAGGCGGGTTCAGAAAGGCCATATTTTTGGCCGAGCCTACGGGCTCGGGGATACCCACATTAAAACGGCCTTGTGCCACATTCGATCCTCGTGGGTGGATTGATAAATACAGGAATCGAGAGATTGAACCAGAGACTCTGCCCGACTGCGACTCAGTCAACACACATTCCAGCAACGGTCTTCCCAGGAATATACAAAAGACTATATGTAAATATTGTGTACACTTTCTTGTTTCAATACATTTTGTTCTAAGTACATTTTGTGTTGCATTATTATTCCATGCATAAGTCAAGTTTCAACAATGGCGACGAGGATGAGATAGAACCACACGCCGGTCTCTTCCCAGTACCAACCATATTTATATGGTTGGTACTCCACTATGCAAATTAGGTGGATCCTACCACAACAGTGACTTTAATAAAAAAAACGAAAAAAGTACATATAATACCATTTTGTTTCTTTTCGTTTTCACTTACCAACCTGAATTGGATGGGTGACAATCACGCTTTTCCTTGTGGAAACGTTTTATCAAAACGTTTTATCGGTAACACAAAGAGCGTTGGTTCGCTCGATCATTTGATTTGAACCCATTAATTTTTTTCTGTGGGGATACCTGAAATATACACTCATTGCCTTCGACTTATTGAACAATTAAAAGAAGTAATAATAATAACAAAAAATGCAATATGAGCACCAGTAAAAATGGTTGATGAGGCATTAGGTTTATAAAGTCTCTAAAATTCATGCACAAATGTCCTCAAGGACACAAGCCTTGTGGGTAAAGACGTCGGTTAGATCCCAAGGTGTTGTGAGTTCAATACCAGGCTACAATAGTGGTGAACCAAAACTTGGGGAGCTGAGGTAAAAGGAAATGATTGAGGCATCCAGAAGAGGCATGGCACGTGGAAGTAGAACAATCTACTTCAGTGGACGCAATAAAAGGTTCGGTTTGAAATTCAATTGATCTGATGCTCCCTCGAGGTTCGCTCTTGCTTTTTTCTTTTTCCTTCTCTCTCTTCCTATTTTTTTTTATTCCTATAATGTCTCTTCCTCTCCCTCTTTCTTTATTCTTCTTTTTTCTTTTTCCTTCTCTCTCTTCCTCTTCTTTTATTTCTTTAATGTCTCTTCCTAACCCTCTTTCTTTCTTCTTTCTTTTTCTTTTTCTTTCTCTCTCGTCCTCTTCTTTTATTCCTTTAATGTCTCTTCTTCTCCTTCTTTCTTTATTCTTCTTTCTTTTTCTTTTTCCTGCTCTCTCTTCCTCTTCAGTTATTCCTTTAATGTCTCTTCCTCTCCCTCTTTATTTATTCTTCTTTCTTTTTCCTTCTCTCTCTTTCCCTTCTTTTATTCCTTTAATGTCTCTTCCTTTGCCTCTTTCTTTATTCTTCTTTCTTTTTCTTTTTCCTTCTCTCTCTTCCTATTATTTTATTCCTTTAATGTCTCTTCCTCTTTCTTTTTTTCTTCTTTCTTTTTCTTTTTCCTTCACTCTCTTCCTCTTTTTTATTATTTTAATGTCTCTCCCTCTCCCTCTTTATTCTTTCTTTCTTTCTTTTTCCTTCTATCTTATCCCCTTCCTCTTCTTTTATTCCTTCAATGTCTCTTTATCTCCCTCTTTATTCTTTTCTCTCTCTCTTTTTTTCTTTTATATCTTCCTCGTCTTCTTTCATTCTTTAAATGTTTAAATTTTAAACTCCTTTTTCATGTCTCGACGCCTCTGTCTTGACAAGGCCCATAAGTAAATCTTGTCTGTCGAAATAGCTATTCTGAATGAGGTAATTTTGCATTTCTATTCTATGTAATATATATATATATATATATATATATATATATATATATATATATATATATATATATATAGCAATTCATATATCAAAGGCAAAGAAAATGACATAAAGTTAATGTGTTCAAATTCCTGAAAGGACACGTCTTTTTCACCGAAAAAAAGCCATTTTTGAGAATTCCTAATATAGCAGTGGAACTTTTTGCACTTAATATCAAGAAATATTTGGTATAATTGATAAGTAAGCTTTCAGTCCATCTTTGGCTAATTCGTTTTTTGAGAGCTCGTAAGTTTTCACAACATATCCTTGGAAAAAACAAAACCCGGCTTTTCTAATCCCAGCTATAACAAAAATTGAAGAAAAAAAATCTAAACCCTACAATAAAAACTGACATATATCAACTATTTTTTTAAATATCTTTTCATTAACGGTATCTACTTATTTTGACATCTCAAACATAAAGATTTTATAACAAGAATGAAGATAATAGTTCAAATGGAAAAGCGTGTAATAATGATAATTCCTCATCTCAAAAATCCGGCTGAAATATATGATACAGAAGATGAGGATAGTAGTCCGAATGGAAAGTCATATAATAATAATAATAATAATAATAATAATAATAATAATAATAATAATAATAATGATAATAATAATAATTTCTCATCTCAATAATTCCTTCATAATTCATATTCTATTAGGTTGGTGCAAAAATAATGACGTAATAATGTCGTTTTTTGACGTATTTTTTAACGTCAAAAAACGACATTATTACGTCATTATTTTTGCACCAACCTAATAACATCGTATGTCTTTTCGCGTAAAATGTAAACGTATACACGATTTTACAAGCGTCGTGAATACCGTAAACGAATATTCGATTATATTAATTGCTGAATTGCAAAAGCGAGTATTATTTTTTATAAATACACTCATCTACAATTTCATTTCCATTAACTAAATTGAATATGTCTGAAATAGCAGAGATTTTACCTCTTTCGGATGGATTAATTAAATTAAATCTCTGCCCGTTAATCCCCTTCTCGCATCACCTCCCTAAAAAATCGCCAGCCTCATCATTTAAATCTTCAAACGTCCAACAGTCTCCCCAAAATCAACGAAGACGTCAAATTGTTTCCAGTCGACATAATCGATTTAAAGAAACATGGCGTCTGTTATGAAACATTTCATTTGAACGGCGTAATATCTTTACGCTCTCCTGCTATTTGTGAAAGTGATGTCTGTTAACATTGCTTACATATTAGAAATTTGATTGAATCAGATAAAAAAGAAAGAAAATATGCACACAAACAAGGCAAACATTAAGAGGAATGCGTACAGGGCTTCCCAAAATTCAACAAAGGATAGACACATCTAATATTGATTCTTTCTAAAAGCTTAACATATTCTCCTAGAGTCTGTTTAAACTGATATATTCTTTTCTCCACATATCTAAACACAAATTATAACGTCTTGGGTATGATGATAAACTACATCCGCGTTCTGGGAAAGAAGATAAACTACATCCGCGTCCCGGGTAAGACGATAAACTACATCCGCGTCCTGTGTAAGACGATAAACTACACCCGCATCCTGGATAAGACGATAAACTACATCCGCGTCCTGGGTAAGATGATAAACTACATCCGTGTCCTGGGTAAGACAATAAACTACATCTGTGTCCTAGGTAAGAAGTTAAACTACATCCACGCCCTGGATAAGATGATAAACTACATCTGTGTCCTAGGTAAGACGATAAACTACATCAGCGTCCTGGGTAAGATGATAAACTACATCCGTGTCCTGGGTAAGACAATAAACTACGTCCGCGTCCTGGGTAAGATGATAAACTACATCCTCTTCCTGGGTAAGACGATAAACTACATCCACGTCCTGTGTAAGACGATAAACTACATCCGTTTCCTAGGTATGACGACAAAGTAAATGCGACAGCAAGGTCTCTGATCGGGAGATTGTAAGTTTTGTGCAGCGTAGAACCACCTCTGGTTGCTGTTCCCAGGCCCACACTGTCGCTGGGGGCAGGGTGGGAGATGTTAGCACCTGTTAAGGTCCAACAGTTGGACAAACAGTGAGATCTCAAATATAAACAAAACACGATGAAAGTATAAAAATACATTTACTTGTACTAAAATGACCAGCAATATATTTTACTGTGAAATGACCAATAATTCGTTTTGTAGCAAAATGACTAACAATACATTTTTATAGGAAAATGACTAACAAGACATTTTTATAGGAAAATGACTAACAAGACATTTTATAGGAAAATGACTGACGGAATTTTTATAGGAAAATGACTAATAAGACATTTTTATAGGAAAATGACTAACGACATTTTTATAGGAAAATGACTAACAAGACATTTTCATAGGAAAATGACTAACAGGACATTTTAATAGGAAATTGATTAACAATGCATTTTTATAGGAAAATGACTAACAAGACATTTTTATAGGAAAATGACTAACAAATTTTTATAGGAAAATTATCAAGAGTACGTTCTATAGCGAAATGACCAATAGATTTTCTTTGTAGTTGAATGCATGAAATATTTAGATTTCACAATTAAATTACCCATAGAGGTGTTGATATACCGATAAACAAAAACACAGAACCAAACAACCAAAATAAAAGAACTTTTTCATGTCATTAATCCATATAATATTCTATAATTTCTTAAAGAAATCAAATTGTATTTCCAAAATATAATTTCAACAAACCTCCAACATAAAACACACAAATCAACGTCCCTAGTAATTATGGCTATACAAACATGTATATACACAAAAGCTGAGTATTATCTACCATGTATTCAATTGTGGAAGCAGAATAAAATATATCAAATTTTTATTACATCAAGGAAATCAAATTTCGGTATTAAATGACCCAGAAGGAGTTTATATGCTGTTAAAAAAAAAACCCAAAAGTTCAACTTGTATCATTCGGGGTCAGGTTAAATTTGCGCCATCTCTTTTTTCCAAAACATCTCTGTTTACAAGCTGTAGTTGCGGAAGACCCAAATTTCACTGAAATAAACTAGAATTTATAACGTTTCATCTGAAATGAAAAGGGAATACAAATTTTAAGCAAGATGTTCGCAGTAGATGGGGAAAAGATAGCGTCAGTTTAAACTGACGCTAGGAGGTTACGTGTAAATTTTAAGTCATTTTACGACAAAAAATCAAGGTTTTTTATATTCCTAACTTCTAAATAAGTTAATAAAATAGCACATCGTAGAGAGTGTTTGCTAGCGCAATAAAAATTATCAAGATCCTCCTGACGTCAGTTAAGAATGACGCCATTTTGTTTTCAAATATTTAAACTCTAACGCAATGTCGAGCCTAGCCAGTACCTAGATGGGTGACCGCTTGGGAATACCATGTGGTGTAATCATGGATGTGCGGGTGGTGTAATGGATAATGGCTTGGAATTGTTAAACGGAGATCCGTGTTCGAATTCCAGTTGCGTTCGTTATATTTACTTACACGCAAATATCTTGAGAAAGGTATGAATCCACAGATACTCCCCCAGCTATGGGTTAATTAGTAAGATTAGCATCACTAAATCATTATTAACGCAAATGAAAAATCTTACTAAATCTAATATTTTCTGGTTTTAAATAACCTGCAAAGTGTTGGTAAGCCGGAAAAAATGAATGAATAAATCAACAAAATGCTGATCATCTCCTAAGTCATGTCTTTTAGATTTGTTTCCATTCTCTGGAACATAAATCTATAAAAACTACAGTGACCGCAAAGTGAGGGATAAGTTTATACGTTGATGATAATGTATAATTGATCCCCATATTTATATCCATATTATTTCTTATCAAGTTCTGAATACGTATGAATCCGTTTCTTCTCCCCCTATCTAGAGGTTAATTAGTAAGTATCACTAAAATTATTTCGAAAAAATTCTTACAATCTGAATATATTTTATGGCTTTAAATAAGCTGCACAGGTTTGATAAGCCCTAAAAAACTAATCATTAAACGAATCAAGAAAAATGACCGAAAATTTCTCTTGTGTGTATCAGATTTTCCAAATCGTCTTTCTACATTGATCCATAGAAACATCAACTCTCTCTTTTCGATGTTAAGTATAATTTTCCTTCTTGTTTCCATTTTCTCTAAAATCTCGTTGTTGCTCACATGTTCGATCTATGGTCAGCATCCTTCTGCAGAACAACATTTCTGTTGCTTCAAGTCTCTTCCTTAACTTTGAGGAGATTGTTCATCATTCATTGCCATATAGGAGGACTGATATTACGTAACAGTTCAGTACACTTTTCTTTGTTTCTCTTGCTTCAAGTATATTCTTCATCTTTGAAGTGATTTTCCTACATTCACTGCCATATAGAAGGACTGATATTACGTAACAGTTCAGTACTCTTTTCCTTGTTTCTTGCAAAGAAATTCTATGTTTTAGTAATCTGATAGTTCATGACAATTCAGTACTCTTTTGTTTCTGTTACTTCAAGTCTCTTTTTCATCTTTGAAAAGATTGTCCAGCATTCACTGCCATACAGGAGGACTGATTCTGTATAATAGGTCAGTACTCTTTTCTTTGTTTCTGTTGCTTCAAGTCTCTTCTTCATCTGTGAGGAGATTGTCCAGCATTTACTGCCATATACGAGGACTGATATTACGTAACAGTTCAATACTCTTTTCTTTGTTTCTGTTGCTTCAAGTCTCTTCTTCATCTGTGAGGAGATTGTTCAGCATTTACTGCCATATACGAGGACTGATATTACGTAACAGTTCAATACTCTTTTCTTTGTTTCTGTTGCTTCAAGTCTCTTCTTCATCTGTAAGGAGATTGTCCAGCATTCACTGCCATATAGGAGGACTGATATTACGTAACAGTTCAGTACTCTTTTCTTTGTTTCTGTTGCTTCAAGTTTCTTCTTCATTTGTGAAGAGATTGTTCAGCATTGAATTCCATATAGAGTGACTGATATTACGTAACAGTTCAGTACACTTTTCTTTCTTTCTGTTGCTTAAAATGCACTTCATGTCATCAGAGAACGTGGGCCTGAGAAAAGCCTAACGAGTCACTTTCTTGGAGGCTAGCATCAGCCATGTTGATGGAAGGCAGCAAGTGATCTCTCAGATGATTAATGGAGAGTAGTTTAGATTTGGAGGCGTGAAAATTAACAAGCCATATTTTCTCCCAGTTAACTACGGATTTGAGTTCGTTTTGTACATTGACTGTCATTTTGACCTTCTCAGTGTGATAAGCCTTACTATCAAGGCAGGAGTAAATCGTTGTTTCATCAACACAGATTCCACGTTGAGAGCTGATGTCATCAGGAAGGCAATTAATGAAAATTCAAAATAGTATGAAGGAAAGAGCCCTGCGGGGAGACGAAAGTATCTAGACGAGTGGCCATTCATGAGGTCTCTCATTTCACAACTTGATAGAAAAGACTGGATCAGTTCAAAGTTTTCTCTGGAGACACCGTAACTTTTCATCTTGTTGAGAAGACCTGAATGTTAGACCCTGTCAAAGGCTTTCGAGATGTCCAATGCAACAACCCGGGCTTCACCGTCTTTATTTAGAGCATAACAAACTCTTTTCACAAATATTGACAGTACATCAGATGTTGACCAGGAAAAACGAACGCCATATTTCTTGTCGAAGAAAAGACCTTGCGAACCAATTTAGAATTGATTAGGGCCCCTAAGAGTTTCCCCCAAAATGGGTACAAAGATAATAGACCGAGAGTTGGAAGGGTCGGACGGCTCACCAAAGATCTAAAAAACTGGAAGAACAGGTGATGACTTCGAACAGACAGGAAATCAGGAGACGGAGAGGTATCTATCTATCTATCTATCTATCTATCTATCTATCTATCTATCTATCTATCTCAGTCATCATATCTATCTATCTATCTATCTATCTATCTATCTATCTATCTGTTATGGTCCAAGGTTAGGACCAAGGAAGAACAACACGAACACAAGAGTAGAAATAACGAAGGTATATTACATGAAATAATAATACAAGATGTGGAAGGTGTTAGTATGACTGTCAGTCTGGTTTGGAGTGAACTACTACCGGCTCGACTCGATTCGACCCTCTCTCTTGAGAGGCGTAGTATACATAGTGTTAGGAAGAGTTCATTCTGTAGTTATAGGTAAAGACCCATGACACCCCCCTCCCAAGCTTTTACCTCGCAGGGGTCTTTAATATTTTTCCTCTTCGGATTAATCATCAAAGACTCTGTAAATTTTCTTTTTCTGCTTGATTTCCGCGGTTGCTTGAGACCTTTGCATATTGAATGTTTAAAATATTGTGTCTATTACTTCCTCCTCTTCCTGAGGTCGACTCTAACAGCCTCTTTCTGATCTGATTTAAGTGCCTTTTATGCGAGAACTTCGGGCCCTGAATTATGAAATAATGTTCCCGATTCGTTTCTCTGTTGTACCTGGCTCCCAATAGGATGTGTCAATTTTGAACATTTAAAAACTTTCTCCCCTGGACTAAATTTTCTTTTTGGTACAAACGGCGTTGGTGATTGCGTTGTCTGTTTTTGCAGTAATTTGTCGAATACCGATCTAATTTTTCGGGCGAACATCACTTCCGCCGGCGATAATGCCGATGGGGTAGTACTGTTCGGTGTAATTCTATACACTTGCAAGAATTGTTGTAAAGCCTTTTCTGTTGGTACGTCATAAGCTTTCCTTAGTGCTCTTTTCAATGTATCTACAAACCTCTCCGCTTGCCCGTTTGACCTTGGGTGATATGGCGGAGATTTGATGTCTTTCACCTGAAAAGTTTGACAAAATTCTTGAAAATCCGCAGATGTAAATTGTGTCCCATTATCGGTGACTAAACAATCAACCACTCCGAAACGAGCAAACAGCTCGTGAAGGCAATTTATTGTCGTCTCAGAAGTCGGTTTTCTACAACGAAATACTTCTGGTCATTTACTGTAAATATCTACTACAATCAAGTAGTAGAAACCCTCTAATCGACCTGCGAAATCTACATGGATTCTCGACCACGGTCGATCTGTCTTAGGCCATGGCTTATGAGTGATCGGAGGTGCCTTGGCTGCTAAGGAACAGGCCTTGCATTTGTCCACCATATATATAATATCTTGAGACAGTACACGTAACTTGGCATTAAGGATTTCATCCTGTTCTTTCCTGGGTGGTCCATGTGAAAATCCTTGAGGATTCGCCTTTGTAGCCTTTTCGGGGTTACTACTCTTTAATTATATAGCAGAACATTATCCCATAACGAAAAACTGTCTGATATATGCTTATCTTTTTCTGCAATTTTTGTTTTCGTTTCCTTTATAAATTCGTCATTCACTGCTTCGTTTCTTATTTCCTGTAATGTGACGGGCAAGTTTCGAAATGTACTTCATAATGATGTTCCAATATCTTCCTCATATCGTAGAGCTGTAATTACGGAATCTTCTAATGGCTCCGTTTTCTTTGGTATTAATTTCGAAAGACCGTCTGCATGCCCGATTTTGTTTGATGGATGATACTCCAATTTGAAATTATAATTTAATAAAATCGTCCCCCATCTTAGTAATCTATTAGCAGTGTAGACCGATAGACCTTTCTTTGGTCCAAATATTGTTAGTAAAGGCTTGTGGTCCGTCTGCAAGGTGAAAAATCTACCGTAAATATATCTGTGGAATCTTGTAATCGCAAAAATAATCCCCAGCGCTACTTTTTCGATTTGCGAGTAATTTTGTCCGGCTGGTAGTAACGTTCTTGACGCATGCGCGATGGGTTTTAGTGTACCATCCGGCATTTTATGAAGTATGCATACCCCAACACCATAGGCACTCGCGACTATTATTTCCAATTTTGGATCATAATGCGCTAAAAATAAATCTGCTGTTAGAGTCTTAATGATTTTGTCGAAAGTTTTCTCACATTCATATGTCCATTCCCAAACATTTTCTCCTTTTTCAACAGTTCGTTTAGGGGGTGACATTTTTTTAATTGTCGTGGCTCTCTTTCTGGGCTGGTCTTCTTCCTTCTTCGTTAATAATATGGCCCAGATATTTTATCTCCTTCATAAAGAATTCACATTTATTTTCCATTACCTTAAAACCGTAATTTTGTATCTGCCTGAAACCCCTTGAATGTGTTCCTAGTGTTGTTCAATATTTTTGCTATTTATCAGGATGTCATCAAGGTATGCGATCGTGAAATCTAGTCCGCCTAGCATAGTGTTCATTATTTGCTGAAATATCGCCGGTGCAACCTTGATCCCGAATGGTAATCTCTGGATTGTAATCCTATATGTGTGTTTATGCACAACAACCTCGAGCTTTCGTCATCTACTGGTTCTTCGCTCAAGTCTCTTTCTGAGAAAAAATTTTCCTTCGTTCAACTTTGTGAAAACTTCCTCTGGACTAGGGAGAGGATAGGGATAATCGTTAATCGCTGCATTCAATCCCGTCGAGAAATCAGAGCCTACTCGTATCTCACCCGATTTCTTTTTCACGTAAACCGTAGGTGCGGCCCATTGACTATATTCCACCTTTGTCAATATACCAGTTTCCACGAGTCTATCCAACTCTTCGTCTATCTTTTCTAATGATGCGAAAGGTACATTTCTTTTCTTCTTGAAAATGGGTTGTCCATTTTCTTTTAGTTTGATTTTGGCCGTCATTTTTTTTACACCTCCCGAGGCCGGCTGAAAATACGTCGGGGAAACTCTCCTTCAATTTCTTCTTTAATTTCTCTGCGTAGGTCGATAGCCTTTCCACTTTTTGGCAGAACGTATTTATCGACAATTCCCAGAGGTCAAATGTCAGCATCCAGTCAGTTCCAAGTAAATTTTCCGTATTTTTTTAGAACATATATCTTTAATTTTTTGGTCATCCCGTTGAACGTCACATTTGTGATAATCTCCCCGTCAAATTTGATTTTTCTTCCTGTTACCGAACTGGCTATTTTATCTGTTCTCAACATGGTCGGTTTGTTTAATTTCTTCCACGCCAGTAAGTTAATAATCGTTAAATCTGATACGGAATCTAATTGTAATCTGATCTTTTTTGTTTAGCATTTCTACTTGGATGTATTTTCGTATATTTATCCCGTCCGCTTGGTCAGTTCTAGTGACTCTTACTCGGCTTTTTTTTTCTTTCTTGGTTCTACAGGGAGAACTTTTATGTCCCACTTTATTGCAAGACAGACAAGTCTTATAGCGGTATGGACAATATTTGTACCAATGTAAAGTCCCACGGCGATACCATGGACTGGGTGGGGGTTTCTTCTGAGGTTTCATTTGACTTTTTGTACTAAAATAATTGGTTTGGTTTGTTTTTCAGGAGGGAGAAAAACGTATTTGTCGTACTTTTCGAATGTGAGCGATGCCAGTCTCCTCGATATCTTTCGAGTCCTTTTTTACGCTTATACAACTCTGACAGTCCCCAGACAATTCTTGTAGCGTCAGTTTTGGTTCACTCAAGTTTTGTTAGAATTCTCAGTCTGATCTCCGCATCTTTAGTTGAAACCATCATTGCGTCTGCGAGAGGATAGAAAAAAAAATTGTTTATAGTTATTTGTTCAAACTTTTTTTCAGTAAGGAAGAAAAATAATAAGAAGAAAAAAGTGGGAGAATGGGAAGAAGAAGAGGAAGAATAAAAATAAGAAGAAAAAGAACAACATAATAGAAGAAGATGTAGAAGGAGACGAAGAAAGTATAGAATTATATCCAGAAAGAAAAAGAAAGGAGGCGATGAAAAAAGAGAAAAGAGAAGAAGACCAAGGCGAGAGAAGGAGAGAATTGAAAGATAAAGACAGAAAAGTTAAGGTAGGCATTGAGGAATGCGACAAAAAAGAAAAAAAAAACTAACGCCATATTCCCTCGTTGAAGAAACAGTTTCAAAATCCCTGTTGTTTTCAAAAGAATTGGTCACCGATTTCAGGTAAAACGCCACTTTTCTATGACATTGTAATAGTTTACCTCTGCCTTTCTATCTACCTGGCTCAGTCTGTTAATATCTATCTATCTATCTATCTATCTATCTATCTATCTATCTATCTCATTCTGTTCATATCTATCTATCTATCTATCTATCTATCTATCTATCTATCTATCTATCTATCTATCCCAGTCATCATATCTATCTATCTATCTATCCCAGTCATCATATCTATCTATCTATCTATCTATCTATCTATCTATCTATCTATCTATCTGCAGGATGCGATGGTTAGTCGCCAGTTTTAATTTCGCGCATTCGCGTTGTTTTTGACTTTGTCAACGGCACAGTATAGCAGAGTCAGTGGGACACCGTCTTTAAGAAAAAAAGATCTCCATGATGCAATTTACTCCTCCATAAATTTGAAAATTGCATGCTTGGCATTCGCGCCGGAAGTTCCAATACGAATATTTCAGAGTCTTTGGGTGTCAATCTGAGGACAGTGCAGAAGATCCAGAAGGAGTTAGTTGAGTCTAATGGTGATTACGAATGTGTTTGGAGCGACGTTATGCTTCCATTTATTTCCCACAAGGCCTCAGACTCAACACGGAGGCCGACATCATGTGGAGGGAATAATGTACTGGGTCAAGAGGTAGACTGCTGGAAGATCCTATGTCTAGCAACAGGACTCTGCACCAAGCCACACAAGCAGTAGAACCCAGTCATGGCTGTCAGACAATTTATGCGGCCGCATCACCCCTTACATCTGGCCAATTAACTCCCCAGACTGCAACCCCCTTGATTATTATGTGTGGGGCGCAGTTGAACGAGAGTCCAACAAAAATCTTTGTAACACCGAAGATGATCAGAAGGCAAGTATTATGGCAGCATTCACCAACTTATACAAGGAGACCGTCCAGAAGAGTTGATGGAGATTCCGATATCGTCTGGAACTCGTGGTTGAAACAAATGTTCATTTTCTTGAATAAATTTACTCTTTAGTATTTCTGTAGATATATCATTACTGAGTTTTTTTTTCTTTTGCGTTTAAATGCAACGGTTATACTTTAGCGTTTCATTAAAAAATTGAAGCTGATACTGAATAGAATCAGCTAAAATACTTTAAATAATCAATAATTTTCTAAAATGCATATAAAAAGAACAGTTTTCATGCGCACATTCCAACCTAAAAGAAAAAAAATCCATCATGGATAACAAAAAAATTAAAAAATCTGTAATTGATAGCTGCACATATTTTTTTTTCTTACTAATTGTACCCCTGATGATGATTTCAGAAAGAGGTGGAAAGTACTTGGGATATAAAAGTGATTCTCAGGCTTATAGTGCATTTGATTGTAATATACGGAAAAAATATTCATGAATATGAAAGGATTATGATAAAAATAAGCAGACAGAATCATCATCATCATTTACTTGACTTTTGGGCGGATTCAAATGCAGAAGCCATACCGACTCTTTTCCACAACGGTCTATCAACGGCAGCTATCAGCTATTCTGGCATAGTCATATCTGTCCATTGTTTGACATTGTCTACCCAGTTTTTGGATTGGCGCCCTCTCTTACGTCCACCATCAACGATACTTTGCATGATGGTCTTGCACAGGATGCCATGACTTGTAATGTGTCCAAATCACGCCATTTTTCTCCGTTTGACAGAGGCCAGAAGATTAGGTTCTTGATAGCCCACAAAACTTTCAAGATTTTTCTGCAGAAACCTATTGGCTCATTTTCATTCCAATAGAAAATGCCAAGGAGTTTTCTCATGAATTGGGATCTTTCTCTCTGTATCTGCTAACAGTGTCCACGTTTCCCATTCATAAAAGAGAATGGAGACTAACAGCGATTTGTACAGTCTGGACTTTGTTTGAAAAGCTGATTTTGCTCTTCTATATTCTTGTCAATGTGGACATCGCTGCCATGACTGCAGAAATCCATGTGTGGATATTCGAGTTGCAGGTACCATCTTTAGACAATATTGCTCCTAAGTGTTTAAAACTGGACACTCCCTCCAATGAATTCCCCTTCATGGTAATGTTGACAGAGGCTTGTACTGTTGTCCATTACTTTGGATTCCTCGGAGCTGACCTCCACTCCATATGCTCCTGCTTTTTCAAAAAAGTTTGTTAGTCAAGTCCCGGAGCTCCCTGTTACTACCTGTTATGGGGTAGCAACAGGCGATATAATGTTTGTAATTTATTCAATCACACACACACAGACACACACACACATATATATATATATATATATATATATATATATATATATATATATGTATATATATATATACGTGTGTGTGTGTGTGTGAGCTGTCAATATACCTCATAGCACTCTCGAACGCTTAGGCTTGGATGGAGTAGAATGGAGATCAACGAGGAAAATGAAGAGATAGATCGACTTAGCCAAATAGGCGGAGCGATTCGAGTGACAGAGTTGGAACCCTCGGCGGGGATCAGCGGCGTTCAGTCGTCGCCTGAATCGGTGCAGAGAAGATCCTGTGATGTCACCGTCGCACCCCAATGCTCAAAGAAAAGGAAGCGAAAAACGAAGAGATCCAATCAAGCAGTCAAGGGCTCTAAAAAGAGGCACCCTAAACAAGACGAAGAGTTCAACGAGTGGGAGGAAGAGGATCAAATACCCCTTTCCCTTTACCCTTGAGAGATTTAGACATCGCGTCAAGAAGTAATGAAGACGACCAGGGCGCGGCCGCGAAACAGAAGGAAGAATCAGGAGAGGAAGAAGGGGACAAAACACCTCCTGAATGGGAATTGAACACCGAGGGAAGGTTAGACGTCGAGCAGGAACTACCTCTGAAGATGAGATTGAGAAGGGTGGAGAACCCCAAGTCTCAGTAGAACAAAGAAGGCGGTGCAGAATAGAAGCACTCGGTGTCGACAGATAACGACACTGGCTCATCCGAAAACCTACTGGCTGACTGTGGTGGATGTGGATGGAGGGGATGGAGTCGCGAGCTGCACCTCACGAAGGACGGAAGAAGATTATTGGCATTGCTGACTGGCCATCAGTGGTGTCATGAATTACGACCTTTGAAGTGGGAGCGCCACGCACCTGCCCGGACCATTCTGTCTGCTAGGAGTTAGTTAGGAGAGGGAAGAGCTGAAGTATTACAAACTTATAAAGAAATTATGGAATAATTGAGTGAAGAATTGAACAAGACCAAATGGTTATGAAGAATAAAAACAAGAGAATTTTGTTGCCTGGCAGGAATGATCAAAATGAAATGGTTGATGATGATGATGATGATGATGGTAGCTACACGAATGGTAGCAAGGTACAAGATGGAAACAGAATACATAGCTTTAAATTCGGGTAGAACAAAATTCATGTTGCTAACAGCTGAAGAAGCTAGAAGGTGTAGAAATGATGCTCTAGGGACTTGTGAATCGTTAAGCCCTATCTATATAGCTGGTAACCACAAAATGTGCATACTAGAATTGTTTGAAGGGAAGAGAGAGAGGGAATTAAGAGAACTTGTCAAGTAGAGGTATTAGCAAACACGGCATTACCACAAGCTATCAGTGTTTCAGACGGGGTGTGGGCAGTAGCCACACAGAAACCTATCAGCTTGTCTAGGGTGTGTGGGGGAGAGTCCACAAGGACATTAAGAGTAAAGCCACCATTATCCCTGTTAAAGTTACCCCTGGGAAGTTCGGCATTTGGGATATCTGCTTCCTTACCCCCCTATTACCAGGAAGAAGAAAGATATGAAGAGAAAGATTCAATCATAGAAATGATTGGCAGAAGCTTAGTCAATTGTACAGAGTTGTGGGAGCCAATAGTGAGGGGATTCTCCAATGTTACCTTGAATAAAATGCCAGTACTAATGAAGCCGATAGAAAAGATCGATATGGATCAATTGAGGGACAAGTTAAGTCCGTTGGGAAAATAAGTTATGGCTTGGGAAGATGATCGGTACATTCATAATTATAGCCATAGGGGGTATGGCAATATGGAAGATTAGAAGTAAGAGGAAATTAACTATCGATAATCAAATGAGCGTGCAGCAACTCGAGAGGGAGATGCCGAGCAGTGTCCTTTACTCATACAGAATCGGCGAAGAAATTGCAGAAAGACCGGCGGAGGAGGCTGACGTGAAACCGACACGTGCGGCGGAAAAACCTCCAAAAACATTGACCAAGAAGAACAAGCCATAGTAACCACACACATGCACCCACAGGCACACGCACACTTTAAATTGCATGAGAAACAGAAGAAAATGAAAAGAACATTACATTTGCATTTAGAACAGAAGAAGATGAAAAGAACATTACATTTGCATGTAGAACAGAAGAAGATGAAAAGTACATCACCCTGCATGTAAAACCGTAAAAAAAAAAAGGAAAAAAAAGAAGAAGAATAGAATTGCATGGGACACATGCATGATGCATGATGCATACTAAATAGTGTATTTGGGTTTAGGTGTCATTTACGAGTAAATGACAAATAGGTTAGGGTAGGATTGTGACACTATTTACGACGCTAGAAAGAAAGAAGAAAAAAGAAAGGTGAGAATTAAATTTAGGTGATAAGAAGCCATCACGAAAAGGACACTAAGCGGTGTTATTTTTGTGACAAGGAAAAGTGGTAAGATTTTTATTTCCATTGTCGAGAAGGTAAAACACAGAATTTAATCTGATTTATGTTACGGGGCGGCGAGTAAGATATATCCAATCTGCCAATGGCAATGATAAAAAAAGATTTTTTCAAGATGGACAAGAGACCTCCCGCAGAACTCTAAAGAGATAAAAATAAAAATTAATTAAGCACGCACTGTCCGAGAAAAACAAAAATGTCCGCTGACCACCATGAAGGAAAGATTAAGCCTTTTTCTATATGCAGAATATCATTGAGAGGAGCATCTGGTTATTATCAGGGCTGGCTATGATAGCGAAAATATTTTATCGGATAATTGGCACCAAGAATGCAAATACGTCCAATTGACCACCCACTTGTTTGACGAAGGCCCCGGATGATAAAGTCCAAGTGACATTTGGCTAAGATAAAAGTCCAAGGGTTTGTGGTCGGGCAGAAGGAAAGAAAGAAAAAGAAAAGAAAAAGAAAAAGAAAAAAGAAAAAGGAAGATAATTTTTTTTTTCTTTGAGCAAGATTTTTTAAACCGAGGCTAGTCTGGCCACACCCACGCTGCTGAACGCCCATTGGCAGAATGGTGGCATGAGTGTTAGGCGGAGGTAATCATGTGAAGAAGGAGGGGAGGTCTCTTGCGCCCCCCTGAAGGGATAGGTGTGAGATGCCACTGTGAGAGAGAGGGGAAACCCATTGACACCCTCTGAGGGCATAGTGAGATACCAATATGAGAACAGAAGAAGGTGGGAAGACGAAGGACTTCAAAAAATGGAAAATAATAAAATTTTCCTGACCGAAAACAAACAAGTGGATTGTTGGTTTAGAATTATAAAGGAACCTCAAAACCCGACAAGCCCACCCCGGTTTTGGTCGGCGTCCATATAAGCAGAGTCGCAGTGAGTTAAAAGCAGTTCGAGTTCGAGTTCAAGTTCGCACTGAAGTTCGCAGCTGAGTTGAATTGAGCTGGGCCCGCCTCGCAAAGAGTTGACCGAAAGATTCACGCAAATCACGACCTCAACTTCTAACCAAGAACAATTTATTTTTGAAGAACGACTTAGACTCATACCACCAAAACAAGTTTTACGAATATCACCTGAAGATACACCAAGAACCAGTTTCTTAAAGAAGAAACAACTTTTGATGTTAAGCCTCGCCTAACAAACACAGTGTCACGAATCCATATAGCGGGTTGGGAAGAAGAGGCAGACCTGTATTCAGCAACCAGATATAAAATATTGTTATCCTTTTTTTAACACATTTGAACCTTTCGAGTTATTATTTTTTTTTCTTTTACATATACTTGTGCGGTGTTACCCTTGATCGAACTCGGCTTGCATTACGGCCCGGCGACTAATTGATTTCGTCTGCCTAAGATCAATTCACAACGTGGGTAGGTTAGACTGGAAATCAAAACAGTTACGACGTTGGAGGCGAGCTGGGAATGACAAGACTGATACCGAATCTAACCAGATTCCCATCCGAATCACCAAAAGGTTAGAACGTCACATTTGGTGCCGCGACCAATACCAAGCCAGTTGGTCGTCACAGGACAGGATAGCACGACGGACGCGGATAGGCAGACGTCACATTTGGCGCAGCGACACCGGGGGACGTCACATCTGTTTTCCGATGAAACGAAAGGATTCTAAATTCAAAGGATAAGCGATCTAAAATCTGAAGAAGAAGCTTTGAAAGCTCTTTGAATTTAGCAGTAAGTACTGTCAAGCATCCGTTCAGTATAATGTTCTGGGAATGCTTTTCTTTTCATAGAACTGGCTTCTTAAAACCTATTGAAAAGACCGCCAGTAGCGAGCAGTACAAGAGAATTTTAGAGTATTGTCTGATCCCTTCTGCTGAAAGGGGTGCAAATTGACCCCAGCAATCTCATTTTTTATGCAGGATAATGTTCCCTGTCACAAATCAAAATTGATGAAGGAATACTTTGATGAGAAGCCGGTGAGCATTATGACATGATCGCCCCAATCTCCTGACTTCAACCCCATAGAAAACTTATGGAGCATTATAAAGTACAGGCTCTCTAGAAAGCAGTTGAGCAACAAAGAGGATTTGATTGTGAATTTCATATCCGAATGGAATTCAATGCTTGGAGATGAGATTTGCCAGAACCCAATCAAGTCAAGGCCAAAAAAGGGTTGAAAAGGTTATTCAAAATAAAGGAGGACCAATAGATTAGTAAATATTTCGAACTATATTACCTATTATAAATAAATCATACCTCTATTATTCTTTATTTAAAGCTGTTCGGTTATGTTTCTATTGATTACTAATTGCAGGAAATAAGTGAGTCACATTTTTGCACATAGCTTTTCCCTAAATGTCATCTATATCCAAAATTATAATTATCAATAGAATACCTTAGGGTGAGTAAACATTTTTACTAGGTAGTCCGGAAGGGGTCTTTATATTAGTAAGATTAAAAATTAGTTTGACCCCCAAAACAATAGGCGAAAAAAAAATTAAGTAAAAAAAAATCAGGTAAGTCACTTTTATCGAACAGCATTGCGACAAAGATGAGGACAACAGTCCGAATATATATATATATATATATATATATATATATATATATATATATATATATATATATAGAGAGAGAGAGAGAGAGACTTTTTAGGTTTATACGTTCTTTTTATAGGTACAATTATTTAAGTAAATGCTCTGTTTATATAAAAAAAAAACAGTATTAACGACATTTACCGTCCTGAATTGAATCGAACCTGTATCCTATACAGAATCGTCATATAACCTGACGTGCTTTACCGATTGAGCCACAGAGGAGCGTTTCGGTTAGCAAGGTCGATTTTACTGTTTTTAAACTACAATTCTCCTTTCTTTCTGTGCCTGCCATCATTGGTCTAGATACCCCATAGAAGAAGACATTGGCCACGATTATAAATGAAGAAGTAAACAGAAAACTTCGGAATCCTGGGCAACGCCGGTTAACGCTCACGCTTTCTGACCACAAGTTTTCGACGGCCCCATTTCTCAAGTCCAACACAAACACCAACCCATTGACTAAATGATTATGGCCAACAGCCAACCACAGATGGACACGCGATACACCGACAAGCATTGACCTGTCCACTGACCTCTATCTGCCCAGAGGTTGTTTTAACACTCCAAGAGAAGATGAACACGAAGCAACGCTGGCGCCTCGCGGAATTATGGCCGGCAGAGGATATTTTCAACTGACTAGAAAGGTAGTCACGAATATCCATGACGGTATTTGGCAGATCTTAAGCTGAAAATAATTGTAGACGTTTGTTCTCTATTGAGAGAAACGACGATTTTTAAAAGAACCTAAATAGATCCTCAACCCTAAGGTTTAAATTCGCGTTCACTGTAATGTACACAATGAAAGTAATAAACCGTCGCTAGTTATGGAATAAGATTTCAATTCTCTTTGGGCCGAAAAAGAAGATTGTTTTTTATTTATAATAGAAAAATATACTAGTAGTAAGTAATAAAACAAAATGACTGTGGTAATTCTTTCAATGTTTTTCAGCACTTGGAGAAGAGCGTTAATTAAGTCAGTCTTCTTCCATGTGCCTTGTCCCTGCCGGGCGTGGGCGAGCGTAGACTGGTTTAACCTTTTGAAACCTGCGTCCATGAACGAGTTTAAGCCTTCTGCTTGAGTCAAAATTCGCAAATAATTGGTATATAATGTTTCACGGTAGATATAAAAATAGTTATAAGTATTTAACCACCGTTCAACCGGTGGTTCGGCATTAAGCCATATTTCTCTACCACTGTTCAACCTGTGGCTGGGCATTACGCCATTTTTCTATACAAGCGGTAAAGCGGTGATCAGGGCTTAAAGTTTTAAGAAAAGAAAAAAAAAACAGAGAACAGACACTATTTGACAAAGATTAAAAATATTTTGAAACTATCATTTCAGCACTTGGGGAGTCTTTGAGCCCTGCGTTCCTGATCGATTTTAACCCTTTGAGCCCTGCTTTTCTTTTTCTTCACATCGTTCTTCTTATTCATCCACCTCATTCTTCACATCCTTTTTCTTCTCCTTCACCATCTTCCTTCCCCTCCTTCTTCTTCATCCTCTTCCTTCTTTTTCACCCTCTTCCTCCCCTTCTTCACTCTCTTCCTCCTCCTCCTTTTCTTCACCCTCTTCCTCCTCCTCCTTCTTCTTCAACCTCTTCCTCCCCCTTCTTCACCCTCTTCCTCCTCCTCCTTCTTCTTCACCCTCTTCCTCCTCCTCCTTCTTCTTCACCCTCTTCCTCCTCCTCCTTCTTCACCCTCTTCCTCTCCCTCCCCTTTTGACCCTCTTCCTCCTCCTCCTTCACCCTCTTCCTCCTCCTCCTTCTTCAACCTCTTCCTCCCCCTTCTTCACCCTCTTCCTCCTTCTCCTTCTTCTTCACCCCTTCCTCCTCCTCCTTCTTCTTCACCCTCTTCCTCCCCTTCTTCACCCTCTTCCCCCCTCTTTCTTCTTTACCCTCTTCCTCGTCCTTCTCCTTCTTCTTCACCCTCTTCCTCCTCCTACTTCATCTTCTCATCCTTGTTATTATTATTATTGCCTTCCTTGTTCTTCTTCCCCTTCCTCTTCTCATTTTCCTTATACTTATTTTCATCCTCCTCACCTTTTTTCTTTTCTTTTCTTTTCCTTTCCTCTCTTCCTCCTCCTCCTCCTTCTTTTCATCCTTATTATGATTATTATTCACTTTCTTCTTCTTCTTCTTCTTCTCCTTCTTCCCTTCCTTATTCTTAATTTCTTCCTCCTCATCTTTTTTTCTTTTTCTTCCACCTTTTCCTTTTTTTTTTCGTCATGGTCTTCCCTTCTTTTCCTTCTTCTTCTTCTCTTCCTTTTCTTTTCCTGTTTAATTCAAACTTATTTCTTTTTATTCCTCGCTTCCTGTTTCGTTTCCTTATATTCTCTTGTTTTCTCTTCCTTTTTTTTTCACGATTCACTCCTCGCTCATAAATCTAACATCTTCTCTAGTCATAGAGTTTGGAATAAAAGAATATATATATATCTCCAAAGACTTTATAAATAATATATAATACAGTTAATCGTTGAGAGAAGGAAGGAAAAAGCAGCTGCTACCTAAGGTTTAAACGCAAGGAACATCGAAAAGCCATTACCTGAGACGCAACAACAAAATCAATCATGGCAGATCATGTATAGAAAAAAGAAAACGACAAACGAACTCTTTTCTGTGTATAATGTACTTTTTTTTCTAAAAAATAATAAGCAAAATTATGGTTGCGTATTATGCACAGCTACAAATAATTTTTTAAAAATATTGCCGTTTTATAAGTCGATTTCAGTTGCGAAATGATTACTCACCAGAAACATACGACAATTTGACGCTAACATTTGGTGATTGCGACCCCATAAGAATGTTAAATACAATCATATGTACCTAAAAATACTTAAAAATGTAAAATAAAATAAGAATTATCATAAAACTTAATTAGAATAAATATTATTCTATGTTTAAAATCGTTTTTTTGTAAAAAAAAAACTGCATACAGATCCGGTAGATTGCACATTTTATCGAACAAAAAGGGTTTGATTACCAAACTAGGGGTGCGTATTATGCGTGAGTAGAAGCATTTTCTCACACTTTCAGCATAATTTTAGGGGGTGAATATTATGGAGGAATTACGGTAGGTCAAAATAAGAAAGTATGGACCAGACTGAAAAAACTGTAGAAGCAAAACAGACATATGAACTTATTTAAAATTTAAAATCGATGAAATTCTAAAAGAAAAAATCACAAAAAACTCCCTAAAATTTGAATCATTTACGAAGTAACAACTTTTAAAAATCCACGTTCTGTGTGAATACAGGTGAAGGCTTCGTATATCTTTTCATCTGCAAAGTTGGTGATAGCAAAAATTGTCATTACATTTTATTTTTATTCAAATTCACCCCAAGCAAGGCAGTAAAGCCACTAAGACACAAGAGGTTACTGACTGTGGAAGAATTGTAAAACACACGCATTAAAAAAGAACGAGAATAAAAGAAGACTAATCAGTAGATAGCGATTGACATTGCATTTAAATTTTTGAAGATCAAAGTTGACTCGAAAGCATGGAACCAGAAGGGAGTTTCACAAGCGAGAAGTGCGAGAAAAGAAACTGTCAGCATGGAACTTACGGTTACATGTAGCTTACTCAGCTATTAATCTATGAGACCTCGTCGTCAGTCTGGTACGGCGTTTATATTCATAAAGCCAAGGTACTAGAACGAAGAGCTCGTCCAAACAATTACAGATGAAAATATTTATAGAAAAGCTAAAAGGAGGCGACATTACGTTGGTGAGAAAGAAACTGAAGCCGAACAGCCAGATCAGAGACAACAATATTGCTGATTCTTCTTTGGATCTTATCAAGGAGCTCCAGGTAAATAGCAAAGGTACTGGACCATATATGACAGCAATATTCTAAGCATGGACGAATGATAGACGTATTGATATAGAGATTAGATTCTGAAGAGAAATATTATCTCATTATCATCCTCCTCTTCCGACCTCCCTGTGGTTCTTTTGAATTCCATTGACAATCCCTTTCCACAATATTCGGTCCTGTATTGCTGTCCCCAGATCCTCAATGCCCAACCCTGAGTCATGAGCTATGGAGTTTGGGAAAATCAATTTTCGTGGGAAGATACATCCAGAAGGGTTCCGTCGGTGTAAGTATGAGACATATTCCCTGTCTGCGTGGTGGCAGTGTCCGGCAAACTGTAATCGTTTTTATTTGAGCTTAAGACAGATTGGTTCCAGTCCTCCGTAAATTATGTTAAGCTCCAACTGATGTTCTGGATTTAACAGCTACAAACAAGGACTTCATTATCATCATCATCATCAGTATCATCCTTCGACCTCCCTAGGGTTGTTCGGAACTCCATTGACAATCCCTTTCCAGACTGTTCGATCCTGTATTTATGTCCCCAGATCCCCAATGTCCAACCTTGAGTCCCGAGCTATGGTGTCTGGGAAAGTCAATTTCCGTGAGAAGACACTTCCAGAAGGATGCCATAGGAGTAAGGATGAGACCATTTCTCTGTCCGCTCGATGGCAGTGGCCGGCAAACTGTAAACGTTTTTGTTTGAGCTTAAGAAAGATTGGCCCCAGTTCTCTGAAAATTGCGTTAAGCGTTGCATGGGATCTCCAACTGATGTTCTGGATTTGTCTAAGTAGATATGTGTATGTTCCATTCAGTTGTCTTTCAAGACGACCAGACAATGTCCAAGTTTCTAGATCTCTACAGTAGGACTTGTTCAATCAATATTCGAAAGGTTTGGACTTTTAAGTAAGATGGAAGGTTCGCGACGCCAAATCTTGTGAAGTTTGTTACTTGCATCCGACGCAAGAGCAGAGTGAACCAACATTCATATCAGTAGACCTAGCAATTGATTCAATATTCAATAATTTTGATGATTTTTCTTGGGATCTTATCAAAGAGCTCCATGTAAATAGCAGAGGCACTGGACAATATATGACAGCAATATTCTAAGCATGGACGAATGGTAGACTTATATATATGTAAGATAGATTATGGAGAAAAAAATTATCCCGCCCGACATAGTGAACTGAGTTTCTTAGCAGCTGACCTAGCAATGGATTCAGTATAGTCTTTCCACATCATATCAACGGAGAACATGAGCCAGAGAATGCGCAACGAGTCGTTTTCCTGGAGGATAGCATCAGCCATGGTGATGCAAGGCAGAGAGGCGTCTCTCAGATAATTAATGGGGAGAAATTTAGTTTTGGGAGCGTTAAAATTAACAAGCCATCTTTTGCCCCAGTTTACTACGGACTTGAGGTCGTTTTGGACATCGGCTACCATTTTGACATTATCGGACTGATCAGCCTCACTATCGGGGCAGGGGTAAATTGTTATGCCGTCAGAGTAGATATCAAGTTGAGAGATGATGCAGGATGGTGAGTTTTTCTACATTTATGTTAATGTAATGTTTAGGCAAAAAAACTTTTCGTGTGACTTTTCGGCCATTAGGAATTCACCAGACTAAATGATGTTTACGTTGATACGACTACATATGCGTATGAAGGAGAGGGGATGATGAGAATTTTAAATTTAAAGTTTTTTTTTTTAAATATATATTTTTTGTTCAGTCGATTTTACTTTCTTTATCTGCAAGTTTCCATCACTTTTCTCGTAAAATATTCCACATTTTGATAACAGAAAATCTGCCAAAACAGGTGAAATATTGAGAGAATCTAGATGTAGATTTACTGTGGATGTTATAGCCATTAAATCAATTTCTATACATTTTCGCCTGAATAAATTGTTTTCTCTTTAATTAGAGTAACATTTATACGATAAAGTCATGCAGGTAGGAGAAAGCAGATGTTGATAAAATAGCGAGGATCATAAAGCCCTGCCTAGGGCTCCAATAAGGCTTATCCCCCACACTACTATATGGTCCGGAACTTCGGCAGCAGTAAGCACTGACCCAGCTCATTACTTTTTTTTTATGTTATAACGTTTTCCATAATCAGAATTGCGTGTACCGTATTTCAATGAAAGTTAAAAGGAAAACAGTATTACTGATATGGTTCTTATTTCATGGTATTAAGTAAAAATTTTAAATACGTATTGTTCAATTTTGGTATAGCCTTAGCTAGAATATGTAAATATTCCAGTTAACTTTGTTGTAATGACAAAAGTACACCGGTGTAGGCTTTAAGAAAGCTTTATTCAACAGAGAATACAAGGTTCGCGTAGAGTGTCCTTTTATAGTCCCAGTAAACAAATAGCTCTCTCAAAGAGGAGAGTAACAAAACAAGGGGAGACCACTCTTGATTATTTATAACACTGTGTATAGTACAAGCTGTCACCGAATATGCATCTTGTCAAAATATTTTAAGAATGTGTAGCAAACAATCATATGTTAAAAAAATACCAGTAAATGTAATGAATATAGTAAAGACAATAAATGTGATAACAAATGTACGCAGGTGTACGCTATAAGAAAGCTTTATTTAACTGAGAATACGAGTTTAGCGTAGTGTCCTTTTATAGTCCCAGTAAACAGAAATAGCTCTCTCAAAGATGAGAGTAACAAAACAAGGGGAGACCACTCTTATTCATAACAGTTGTATTAAAATATTTAAAATTTAACGTATTTTCTCGTGTATAATACCAGAAAATTTGAATGAAAATTAAAAGATAAAAGGCGAGCCCGTATTGATCACAAGTACACTTGTTCAGTACAGAAAATTTTGCTCTGCTTAAAAAACCCTTATTTGAAACAGTAAGATCACAAATACATTCAATATAATAGATAAAACACAAAATTAGGCAGGTGCTATTAACAATTATTTACGAAAGGTATTTGATATGTCGACAATGTTCTTATTTTATTTCTATAGTCTATTAATATATAGAAATACGTTAATGTAATATCAAACAGAAAAAATATGATAGATTAATTAACACCGTCATAGTAAAGGGTATGTATGTATGTCTTCGAAAATCCTTCTCTTTTCCTCGGTGTTCTTGATAGGCTCCAGAGGCGGATATGCAATATAGTTAGCCCTGCTCTGTCATCTCGTCTACAGTCACTTTCTCACAGACGCGCCGTCGCCTCCCTCTGTCTGTTCTACAAATACTTTCATGGAAATTGCTCCGAGGAGCTGCATTCGCTGGTTCCCAGACTTCATGAGTTCAAGCGCTATACGAGGCTGGCATCCCGCTATCACCCCTTCACCGTCGAAACTCCTAAATGTGTCCGTCTCTTCTACTCCAATAGTTTCATGTCTCGCACCTCTCGCCTGAGGAACTCCCTTCCCTGTTTCTCTGAGAGCTATAATCTCCAGCTATTCAAGTGTAATGTCAATCGACATCTCCAGTTGCCTTGATCTATCCACTACCCTCCTCCTCATCCTTTCTTCTATCACTCCTATCTGATCTTACTCTAAATTTTCTGTAACCCCTTGCGTCCTAGTAGCTTCCCGCCTTGCTTGGGGTGAAATGCTTAAAAAATAAAAAAATAAAAAAAATGTCCGGTTTATTTCTATTGTATATGTATATATATGAAGAAATATAGTCTTAAGGTGTGCTATATTTATGGGATAAAGTGCTCAATTTAAGAGATAGAGCGTGTGTAAATATAAAAGTCAACACTTAGAGGCGACGTCTGTTTCATGCAATATGCAATCATCAGGCCACTGATGGCAGGCACAGAAAGGAAGAATTGTAGCTTAAAAACGGTAAAATCGACCTTGTTAACCGAAACATTCCTCAGTGGCTCAATCGGAAAAGCACGTCAGGTTATATGACGGTTCCGTATAAGATACAGGTTCCATTCGATTCAGGCCGGTAAATGTCGTTAATACTATTTTTTTTATAAACCGAGCATTTACTGGTTTCTATAAAAAGAACGTATAAACCTAAAACAAATGTTTTAATATATATATATATATATATATATATATATATATATATATATATATATATATTATTTATAATATTCGGACTATTGTCCTCATCTTTGTCGCCATATTTATTACAACGTTTCGGCTGCCATACGGTCCGGCCTTCTTCAGGTGGTTGAAATGTCGAACTGAACCCTTTATTTCGCTCACTGGGGTAGATGGTTTTAGTTCCATGTTTAATGGATGTCAGTTATCAGTTATCTCCTGTTAATTCCCCTCTCCAAGTTCTCCGCTGCCTTAACAAGGTATTGAACTCACACTCTTTGGGTCCTGTCACTGAATCTAACAAAGCCTTTATCCACTGTGTCATCTGTCCATGAGGCGACAAAGATGAGAACAATAGTCCAAATAATGTAAATAGTTTATATCTCATATATATATATATATATATATATATATATATATATATATATACGTGTGTTTGAAAATTAAACTTCTTGAGACTAATTTTTTTCTTCGTTTGTTTATTTCCTCATTCTTATAGAAGATTTCTCGTTTTTTGTTGTCATTTTTTTTTAAATTTTGGACATCAGGACGGCGTTCTGTTAGTTGTACCACCATTTTATATATATATATATATATATATATATATATATACTAGCAGCATGGCCCGGTGTTGCCCGTGCTTGATTCAAAAATCGTACGACTCATACAGCAATCGCTATCAGTTGACTTAAAATTTATTTGCCCTTCCTTGCATTTAAAGGAGTGACCTTGCCGTGCTGATGTTGCTACATGTCTTACTTCTTGCCTATCTCACACTGCGAATTTTTTCTAAGCTCTATACTAAACATTAAATCTGTTACGAAAAAAGAACTAAACAAAATGAACACAAAACGATCAGCTTTAAAAAAGGACTCGTAACTGGAAAAACCGAATGAAAAAAGAATGTTAACAACAAATACTTTTTCACAACCAACCCAGTTCTGCGGAATCAGAATCAACGTTGAGTTTAAGCAAGGGAATGAGCCAATTCGAGTAAAGTGCCATGCAGATTTAAATTTTTCCCACTTGTGACGAATGCAGCTATCGATTTTTTTGCATGCTAGTATGCTAGTTAACATTCGTGTCAGTCAGCTGTTGGCTCTCACGTTGGCCAATAGAATCTTCCTGCCTATTCGTGGCAGCCAGCTGTAGGCTCTCACTCTGACCAGTAGAAAATGGCCGCAAGCTACATGAAAACTGCCGTAGAAGCATGACAAATCGATTATTTCCACTATCGATGGGAGTTGGGAAATGCAAAGTCGGTCCTGTCCTTTCTGCTGTCTTGGAGCATGTGCATGTAAATTTTGGTGCAAATCCGTCGAAAATTGCGGCCGTGCACACACACACACACACACACACACACACACACACACACACACACACACACACACACACATCCTGCCTTTATATATATATATATATATATATATATATAAATTTTACTCCGCTTAAAAAAAATTCTTATTTGAAAGAGCAAGATTGCAAATATACTCAGCACAATAGGTAATAAAACACAAACTAGGCAGGTGCTGATAACAATTGTTGACAGAAGATATTTGATATGTCGGCCATATTTGTTGTTTAGGAATCAGAAAATTAAAAGACTGTTCTCCAAAAGACGGAAAATTTACCGAAATTGGTTCAAAAAATTAATGCATTTAATACACAAGATCTCTCATGTTTTGATAACAAAGAAACTTTACCCGAAAATTCGAAAAAAATAGCTAAACATTTGATTTATTTTTATATCAGGAGAAATTAACTGGAACTCAAGCGATGTAGTCATGTTGACTATTAGAGAGAGAGAAAGAGAGAGAGAGAGAGAGAGAGAAATAGAAAGAGAGAGAAAGAGAAGGTTAGGGAAAGAGAGAGAGTGAAGAGAGAAAGAGAGAGAGTAAGAGTGAGAATAAGAGAGATAATGAGAGAGAAAGAGAGAGAGAAAGAGAGGAAAGAGGAAGAAAGACGAAGAGATAGTGAGAAAGATAGAGAGATAGAAAGAGAGAGAGAGATAGGGAAAGAGAGAAAAAGACAGAGAAAAAGCGAGAGAAAGTGAGAGAGAAAGAGAGAGAAAACAAAAGAGATAGTGAGAAAGAGAGAGATAGAGATAGAAAAAGAGAGGAAATACAGAGAGAAAAAGAGAGAGAAAGAGTGGGAAAGAGAGAGAGAGAAAGAGATAGAAAGAGAGTGAATGAGAGAGAGAGATAAAGAAAGAGAGAGAAAAAGAAAGAAAGAGAGAGAAAGAGTGAGAGAAAGAGAGGGAGAAAGAGAGAGAGAAAGAGAGAGGAAGAGAAAGAGAAAGGAAGAGAAAGAGATAGTGAGAAAGAAAGAGAGAGAGAGAAAGAGAGGAGAATACAGAGAGAAAAAGAGAGAGAAAGAGAGGGAAAGAGAGAGAGAAAGAGAGGGAAAGAGAGCGAGAAAGAAAGAGAAAAAGAGAGTGAGAGAGAGAAAGAAAGAGAGAGATAGAGAGAGAAAGAGAGAAAAAGAAAAGGAAAGAGAGAAAGAAAAATAGAGAGAGAAAGAGAGGGAAAGAGAAACAGTGAGATAGAGAGAGAGAAAGAGAGAGAGAAAGAGAGTGAAAGGCACAGAGAGAGAGAGAGAAAGAGAGAGATTGAGAGACAGAGAGAGAGTGACCCTAACTGGCGAGTTAAAAGATATATACGTCGACGTTAATAAAGTAGATGAGTTAAAATTGCCTGTATTGAAGTTCTTTTCTCTCTGAACTGAAAACAATAAAAACAATGGCCGTGAAAGAAAAAGTCAACTTTATTATCGGATGGAGACCATCGGCCAGAACTTCTCCAGCATAAATAGGGAGACTATCCAACAACATTAAGCCCCTTAACAAGGGCATTAATTGAATTCTAGGCTTCTTATCGTTAATTTTCTAAACCTTTCAATGTTTTTATGCTATTAGAACCCTTAGCAGGGGTTTTATGTTTGGCTATTGCTGTACGATCCCCGTCAACGGCATCTAAGACATTTAGAACGAAAATTAAAGGCATGATTTGTATTATACACAAGGACACATTTTTGAAACAGCTGGCACAATTGATAATAAAACACGAAAGAAGGTGTTGATAACAATTGTTTACAAAAGTTGTTTTATATATCTGCCATGTTTGTTCTTAAGGAATCAGTGTAATTGGATGTCTTTTGTCTCAAAGACAGGGAATTTACCGAAATTTATTACCAATATTAGTAAAAGGAATACACAAGATTACATACCTCAAATAATTCGATATACCTAAGACTTAAATGGATTTCCACAAATGAAAATTTTTCTGGGAGCTTTCATTTTAGCTTTAACTAACCCGATCAGAGAAAAAGCGTTCAATTAGAATGGAGCAAAAACAGCATCATGTTTAGATGTAACCGAGTCTATCTTCTTCAATTACTTTAAAGAACTTTCATTAAAAAAAACAAAAACATTATGAATTAATGCAATTACTCATATAACAGAAGTCGTCTGTATTTATTTCATCAAAGTTAGCCGAGGGCATGAAGGGGTAAAACAGTCAACATGAAGACCCACTTCAGACCACAATTATTTTGGAGTTTTTGAAATTCAATTTCAATGGGCAAATTCAGTGGGCAAATTATATATCGGATCGTAGCTTTTCGACTTCTCGGTTCTTTCTTGTTGTCTGATTTACCTGCAAAAGAGCAAATACTGATGACTGATGACAGGGGCTGAATAGATTGCTCGACTCATTGGATGAATTGAGAGGCGAAAATGGCTTAGATCAAGGAAGCTGACACGGTAGATTTTGCTTCTTGTAACCGAAATGTCAATGTCTCAGTTGTGATAGAGGAGTGAGGCCTCAAATCAAACCCAGAAGTAAATGAGGAAGTTCTGATAATTTACAGGACACCGAGCCAAGTAAAGAAAGGAAATTTGATCTATCGATTGATCGATTTCAGTCTATTCATTATCTATCTATCTATCTATTCGATCATATATTCTCAGTATCTATCTATCTACATCTGTTATATATATATATATATATATATATATATATATATATATATATATATATATATCAATGTGTTCACAATATTTCTATATATCTATCTACCTATCAATCTATCTACATCTGTTTATATATATATATATATATATATTTATATAATATATATATGTATATATATATTATCTATCTTAGTCTGTTCACCATCTACGTCTGTTTATATATATATATATATACATGTATATTTATTTATTTATATAATATCTATCTCAATCGGTTCACTATCTAACTATCTATCTATCTATCTATCTAATCCCATTCTGTTCATTATCTATCTATCTATCTATCTATCTATCTATCTATCTATCTATCTATCTATCTATCTATCTAAGTTCCTTCATATCAATTTCTAAAAAAAGTAATGGCTCTTTTTTAAATTTATTAATCCAACAATTGTATCAATTGAACGATATTTTTAGCGGATATCCGTATTTGAGCAAACGTTCCGTTTATCTATTAAATGATATATCTATTTATTTTAGTCAACTGGCCTTAATGTTCCAGAAAGCTCATCAGGAAAAATCCGGCCGTAGAAGGTCGATTTTTCTTTAATTCTTTGAATATTCAGTTCATTTGAGAAAAATAAATAAATATACCGTTAAATAAATAAACGGGACGTCTATTCAAATATGAGTATCCACTAAAAGTATCTATCTATCTATCTATCTATCTATCTATCTATCTATCTATCTATCTATCTATCTATCTAGTGTAACAGCAAAATTGTCCAATGGTTTATTAAGTTCTGAACCGTTGTATCTTAGAAATGATTAAAGATATCTTACTGGAATTCACCGAGGTTTTTATAACACTATTGGACTCTACTTTGTGCAATAAGAATGTATAATTACTCTCCAAGCTTAACAGAAGAATCGTGATGGAATCGATCATAAACGAAAATGACATGTTCATCATTAATTAATCATAGCTAAGGATCGGAAGCTCATGAAGTTAAAATATATATTTATTATTCCAGGATCATTTTACAACTTATTCACGATGATCTTCGCCCTCTGTAAACTTCTAACTTTCTGTCCTGTATTAACAAGTTACCTCACATGTTTCGCGTACGATTTAATTTTCATTTTTTTTCACTGCTCATTGGACTGTCAGAGCTGAAACTTCTCTCTCACGTGCCAAACGTCTTATGAGTTGGATCTTTTCTAATTGATCTGTTTTGCTCTAAGTTGAAATGATGATCCCTCTTCCTGTTGTGAACTTCTGATCCAGTTTTCTTCGCCACTGTCCCCCCTTTTTTTAAAAGTTTATTCACCATTCTCTTCATGGTTCTTGAATGGACTTTGAAGATGGAAGCCAGAGTATGAATGTTGGTACCATTACTGAAGGCCTGAATGATCTTTTTCCTCTCACCATTGTTCAGTTGAGAAGACATACTGGGGTTCACACAAAACTATTTCAACCTGTTCTCTTTTTAGCTGAATAACCCAAACCTATTTTCAGTGATTCTTACGACAAAAGGTGTCAAGATGATTAAACCTGTGAAAAAGAAACTCAGTTAATTTAGTATTTTTTTTTTTAGATAATAAACATTGTTTTTGGATCGATAATTATGCTGTAACACGGGGTATATACATATATATATATATATATATATATATATATATATATATATATATATGAATTACATAAAAAAGAAACTCAATTTTATCCCATTTTTATGGCTGTGTCGGCCCTCAGAATAAATTCCCTGAAGCTTGTCAATAGTAAAACGTTTGATAATTTTCTTTTATCAAACATATTATATATTTTATTATTTAGTATAAAATTTTGATTATTAAATTATGGCCATCATAATGAGCTACAATTGAGTTTCATTTTTATATAATTCATTTATATACTCTATGATAAATATATTGAGTTCGCTTTTGTGGAACAGTTTTAATATTTTATATTAATAGTATTCATTTGGCTTACATACCCACGGATTTTTACGTATACACACACATATATATTGGCATCCACTGAATATAAAACCCGGCATGACAGAGTGGGCCAATATCTGCACTGGAAAATCTGCAACTTCTACGGGAAGGAAACTGAAAGAAACTGGTATGAACACCACCCAGACCCGGTTACGGAGATAGGACCTGTTACAATTCTATGGGATTACACAATACACACTGGCAAAACAATCAAAACCAACCGCCCAGATATTGTTATTAACGACCACAAACAAAAACAGTGCCTTCTTATTTATATGGCAGTCCCTGCAGACTGTAATATATTTTTGAAGATATTCAAAAAGCTGTCAAAATACAAGGACCTTGAAGTAGAAATCTCGAAAATGTGGCACATGGGAACATCAACAATCCCTGTTGTAGTTGGAGCCCTAGGATTGGTTGAAAAAGATTCCAGTAGACTAATTGAAGGGATTCCTGGAAGTCCATGCCTCAAGGAGATACAAGTACAGCCCACACTTTACAAAGGGCTTTATCTATGTAATTTTTTGTCAGCAGGAACACTGTTAGATGTCTTATTTTTCTTTATCGTTTCATGTAGGCCACTGATGGTTACTTCTCAGTGCAGCTATATCAATTTTGTACTTCTTTAGCTCCAATGCAACCAGAGCTGTTTTTCTTTCTGGTACTGAGTTGTTGTTCTGGAGAGTTCGTATATTCCAAGTACCAAGATGAAGTTGATGTTGTTTCATAGAGTATTTTCGCAGTAGGCGGATATGTGTGGGACTAATTAGATGTAGTTGTAAGAAAACCAACACAATTTGTTTCAGGTGGTGATGGCTTGTGTGGGACCATCCGCACTTTTTGGATCTGTCGATAAAAGTAACAGTGCAAAAGACTTGCCACGGAAACTCCGAACGACAGTCATCATAGAACTTCAATATGCTGATGGCAGCAAAAAGAAAAACTCCAACAGTCTCTAAGTTCCAAATTTTAATTTTACCATCTCTCGCACAAGTAGGCCATTTTCCGTATAGTGGAGGGAATTACTGAAATAAGCTTTCACTTAGTGGTACAAGCACTAAATTTGGTATATATGTGCTCCAGGACCTGTTCTCTCAGAAAATTACATTACCCACGTTGAAAAACAAAATGGCCACAATTTTTCAAGATGGCCGCCATTTGAAGTGATATAAACCTCTGTTTGAGGTTAATTTTGATGGAATAATGCTATTTTAACTTTCTATGCATCAAATATATATTTTTGAGTTAGAAAAATCCATTTTTGCACTTACAAAAGATGGTATGGTCGTA
Source organism: Acanthosepion lycidas (assembly GCA_963932145.1). Classification (NCBI taxonomy): domain Eukaryota; kingdom Metazoa; phylum Mollusca; class Cephalopoda; order Sepiida; family Sepiidae; genus Acanthosepion; species Acanthosepion lycidas. The sequence continues at coordinate 15,657,576 of OZ010589.1, forward strand.
ATTAAATGACGAAAGGCTCTTATAGCGCTACATTTTGCAAAAAGAAAAAAAATGGAGAATAATAGAGTATATACATCAGGAAATTATTATCTTTTAATTCACGCGGTGGATTAGTCAATAATGTAGCCCTCGGTATTACTTCTTGCAGCTAGATTTTGTTAACTGCTGACAATTTTGGTCAATGGGTGGGGTGGGGTCGTCCAAAAGACGTGCCAGACCTCGCTATCTTTCTGCCACCCCCGTTTGCAGGGCTTTTAGTTTGTAGTATGTAGTCAGCCTTTTATCAAACAAGTGCACCCAGGAAAAGAATGTAGAAAACAGAATTGTAGCTGTACATAGGGTATTTGGACAGCTAACCAAACGCATTAAAAATCTGTACTTAAAAACAAAATGAATGCTGATTTAATTTCAACTTTGCTCTATGGTTGCGAAACCTGGTCTCTACAGCATCGCGATATTTAAAAGTTAAAACGCTCTCGCCAGCAAAAGCTTCGTTCAATTTTGAGCATCAAATGAAATGACTATGACCAACACAGTCTTAGAAAAAGCCAACTGATAAAACATCAAATCGCTGATCATTAAACACCGTGCATCAAGAATAAAAGGGTCAAGGTTTCGACGTCAAGTCTTATCCAATAGGTTCACTTCAAGGGAAAGACCACGGATTTGCCCTCTTCGAAGATACAAAGACCAACTCAAACTACTGGACTTGAGCCTAAATTGTTTCAAACACAAGAACAAGATCGTACCAACTGGGGATGTTTCATCACTTTTGGAACTAATATCTTTGAAGGCAACAGAAAAGAAAATGAAGACCCCAGAGAGGAAGGCTTGACAAAATCAACCTCGTACTCCAGCAAAATTATTATGCAGTCAATGACATCTAGGATTCCATGGAAGAATTGGTCTAATTAGTCATAAACGCCATGATAATAAAGGAAGAGATCATAAAAAATACGTGATAAAGCCAACAATATATATATATATATATATATATATATATATATATATATATATATATATATATACTCGACTCTCTCGTCGAATTCGACGTATGAGGGTCAAGCAGATCAGTTTCCAGGAAACCGACAGCCCAACAACAGCACATGAGATTTGATTATAGTGGTGAAGGTTTCATGCAGGACCATCCACACATTTTGAAGGGCTGAATACAGAGACCTGGTGCACTATGTGCCACAGGGTCCTCAAACGAACCTCCACAGGTTTTGAATTCAGAGTTGTCTTTCTCCTAGACCAGTTGCCATCCAAGGCTATAGAACCCAGTCAGTCCTGCTATTTACCCATAGCTGGAGATAAAAGAAGAGGATTCCCACCTTTCCAAACGGTATTCGGACGTAAGTGAATGTAGTGGATTCGACTGGAATTCGAACTCGATTACTCCACCTCGCCTCATATATATATATATATATATATATAAAATGTGTATGTATATCAAAATTACATATGCATATATAATTATATACATATGTAATTTTTTATATATATTATTTATATATTATATATGCGCGGTACTTAGAAACCGCACTCAATATCAGTGATAGAGCTAACATATATAGTTGGATTGATGTGAGTTTGTGACCCTGGGTTTCACGCTTTTGCGATCATCAGAAAAACTCGCAAAAGCGTGAAACCCGGGGTCACAAACTCACATCAATCCAACCAAATATATATATATATATATATATATATATATATATATATATATATATATATATATATATATATATATATATATATATATATATATATTTGCGCTGGTTTGTGTGGGTAACTATTTTTCATTTATGCTTTATGTATGTTAGGTTAAAGATTTTAGCCCATGTTTTTTTTTATTTAAATCTTCTACGTTTTCGACCACTTTAAGTAGAGAATTTGATCATGAACTGTCCAATGATTTTTGATCGTTTTCAGGTTTCATTGGTCGTTATCAAAAGAATTTTCTGGAATTTTTGAGATGTATTTACTATTTCTCTCTAAATTGAATGAAATTTTATTGAGGCTAAGCTTTTTGATTTCTATTTTTTATAGTTAATGCTTATAGTATTGGTAGTTTTTTTTTCCATTTTATACGTTGTAGAATTTTTTTTGTGTTAATGATAAGTGTAGGACTTCTTATCTTTTGTTGTTATATAGTTGACGATATGTGATTTAACTGAGCTATTATCGTAAAAATGGCGTTCTAGTGTCGCATAACTTGCCATTTATTCGATAATTGCTTCCTTAATGTAGGCCAGTTAACTGGGCCAAGAAGATTTTAACGAAAAAAAAGGGGGTTCTTCCTCATGGGAATAGGGAGTGTCAATTTCTTTTCTATTACATTGATTTATTTTTAACGTCCGTTTTAGAACTATAATTTCATTTTTATTTACAATGTCCGTACATAAAAGTAGACAGAATAACATTCACATATTGGCAGGACTACTTATCAACAAACGGGAATAAAAAAAAAATGTTGATGGGCGAGAGAAATGTCTCTTTTTCGCCAACAGTCGGTGTTCGGATGGAGGCGAAAACTAGCAGTTGAAAATGCCGATTTTAAAGGTAAACAGCTTTTCAGTGACTTTAAGATTGTACTTGAAAAGTCTTCTTCTTTCAAAGCTAGATTTTTGAAATTATCTATGTCAGTTTTTCATCATCAGTTTATGTATCCGTGTATTTTCATTATCTATCTATCTATCTATCTATCTATCTATCTATCTATCTCCGTCTCTACATATCTATCTATCTATCTCTGTTCATATCTAAAATGCGTCTAGAGATTATTTGCAAAAGGTATTGTCAAATATTTTATGTAAAATTCATAGATTTGTGTTATGCAATGAACTATTTTGTACTATTATGCATAGCGAGTAAGCATGAAAGCAATTAAGTCCCAATTTTTAATTTCAGATTGATATTTAGTATTTTTTCAGTAATTATAGCAATTTGCAGTGTCAAAAGATTATTTGCAAGAACAAGAATTTAGTATTATGGCTCGTAAAAAAGAACTAACAATGAATGAAAAGAACTATATAATCAAAGAAATTAGCAAAAGAAAGTCTTCGCTTCAAATTTCTAAGGATTTGAAAAGGGATCATCGAACAATCAAGAAAATATGTCAAATGGGAATTCAACCAAGGAAAAAAGTCTCAGGCTGAATTCAGGAATTTAACAAAGCGAGATCTATCGCATATCCGAAGAGAATTAATAAGAAACCCAAATGCGTCCAGTGCGTTCATATTTGAGGCCGCTGGAGCTCCTATGGTGTCAAGGGAAACAAGGTGTAAAGCATTAAGGAAGTTTGCTGATGTAAAAAATTAAATAAAGGAACCCATTTTAACAAAAAAAAAAAAAAAACATAAGGAAAGAAGATTGCAGCGGGCAAAAAAATACATGAAAACTGATTTCAGTAAAGTGCTTTTTACATACGAATCGAGGATCACCCTCGATGGGCCTGATGGATGGTCTCGAGGATAGGTTTGCAAGTAACTGACTCAAGAAAATTTTTAAACGGCAACAAGGTGGCGGTGGGATCATGATATGGGCTGGGATTATTGGTAATGAACTCGTCGGTCCATTTAAACTGAAAGACGGGGTTAAAATGAATTCTAAAAGTTACTGTGATTTTCTAGAGCAATATTTCTTTGAATGGCTTGATAACCAGGCTTTAGCCACGCGTAGATCTATGATCTTTATGCAAGACAACGCACCAAGATATGCATCAAAGTTTACTAAATCCTGGTTGAAAGAAAAGGGATTTGTTGAAGATTCTCTTATGGACTGGCCTTCAAATAGCTGTGACTTGAATCCCATTGAGAACCTGTGGAGCATCCTCAAGAGAGAGGTTTATTCTAATGGAAGGCAATTCAACGGCAAGTGTGACCTCTGGGAGGCAGTTAAAGTTGCTGCAAACAACTTACCAGCCGCTAAAATTGCAAATCTAACATCAGATGTTGACAATAGGCTGCTAAGAGTTATTGAAAAGAAAGGAGCATTTGTGCAATAAATTTGAGGAGGTTCTTATTACTTTTGGTTAATATATCTTTTATTTTTAAAATAAAATGTTTTTTTTTTATGTTTTTCCTTTAAGAAATTGACGAATTTGTTCTAAAAAATGTTCATATTATTTGTTTACATTGGTTTTACAAGGTATAATAATGTAAGAGTATCAAATAAATAGTTGCATATAAACTACTGACAGTCAAATTAGTCTGTTTTGTTAACTTAGTAAAAATTTTTCCAACCAAAAACAATAGTTTTCTCTATCACTATATATCTAAATTAATAATATTGAGTAGAATCTAAACAACATCATAATAGGACTTTTAACATTAAAGACGCAACTCTTTATACCAATTCATAACTTGCATATAATCTCTAGACGCAGTCTATCTATCTATCTATCTATCTATCTATCTATCTATCTATCTATCCCTGCCTGTTCAATCTATCCCTGCCTGTTCAATCTATCTATCTATCTATCTATCTATCTATCTATCTATCTATCTATCTATCCCTGCCTGTTCAATCTATCCCTGCCTGTTCAATCTATCTATCTATCTATCTATCTATCTATCTATCTATCTATCTACTATACTTATATATATATAAATGTTTTAAACGTCATACTTATTGTATACACGAGTTTGAGTCAAAAACAATTTTGTCTTGTTTTTATTTAAAACAGTTTACATTTGCAGGCTTCTACATTCGCTCATCTTAAAGTAGAAATGGTGTCTTCTGGCAGGAATGAAAACTACCGCCCCTTATATTGAAATAAAAAAACCGTTAATCCGGCGGGCATGAAAGCCCCGAAGATATACACCGTGAAGCAAGATTGTGATAGAATTCCACATCCACTAAGATTTTTTTTTTTATTTTCGGCTGCTAAACGTAAAGTAATTTTAAAGGAAGTAATGTATGCTATACATCCATACATATAATGTCATTCGCAGACAATATTGTTTCGCCGTATCACAGCTCGTCAGCGTGATTAGACATCCGAATGCCTTAAGCCAGGATCGAAACCCAACTGATTTGATATCAATCTCTACCACCTAGCTATCTTCATTCGACAGAATGAACTGGCTAGATGTAGTAGTAGTAGTAGTAATAGTAGTATATATATATATATATATATATATATATATATATATATATATATATATATATATATATATATATATATATATATATATATATATATATATTAAATATTAAATAAAAACAGACCACTTTCAGTTTCCATGTAACAAATTATTTCACCACAGCCTTTTTAAAGGACTGCGGATCATCAGACTTTACTTCCAAAGTTTGAAATGAAAAGAAATTTACACATTTCTGACGGGCCGTATTAAGCATATGTAAATTAACGAAGTGAGGAAGTGAGGTGGAGAGAGAAGACATGAGTGAGTTAGATGTAATTTAATATTTCTATTCTTTCATACTTAAAATTCCTTGAGGAGGTCCAGACATTGACACATTTAAACGGTTAACTTAACGAAAGTTATATATTGATATAAAAGGGGTAGAGGAGAAAAAAACATAAAAAGAAAAAGAGAGAAGGAAGTCATGAGAGAAGGTGTCACTAATATTCTTTGGAAAGAACAGGCTCGAAAAACGCTTTACTTTGAAAATGTTATTTTGGGGGTTCATAAAGATTATAATGTTTGATATAAATTTGAATGTCTAAACTATCTATAACGAATTTAATTTGATGTTTGTTAGTGATTTTTTTTAAGTGTATATACATTATATGGCAGAGCAAGATCTTTAATATTACCTTCAAATATTACTCCATATTAACTAAACTTTAAGTAAAAGAAATTACCTATCTAGAAACAGTCACGAGTTAAATTCATGAACAAAATTCAAACGGATAGAGATGTCAACTTAATAATCAATAATAAAATTTTTTTTTTTAAAATAAAAAAAGATTACTAGAAGTAAACTTATATTTTAAATTAAAATTTTATTCTTTTAATGTACTTTATATGAATATTTTTTCTAATCGACTATTTCATAGAAAATCCCCAAAATTTAAAAAAAGATTAAATCACTAACAGAAGCTTACACGCATATGGCACCGTCTCCCTTTGAGAACATATCTTCGCCTAATATAGAAAGAACAATTAGCTTGCAGTCCTCAATTTGGAAAACCTGTCTCTTCTTCAGGGAATATGTACTCGCATGGAACATAATAGATAAATCCTGTTTGAATCTGTAGCCCTAAACATGGCTTCTCCAGAAGCACAGAAGTCTCTACATATTATATGTAAGAGACATCCTTTTTGTTTCTCCTTACACGCTAACCACTGTTATATATATATGGTATATTGTTCTCTGTGTGGGACATGTATACATTTGTATATATGTTTCTGTACATATAGTGGTATAAAAGTCTCTCTGAGAACAAAGCATGTTTGTCACTCATTTTCTTTCAGCCATTCTCTTCTGTCAGCAAAATATGGTTTTATTATATTATGGATATAGTAATGCCCATAATGGGGGAAACACAAATACGAGAATAAATTTTCTCCCACAGTTTTCTACCATTATAAAATTATATTCATAAGTCTAACATTCATGCACACTTTGAATATTGCTGTCACATATGGTCCAGGTATATTTAGAGATTCTTCATAAACCTCAAAGAAGAATCACGATTATTATTAGTACTGACCTGGCATCTCAGCTTCAGGGACATTGCCATTACTGTAATGTTCTATCTCTGTGACTTTGGCAATTTTGAGGATGGAATCTTTGCTATGAGGCCTAGAATTTACAGATTCAAGAGAACTATTAGGTTAGCAAGCATCAGTTCATAGTTCTTGCATACGGAACTCTCTTCTGGTTCCATGTAACCTTCAAATACAATGTCAATCATTATTTACTGTCTCTTCATTAATCTTATAATCAATATTTTAGTAGTGAGACTAATGTCACCTCCTCAGGGATCATGCTTGGGGCTTGGTACACGTAAGACTTGTTGTGGAGCAGACGTAATGACTCCCTACATTCGTGGCCATCACGAAAAGATACATAGGAAAACAGTGCGTAAATTTGGGGCTGGATACCTGCACTAGTTATCAGAGTTCACAGCCAACGACTTGGGGGTTTCCCACAGGTTTTCTGTCTGGACGTGCATTGAAATATTTTTTCATGATGAAAAGATATATGTATAGAAATAATAAAAAAAAAATAGTGAAAGAGGTTCGTCGAAAAATCGACAATAATGAGATAGAAGAAAAGTAATAAGAAATTATAGTGAAAAGGCTGTATCTAAAAAGCAACGAGAACAACATGGAATAAAAGTATATAATAAAAGAAATAGTGAAAAATCTTCATCTAAAAAGAAAAATCTCTCTCTATTTCTGAGATGAGGTATTATGTACACTATTTACATTATTCGGACTATTGTCCTCATCTTTGTCACCATATTTATTACAACGTTTCGGCCTTTCAGTATCTGTCTCTATTTCTGAGATGAGGTATTATGTACCCTATTTACATTATTCGGACTATTGTCCTCATCTTTGTCGCCATATTTATTACAACGTTTCGGCCTTTCAGTATCTGTCTCTATTTCTGAGATGAGGTATTATGTACACTATTTACATTATTCGGACTATTGTCCTCATCTTTGTCGCCATATTTATTACAACGTTTCGGCCTTTCAGTATCTGTCTCTATTTCTGAGATGAGGTATTATGTACACTATTTACATTATTCGGACTATTGTCCTCATCTTTGTCGCCATATTTATTACAACGTTCCGGCCCTTCAGTATCTGTCTCTATCTCTGAGATGAGGTATTATGTACACTATTTACATTATTCGGACTATTGTCCTCATCTTTGTCGCCATATTTATTACAACGTTTCGGCCTTTCAGTATCTGTCTCTATTTCTGAGATGAGGTATTATGTACACTATTTACATTATTCGGACTATTGTCCTCATCTTTGTCGCCATATTTATTACAACGTTCCGGCCCTTCAGTATCTGTCTCTATCTCTGAGATGAGGTATTATGTACACTATTTACATTATTGGGACTATTGTCCTCATCTTTGTCGCCATATTTATTACAACGTTCCGGCCCTTCAGTATCTGTCTCTATCTCTGAGATGAGGTATTATGTACACTATTTACATTATTCGGACTATTGTCCTCATCTTTGTCGCCATATTTATTACAACGTTCCGGCCCTTCAGTATCTGTCTCTATCTCTGAGATGAGGTATTATGTACACTATTTACATTATTCGGACTATTGTCCTCATCTTTGTCGCCATATTTATTACAAGGTTTCGGCCTTTCGGTATCTGTCTATATTTCTGAGATGAGGTATTATGTACCCTATTTACATTATTCGGACTATTGTCCTCATCTTTGTCGCCATATTTATTACAACATTTCGGCCTTTCAGTATCTGTCTCTATTTCTGAGATGAGGTATTATGTACACTATTTACATTATTCGGACTATTGTCTTCATCTTTGTCGCCATATTTATTACAACGTTCCGGCCCTTCAGTATCTGTCTCTATCTCTGAGATGAGGTATTATGTACACTATTTACATTATTGGGACTATTGTCCTCATCTTTGTCGCCATATTTATTACAACGTTCCGGCCCTTCAGTATCTGTCTCTATCTCTGAGATGAGGTATTATGTACACTATTTACATTATTCGGACTATTGTCCTCATCTTTGTCGCCATATTTATTACAACGTTCCGGCCCTTCAGTATCTGTCTCTATTTCTGAGATGAGGTATTATGTACACTATTTACATTATTCGGACTATTGTCCTCATCTTTGTCGCCATATTTATTACAACGTTTCGGCCTTTCATTATCTGTCTCTATTTCTGAGATGAGGTATTATGTACACTATTTACATTATTCGGACTATTGTCCTCATCTTTGTCGCCATATTTATTACAACGTTCCGGCCCTTCAGTATCTGTCTCTATCTCTGAGATGAGGTATTATGTACACTATTTACATTATTCGGACTATTGTCCTCATCTTTGTCGCCATATTTATTACAACGTTTCGGCCTTTCATTATCTGTCTCTATTTCTGAGATGAGGTATTATGTACATTATTTACATTATTCGGACTATTGCTCTCATCTTTGCCGACATATTTATTACAACATTTCGGCCCTTCAGTATCTGTATATATTTCTGATATGAGGTATTATGTACACAATTTACATTATACGCACTATTGTCCTCATCTTTGTCGCCATATTTATTACAACGTTTCGGACCTTCAGTATTTGTATATATTTCTGAGATGAGGTATTATGTACACTATTTACATTATTCGGACTATTGTCCTCATCTTTGTCGCCCTTCAGTATCTGTATATATTTCTGAGATGAGGTATTATGTACACTATTTACATTATTCGGACTATTGTCCTCATCTTTGTCGTCATATTTATTACAACGTTTCGGCCGTTGTACGCTCCGGCCTTCTTCAGGTGGTTGGAATGTCGAACTGAACCCTTTATTTCGCTCACTGGGGTAGACTGTTCTAGTTCCACGTGCATTGTTTAATGGGTGTCGGTTATCAGATATCTCATGTTAATTTCCTTCTGAAAGTTCTCCACTGCCATAACCTGGTATTGAACTCACACTCTTTGGGTCCTGTCACTGGATCTAACCAACGCCTTTATGTGTCCTTGAAGAGATCTGTGTATGCATTTCTGGGTATTATAAACCTAATGTTTTCAGCTCGTTTTTTACCAGTGCTCATATTGCAATTTTTGCTGGTATCATTCTATGTTTTTACCAGAGCTCATATTGCAACTTTTGTTGTTGTTATTGCTTTTCTCTGGCACTCCTTATTACTGGTTCCCATATTGTATTCATTTCTATACTTGGTCGTCTCAGGAGATTTTGTGGCCTAGCATATGTGCTGATTCCTTAAGTTTACGAATTTTCCAGTGATGTTCTTTGTCTATGATCTCAACATGATCCCACAGAGGGCAGTGATCTCACTTTTCTCTCTATATGTGGTCAGCCACGCCTGATTTTTCCACTTCCCCTCGTGTTACAGCTTTCTGGTGTTCTTGAAGCCTTACCTTAATGGGGGCGGCCTGTCTCCCCTTTATATTTCTTTCCGCAGCTGCACGGGATAGCGTACACACAGTCTTTAATCATGTTCTCCTCTATGCGGGGGGGGGGTCTTACTCGGGAGAGATATCTGTGAAGGCTTTTCAAAGTTGTCGTGATGTTATATGGACCGCAGATCCTATGTATTTTCTCCGATAATCACATAAGGCAGGCAGACTGTTTTCTGAGTGTTCATGTCCTCCTCCACTTGTACCCGCCTATCCCAGTTTTTTTGGCTGCTGCCATGTACCCAGGGTAGTTGTTACGTTGTAGGGTACTACTTATACTGACCAATTCTTTATCTAATGTCTCTGGGTCGCCACTTATGACTTTTGCTCTTTTTAAAAGGAAGCAATTATAAGATGGAATAAAAGTAATAATAAAAATTAATAGTGAAATGTCTAAACCAAAAAACAGAAATAGTAAGATGGAATAAAAATAATAATAAAAAATAATAGTAAAAAGTCTTCAACTAAAAAGCAACAATAATGAGATGGTATAAAACGAGTATTGATATAATAATATTAAAAAAAAAAAACACTTAGAAAATTCTACGTATTCCCGAATTCCATTATCCATTATCGATGTTTCTTAAGCGTGAGAAAGACAGATCGCCATTACATTTAATGTAGTGTAAAATTTGATCAGAGTGTGATAGATCAAATTCACTGCAATCAATAAATAAAGAGTAAATATTTTTTTATTCATCTTGGAGACAAGAATAGACAGTATTTGATTAAATCAGAGAGTAGTGGATTCTCTCTATGATAAATTATGTTATTCAAAGAAATTATGATACTTGCCATAGTCGAGAGATAAGACTTTGTAGCGTCCCCACTAAAAGTTTGCAAGGACTAGAGGCAAAGAAAATCAGTAAAATGCATTTAGGCTTTTATTTAGACTCGTATACGAGAAAGCAGATGAGAGTATTAAAATTACTTCTGACATGATCCCCAGGTAGTCTCGCTCAGCATGAAGAAGAATTATGGGTATTACTACTTATATATATATATAGGTAGTAATCTGTTGGTATAATCCAGGCGAATTCTATTAACACAATATAGAATTTGAAATATATTAAAGATGACTCATAAAAGAGCGCTCAATGTTTATTCACAATAAACAGAGCAAATTTTCCTTTTCAATTGGAATTAAGATACCTTTAGTAAATGACCATTTTCATACATGAATTTTAAGTTTAAAATTCGCAGGGAAACAGTTTGAAAAATCCTGCAAATTTTAAAATTAAAATTCGTAGGCGAAAATTGTCATTTACTAAAGGTATCGTAATTCCAACTGTAAAGGAAGTGTGTGTGTGTGTATATATATATATATATATATATATATATATATATATATATATATATATATATATATATATATATATATATATATATATATATATATATATGTGTGTGTGTGTGTGTGTGTGTGTGTGTTATATGAAATGTATTAAATCCGACAAATATTTTCTGTTTATACGTTATTTTTATGTATACTTATTTGAGTAAATGCTCTTTTTCAATTAAAACAATGTTAATTACATTCAGCGGCCTGAATGTTCGAGAAATCTCGTAGAAATATGCGTTCTCTGACAGGAATCGAACCTGTATCCCAGCCTGACGTGCTACTAATCATTTAACTACAGACAACAGGTAGGAAAATAAAAAAAATTACTGCTTATAAACACAGATATTCGACGATCATTCTCGATAATTCATTTCTGTGCCAAAATGTAACTTTACGTAAACAATGACGACATATTAAATGAAATGGATTAAATCCGACAAATGTTTTAATATATTTTGTTCATTCGTTATTTTAATGAGTTATTTGAGTAAATGCTCTGTTGTTTTTTTATTAAACAGTATTAAATACATTTACCGGCCTGAATATTCGAGAAAGAGAGATTGATAAATAGATAGTTACATACATACGAAACGAACTGAGATAGATAGATACGAAGAGAATGAGATAGATAGATAGATAGATAGATAGATAGACATGAAGAGAATGTGATATAGATAGACAGCTAGATAGATACATAAGAACAATATATATATATATATATATATATATAAATATATATATATATATATATACATACACACACACATATAGATAGATATGAAAAGAATGAGGTAGATAGATATAAACAGAGATAGATATGAATAGAATGAGGTAGATATAAACAGAATTAGATAGATAGATAGATAGATAGATAGATAGATAGATAGATATGAGCAGAATGAGATAGATAGATAGATAGATAGATAGATAGATAATGAACAGACTGGGCTTAGATGGATAGAGAGATAGATAGATAATTAACAGACATAGAGATAGATAGATTGATAGATAGATAGATAATGAACAGACTGGGGTTAGATAGATAGAGAGATAATTAACAGGCATAGAGATAGATAGATAATTAACAGACATAGAGATAGATAGATAGATAGATAGATAGATAGATAGATAGATACATACATACATACATACATAGATATAGACATACTGAAAGCGAGCGATAAAAAATTCGAGATAAAGATAGTAAAAACTCTATCGATGAGAGACGATGTCAAAATTACAGTCTACAGACGAATAGAAAGATATTTTGGGAGATTAGTATAGATGAGACTTATAAAATTTATTTTTATCTGATTGATTTTTGCCTTTCTTCTTTGTCCTTTTCTTTATCCTCGCTTGTATTATCTGTTTTGTTTGGGGTGGGTTTCATTTTGTCTGTTCTTTCGTTTCTGTTTATCCTCCCTTAACTTTATGAGATCTTACAGACCACTGCCATTGGTGTCCAGGGTGTGGGTTGATGTGCGGCATCGGGGCGCTGAGCGATAGCATTCTATCGGGTCGGGGCGAGGAATGAATGCTATGTCACACGTTTTATGGGCAGCTGAAGCATTCGATTGTTTTAATAGGATTCATTTTGTCTAGACACTGACTGGAAGCTTCGAATTACAAACGTTTCATCGCAGCCTCTTCTTTGGTCATTCTTATTTCTTCTAGACTCGGTCTCTTTTCTTTCTCGTATCTTTTTAATGCGTAAGATTTTAAGTCCATTCTCTCTTTCTTTATCATTTAAATAAATGTCGCTTTCTTTGTTTTATATATATATATATATATATATATATATATATATATATATATATATATATATATATATATATATAAATATAAAGAAAGAACAGTAAGATATATAATACGTTTTATTCATTAATATCACGAAATATTCCTTTTTGTTGGTATTAGGAATGAGGATGAAATGGAACTAATGTCTTTAATTTAATTACAAAATTAAATTCGGACCTTCCATTTTTGAAACATGGTTAGAACTGTGTAGCGGCAAAACCATATTTTAAATCAATTAATTTTTAATATATATATATATATATATATATATATATATATATATATATAGATAGATAGATAGATAGATAGATAATATTAGTGGTAAATATACACATACATATGCAAAATATATAAATATATATATACATACATGCATACACATAGATATATATATATTGAATAAAAAAATTGCAAGAGGATAGAATCCAGGTAGAACTCAATGAATTTGAAGGTCTGATGAATTGGATCGTATTTACGATTCCAATGGAATAAATTATGACCATGGAATATTAGTGTTTAAGCCTTTTTATTATATATATATATATATATATATATATATATATATATATATATATATATATATACATACAGGCTGTCCATAATCATCGTGTGCACTTTAAAAGATTTATAAATTTATTTGTATTTGCGATAGAAATAATCTATAAAAAATGTTATAAAGTTTAATGTACCTAGTTTTAAGTATAGCTAAAATAACTAATGTGATTTCAGGCATTACTGTAAATCAGTTGGCAAATGTTTTCCGTGAATTGCAAAATCGTATTATCTTTTGTATTGGTAATGATGGAGAACATGTGGAAACTTAAATAAAATTTCAATAAAACCTTAAAAAATAAAGATTCACTTCTTTCTAATTCTTTTTAGGAATTATTTCTATCGCAAATACAAATAAATTAAATTTTTTTAAAGTGCACGCGAACTTTATGGACACACTATATATATATATATATATATATATATATATATATATATATATATATATATATATATATTGGTTATTGGAATTTTATTCCGTCTACACCAATCCATTACTTGTATATATATATATTAATGTCGTTTTTGCATTGAAAAAGTCCACATTGGACGAAACGCGTTGTCAAATATTACAGTTTTCATATTGTCTTTTACATTTAAGATATTGTCTTTTTCTCCAAGTTAACTCTGTGAAATTCTTCATATATATATATATATATATATATATATATATATATATATATATATATATATATATATATATATATATAAGTATAGGATTGGTGTAGACGGGATAAAAATCCAATAACCAAAACCAATATTCTTATTGGAGTGCTCAATAAAAAGCAGAGCAAATATAATTTATTCGAAAATTATAAGATAAACATGTTATAAAATCACTACAAAAATACCCCTTTTGTTTCAACACTTCTGGTCTCTTATCAAGTGATGGTGTTGAATGTTGAATAAAGAGTTAAAAAGACAAAAAAAACTATTTTAAAATTTAAAAAAATTCACATTATATTTTATGCCAATATATTTGACGTCACTATACACGATGTCAATATATTTAATGCCAATATATTTGTTGTCAATATACTATATGTGATTTCAATATATTCCATGTCAATATATGTGATACTATTACATTGGATGTCAATGCATTTCGTGTCAATATATTCGATGTCAGTATATGTGATTTCAATATATATAACCTCATTATATTTGATGTCAATATATTTGATGTCAATATACTTGATGTCAATATATGTGATCTCAATATATTTGATATCAGTATTTTTATGTCATTATATTTGATGTCAATATATTTTAGGCTAATATGTTTGATGTCAATATAATTGATGTCAATATATATGATCTCAATATATTTGATGGCAGTATTTTTATGTCAATATATTTGATGTCAATACATTTTATGCTAATATATTTGATGTCAATATACTTGATGTCAATATATCGAAACACAATATATTTGATGACAGTATTTTTATGTCAATATATTTGATGTCAATATATTTGATGTCAATATACTTGATGTCAATATATCGGAACACAATATATTTGATCACAGTATTTTTATGTCAATATATTTGATGTCAATATATTTGATGTCAATATACTTGATGTCAATATATCGGAACACAATATATTTGATCACAGTATTTTTATGTCAATATATTTGATGTCAATATATTTTAGGCTAATATATTTGATGTCAATATACTTGATGTCAATATATTTGATGTCAATATATCGGATATCAATATTTTTTATGTCAATATATTTGATGTAAATAAATTTGACTTCAATATATTTGATTTGATTATATTTTATAAATGTAACTTTCCATGGAAGAATACAGAGAATTTATTTGGCACCGTCTACATGGAGAATTTTAAGTTGTGGGGCATGCCAATTAATTCTTTTTGCCAAAAACTCGTGAACCTGACCACCAAGGCAAAAAAATCTAATAAAAGTTTTAAAAGAATCTTTTCCGGAAGTATTTTCTGGTGGCCTTGGTCAATGTAATAAGATGACGGCAAAATTCGATTTAAAAGCTGATATCCAGCCAGTGTTTAAGAAAAAAAGATATGTATCTTTCGTTTCTTTACCACAAAGAAATGAAAAACTTGATAGACTCGAAAGAACATGGGTCTTGTCGAAAAGAGAGTAGAGTCAATGGACTTCACCGACTGTCTATATGAAGAAGAAGTCAAAGGAGATCCGGGTCTACGCCGATTTCTCGACGGGGCTTAATACTGTACTCAAAGACTATCACTATCCTTTACCAAGCCCGGAAGAAATTTTCGCGAAACTGAATGTGGCAATTTTTTTTTTTTTTTCAAAAATCGACCTCACTGACGCATATCTTCAAATACCAGTAGAAGAAGAATGTTCTAAGTTGCTCTGTATCAACACCCATAGTGGTTTGTACAAGTTCTAACGTTTACCTTTCGGGATCAAGTTCGCGCTGGCAATCTTTCAACGTAATAGACACTATGCTGAGCGGTCTTGACTTCGTGGTTTCATATTTGAACGGCATATGAAAAAGCCAAAATGTTGAACAATACAAGGAACATGTCTTAAAGTCTTTTCAGGAATTCAGAAGTACGGGTTCAGATTGAAAGAATCAAAATGCGATTTCTTTGTGGAGAAGATTAAATACTTGGGGTACATTGTCAACAAAGATGGCAGAAGACCGAACCGCGATCAAGAACATGCCAGCTCCCGAAAACGTCACTTCATTACGAAGTTTATTTTATTAGGTTGGTGCAAGAATAATGTCGTTTTCTCACATATATTACTATGTGAGAAAACGACATTATTTTTGCACCATCCTAATAGGCTCGACAAACTACTACCAAGTGTTATACATAATATGCGCAACTTACGTGTTCCTCTAAACGAACTTCCGAAAAGGACTGGAAGGGGACACTTGAATGCTAGGAAGTATTCGTCAAAATAAAAGAAGTCTTGACGTCGGGCTTGTTTCTCACTCACTATAACCCGGAGCTGGACATTACAGTTGCCAGCGATGCCAGGTCGTATGGCATTGGTGAATGTATTCTGTACAAGATGCCAGATGGATCTTACAAACCATTTGCTCACACGTCGAGAACACTTCTTGCGGCGAAGAACTCCCAAATTGAGGACTCGTTAGGGATTATTTTCGCAGTAACGAAGTTTCACAGGTACATTCACGGTAGACACTTTACATTGCAGATGAACCATAAACCATTACTTATCATTTTCGGTTCTAAAAAAGGTCTGCCTGTACATACAGCAAATAGACAACGGAGATGGGGAAAATCCTCTTAAATTACAACTTCAAGCTGGAGTTTCTACCATCTAAAAAACTCTATCATGTCGATGGACTATCCCGATTAATCCCGAAACACAGGGAACCTCTTCAAGATGCTGTGATTGCTTCTCTTCGAACAGAAGTAGAATTAAAACCACATTATCAAACACAGTAAGTGAAATTCCTGTAACCCTCAACCAAATCATACGAGAAGCTCTAAACGATGAGTTTATCAGGCAAACCCAAACCAAAATTCGTGAGAAGGACCAACAGACTTCAGATATTTTCTCCCTATGCTACGAAGTACTTATAGTAAGCGTGTCGTCATTCCCACAACGCTACAAAGAATAATTCTGAAAGATTTCCATGCCGGCCACCCAGGGATAACAAGAATGAAAAGCCTTACGCGCAGTTATGTGTACTGGCCGAACATGGACAACGATATCAGAAACATCGTAAAATCCTGTAAAGACTGTGCCTTGGCAGCTAATGCACCCCCAATCAAATATAGTCCTTGGCCTAAAACGGACCGACATAACGATTTTGCAGGTCCGCTAGACGGATTCTACTATCTCATAGTAGTAGGTAGATCTTCGAAATGGCCCGAAGTTCTTAGATGTAGAAAATCCACTACAGAAGTTACAACCAATTTACTTTTTTGTGAGACCTCACAGATCAATCATATCACGATTGCCTCAAGAAACCCAAGGTCCAACAGATAGGCTGAACAATTCGTTGATACGCTGAAAAGAGCCCTGATTAAAGATAAGGACACGCCCACAGAAAAGCCCTACAACAATTCCTTTAGGTGTATAGAATTACGCTCAACGACAACACACCATCATCATTGCCCTCAGCTGAGGTAATGTTTGCACGTAAAGTCAGGTCTGTGTTCGACAAGCTACTCCCCAAACAAACAAACAAAACCCAGACGAATAAACATTACCAAAAAAACACTACCAACCTGGAGGGAAAGTTTTTTTTCCAGATGTTTCGTGATAACAAGTCTTTCTGGAAAATGCTTATAATTGAAAAAAGAGTAGCAAATATGATTTACATCATTAAAGGTTTGCTCACAAGAGTCATTTAAATCAAATCAGGAAATACCTGTTGAACGATGCTGACAGCAGTCCTCCTGAAGAAAAAGAAGTCATGGATGTCATTTACGATACTTTTGACATGCCAATACCTCAAGCGGCCCCGGAGCAATGCCGTTTAAAGAGGAAAAGGAAGATGGCGGGCTTAATCGTCATTAACCCAAATAAAAAAGATATTGAGTCTCCTGCGGAGTTAATACATAGGAGTGAGGTGTTATGGTAATTTGCCCATTATATATATTCGATGACAATATGTTTGATATCAATATAAAAGATGTCGATAAACTTGATGTCAATATATTTGATGTCAATATATTTGATGTCAATATACTTGATGTCAATGTATTTGATGTCAATATATTTGAACGACATGAAATCCAACATGTTGTCTACATGTTTTACCTTTTGGACTTTTTTACCCTAATATAATGCTAGATCTATATCTATCACTTTTACTCTTATAAAAACCTAAACTATGCTTTCCTTGTTTTATTTCGTTTGAACCAGACTTTAGTGTAAACCTAACTTATGACTGCCATTTTAATCAAGTGTTATCTGGGTTTATCTATACCGTTTCACTTTGGTTTAAATTTGGTCCATATTGTTAATGGGTATCAAGTGGGCTTATATTTTATCTGATTATTGTAAATATGAATATAAGACTACCGACTTTACTCCTGTATAAACCTGAACTATGCCTAGCTTTTTGACTTAGTATAAACCAGACTTGAAGGTAAAAGTTATGTCATCCGTAAACTGTATCAATGTCTACCATTTTCATTCTACTGCAAATTGTACCTAGATCTACTCTTGTTTAAACTGGATATGCGCCTACCTTTTTTACTCTTTAGTAAGCTGGATCTATGTCTAACTTTTCGATTTAGTATAAAAAATTATCCATATCAACCTTTTTGACGATAATAAAACCCGGACATTAGTCCATCTTTTTTCTTTTTTTTGTTTTTGTTTACTGTAGTATAAATTGAACTTAGGTGTACCTTTCAGACACTTGTACAAATTGGATAGGCTTAGCTTATTTACTCTAATGTTAATTAGACCTATGTGCACCTTTTAAGTATAAACCGGAAGTATGTCTACCTTTTCACTTTGGTTTAAAGCCACTTATCCTAATCTTTATTTTATCTAACGTAAACAGGACAGAAGTATACATTTTTGACTTACGTGTAAATAGATCCTATGTCTACCTTTTAGAGTCTAGTGCCAAAATGTACCTATGTCTAATGAAACTATACATATGCATATATATATATATATATATATATATATATATATATATATATATATATATATATATATATATATATTACTATAATAATAATTATTATTATTAATTAAAGAATACAAAACACTTAAAATTCCATAGAGCGCTCTAAAAAAGCAACTCTCGATCTTCCAGGCCTACAAACAAATACACACAAACACACACAACACAACACACGGGAGTAGTGGATAATGGCTCGGATTGAGGAATCGGATAGTCTAGTTCGAATTCCAGTCGAATTCATTACATTCACTTAGATGCTAATACCCTTGGTAAAGGTACGAATCCGCTTCTTCTCCCTCCAGCTATGGGTAAATAGCAGGACAGACCGGGTTATATAGCCTTGGATGGCAACCGGTGTAAGAGAAGGACAACTCTGAATTCAAAACGGCCTTTCAAAAAGTGTGGTGGATTCTGCACAAAGCCTTCACCACTATAATCAAATCATATGTGTTGATCCTTATACGTCGAATACGATGGGAGACT
The DNA here is from genome assembly GCA_963932145.1 of Acanthosepion lycidas. NCBI lineage: Eukaryota > Metazoa > Mollusca > Cephalopoda > Sepiida > Sepiidae > Acanthosepion > Acanthosepion lycidas. The sequence continues at coordinate 15,677,529 of OZ010589.1, forward strand.
CACCACATATATATATATATATATATATATATATATATATATATATATATATATATATTTATCAGACTCCCGTCGTGTTCGACGTATCAGTATATATATATATATATATATATATATATATATATATATATATATATATATATATATATTAATTTCAATAAAGGTGCAATTAATTTACAAATTCATGAATTATTCATACAAAAAACAAATACAAAGATTAATGACCAGAAATCCATCTTCGCGAACAATTCAAATAATATACAAAAACCCGAACCTGTTTATGAATGAAAAGATCCTTGTTTTATAAATTTCAGTTGCATAAGGTATTATTATTTTTACAAGCTTTCGTCTGTTCCTACAGACATCCTCAGGTATGGAATAGATTTTGTTCTTGTTTTTACTCTCAGTAATAAGTGGACAACGAAAAATGCTATGAGAAATGTGTTATTGTTTTGGAACGTGCAGTCGCAACGCTGAGTTTGAATTTTAAATTTTAAGGTTGTGCGTTTTTGTACAAATATAATGATAAGAGAATTCTTTTTTACTGGTAGATTTTCCGTCAAAGTGGCATGAACTATATTGTTCAATAATTACAGTAATGTCGCACTTATCCGAAAGTTGCACTTGGATCAGTTATTTTAATTCCAGTGATTTCAGTGTAAACCGGACCTATATCTACTTTTTTTTTTATTTTAGTGTAAACCGGACCTATTTTTTTGTCTCTTGGATAAACCGGAACAATATGTCCCTTTATCGGATCTCGTGTAAATCAGCCGTGTTTTGGAAGTTCTTCATTCAAATATAGACAGGAGAAACATTTGCCTTTTTTTTTTACTATATTCTAAACTGACCTATGTCTCCTTGTCTCTTAATTCATTTCATTTGATTTTATTCTTGCAACATAACTTATATTAGACAATAAATAATCCCATCCTATGCGGGTGTATTGCCAATTTAAACAACCTAACGGAAAGATAATGCGGCCAGTGAAGGTTCGATGCTGTTCGACGCTAAACATACGTGTTAACTTTGTTATTTATTAAGCTAACATTTGGCTCCTGTCAGAGACGGTTTTAATTCTAAGACTTGTGAGTTTATTATCGAAACTAAACTTCTCTCCATTAATCATCTGAGAGACCCCCACGTTTGTTATTAAATATCCTACACTGTGAAAATATAAGAGCTGCCAAGAATGGTGAAATATTGTATGAACCTAGACGCATATTTACTTTGGGTGATGTAGCGATTAAAGCAGTTTCTAAACATTTTAGTCTTAGTAAATTAGAGTAACATTTTTAAAATCTGGATTGCAGTCAGTTTCGTTACGGTGGACAACTAATATATTTAACGGGTTGTTTTGTAAAAATAGTCTTTTTTATTTATATAAGCTTTTTATTTAACTTTCTGGAGGTTTCTCCGATGTATTCCTTGTGGCAATTTTTACTGGTGATAGAGCAATTACCTCTCTCAAGGTTTAGTTTATTTTGTTTTGTATTAATTAAGTCTTTTATTGTTTTTGACATAGTTGTGACAAATTTTATGTTGTGTTTAGATAAATTCTATTCAATTGTAGTTGTGATAGAGTTGGTGGGTAGGACAATATATATATTTTTTAATCTTTGGGTTTGTCAGGAAGAATCGCTTTTTTATTTAGGAATATTTTACGAGCTTTTTCTTTCGCATTGAATATGAAATATGGTATTGCGGGGGCATGAACGTATTTTCAATGTATTTCTTATCTTCGTGTAAATAAACTGCAGATTTTGAGTGAACTTAAGTAGAACACAATAATTATTCCCGGTCATATTTTGCTGTTATGGTGACAATAGAAATTTATGAGATCATTTTTATTATTTTCGCTGGCCACTAAGTTTTAAGCTATTATTAATATGGCGTTGCATGATATCTAGGAAAATTAAAATATTAAATATATATGTTCGATTTTGTTTAGTTCATCGAAAAGATCAGCTATACCAATGCCACGGAGATATATAATTAATAGAACATTATCAATAGATTGGTAGCTTGTCGATTATTTTGGTCAGATATTTTGGAAAGAACCAGATTCAAGAAATTCTAAGAAAATATATGCCATCACCCCGCATTGTAGCTTATTATGTTTTTTGTTTCCTTCGTGCGAATGTGTAGCCGCATCAACGTGAAGAACGAAACACATCGTCAGAAAATTTGTTTCATTTTTTCATTGAATTTCTGAGTTTATATACAGGTGGCATGAATCAGGGAATCCCAATCATTAGAAAATGTCTCCCCAAGCAACCAGATTTCAGATATCTATCTATCTATCTATCTATCTATCTATCTATCTATCTATCTA
>OZ010589.1:15682363-15692363 GCA_963932145.1 Acanthosepion lycidas
GAACAGACTGAGATATATATATATATATATGTATATAGATAGATAGATAGATAGATAGAAAGAAAGAAAGAAACAAAGAAACAAAGAAACGAACGAACTGAGAAAGATAAATAATAAATACATTACCAGAATTGAACTAAGTTAGAAAGAAAGGCATTAGATGGATAGGTAGATATATAGACAGACGTATTAAGTGAGATAGATAGATAGACAGAGAGAGATTGAGATTAGATAGATAAATAGATAGATACGAACAGGTAGATAGGCAGACAGATATGAAGAGACTGATAGATAGATATGAAGAGCCTGCGATAGATTGATAGATATGAAGAAATTGAGATAGATAGATAGATATGAAGAGCCTGAGATAGATAGATATGAACAGATAGAGATAGATAGATAGATAGATAGATAGATAGATAGCTAGATAGATATGAAAAGACTGAGAGAGATACATAGATATGAAGGGACTGAGAGAGAGAGAGAGAGAGAGAGAGAGAGAGAGAGAGAGAGATATTAGGTTGGTGCAAAAATAATGACGTAATAATGTCATTTTTGACGTTAAAAAATAAGTCAAAAAACGACATGATTACGTCATTATTTTTGCACCAACCTAATAGATAGACAGATAGATAGATAGATAGATAGACATTAGATAGGTATTATAATGTCGGTTATTGACGTTAAAAAATACGTCAAAAACCGACATTATTTTTACACCAACCTAATAGATAGATATGAACAGATTCAGATAGATAGATAGATAGATAGATAGATAGATAGATAGATATGAAAGACTGAGAGAGATAGATATCATATGAAGGGACTGAGATAGGTAAATAGAGAGAGATTAGATAGGTAGATATATAGATAGGAACAGACTGAGTCAGATATGAGATAGATCGATCGATAGATAGATACATATGAATTAAGTAAAATAAGTCGATAAATTGATAGATAAAGATAGATAGGAATTATGTGAGATAGATATGAACTAAGACAGACAGACAGATAGATAGATAGATAGATAGATAGATAGATAGATAGATAGATAGATAGATAGATCTGAAGAAACTATAGTAGATAGATAGATAGATAGATAGATAGATAGATAGATAGATAGATATGAACAAACAGATAGATAGATAGATAGATAGATAGATATGAACAAACAGATAGATAGATAGATAGATAGATAGATAGATATGAACAAACAGATAGATAGATATGAACAGACTGAGATAGATAGATAGATAGATAGAGAGAGAGACAGACAGAAAGGGACATGAATTAAATGAGATAGATAGATAGATAGATAATGGACAGAATGATAATTATATATATATTTTAGAAAAACATGCATTGAGATCGATATATATATATATATATATATATATATATATATATATATATATATAGATAGATAGATAGATAGATAGCGAGAAACATGAATAAGGATAGATAGATAGAGATAGTCAAACGTAGAATTCAAATGTCGAAAAGAAGATCAAGAATTGGCTTTTCAAGAGACTCAGTGCAGTCAATACATCTGTCTATTGGCCTGCCTGTTTTTAGATCTCAACCTTGGTTGTCTTTGTCAAAAACATCGGTAACGATTTTGCCCTTTGAATCCATCACTAGTGACCTAGTCTCGATAATAGTTGAGCTTTTTATATAACCAACTTTAAAACCTTCACAACTCCTCTTTGTTCTCAGTAGAAACTAACCTGACTTTTCTTTCATGTTAAGTGTCCGTCCAAGACGTTGTTAATCATGGCTTCCTGAAACATCCTATCCATTATAGCCCGAAGCAAAGATCGACTTCTTATTGTGTTTCTATGTGCATTGTCCTGGAACACATCTTGTTTGTTTCTGTTCGTCTATGCTTTTAATATGCCATGTAAGTGTTAAATTCGCCAAGCTCCTTTTCCTCATTTACGTGTCCCGGAAATTCAGGACATCTGTCTGTGTATCCACTAGGAGTAATGCATGAAGTAATAAAAATATGTCGAATAAAAACAATTTGCTGGTTCTACTGTATATTTAGAGATCCTTGATAAAAACCCAAAGAAAAATCTGCAATATTACTGGTTCTGACCTGGCATCTCGTCTTCAGTTATTTTTTTCTCACCTTTCCCGTGCCTTTTCTAAAAATACTTTCATTGCAATTGTTCTGATAGATTTTCCTATATTTTTGATAATAGTTTTCACCATAAATTTGTAAATATATATTGGGGTTAGATTTTTAAATTGTTTAAATTTATTCCCCCCACCCTCAGAGACAAAAAAAAAAAAAAAAAAAATTGTAAATATCGGGACTTGTTAGGACTTCATAGATATTCAGAGATATTATGTTGACTGTAGTAAAAATGCTAAGCAAGAATGCGTCACATTATTTATATTATTCGGGCTATTGTCCTCATCTTTGTCGCCATATTTATCACAACGTTTCGGCCGTTGTACGCTCCGGCCTTCTTCAGGTGGTTGGAATGTCGAACTGAACCCTTTATTTCGCTCACTGGGGTAGACTCTTCTAGTTCTAAGTGCCATGTTTAATGGCAGTAATCTTCTGAAATGTCTCCACTGCCTTAACAGGATATTGAACTCACACTCTTTTGGGTTTTGTCTCTGGATCTAATTAACGCCTCTATCCATTGTGCCATGCGTCCTTGAGGACATCTGTGTATGAATTTATAAATCTAACATCTTCAGCAACCATTTTTACCAGTGCTCATATTGCAATTTTTGCTGTTATCTTTGTATGTTTTTTTTACTAGAGCTCATATTGCAACTGCATAAGGCGTTAGTTAGATTCAGTGACAGGACCCAAAGAGTATGAGTTCAATACCTGGTTAAGGCGTTGGAGAACTTGGAGAGGGGAATTAACAGGAGATAACTGACATCCATTAGACATGGCACGTGTCAGAACAGTCTGCCACAGCGGGCAAAATAAATGGTTCAGTTCGCACATTCCAATCACCTGAAGAAGTCCGGAGCGTACAACGGCCGAAACGTTTTGATAAATATGGCGACAAAGATGAGGATGATAGTCCGAGCAATGTAAATATTATACATGTTGTCATCACCCAACCTTGCTCTTAAACGACTCTTGGGATATTTTACTTTCGAAAAAAAGTTGCATATATGCCATCATTTTCATATTATTTACATAGGCTTTTCCGTTTGGCAAAGAAGTCACCAGTGAATTCGGAATTTAATTTTGATTTTAAAATATCATCGTATTGTAAGTCGATTAACTTCACTGATATTTTTCTGACACTTGCACCGCAAATTAATTAGATAATTAGTGCCAGGTGTTAATTTTAGGGGGCCTGACAAAAATCCTTGTCGACCTCTGCTATACATCTTTTTCTAAACTTTTTCCGTTATCAAATTTACCTGCAATAATCGAGTCACTTTGATGACACATTGGATTTAAATATTTAAATGAATGTTAAGTTGCTTCTCACTAACTTTGATAACATTTTAAAAAGCCGATACGAGTGAAGGATTATTTATTCTTTAGAAATTTTAATCTTCATCCTTTTATGAATCGCAGAACTTTGTCGCAAGTGAAAGAAATATCAATGGTAAATATATTATTTCAGCCCAAAAGGAATGTACTAAATGCATTTATAATATAGAGTCTTGTCATCGCTACATAATATAATTTTCTATTTCAATGTTCTATGGAGGAGTATTATCAAAGAGAGAGTTTCATATGAATGATACCAGAATACCCTTCAGTTGAAGGATGCTGTTTGGAGAACAATCAACAAAGCACAGCTTTGTAAAATATCACACAGGATATGGTGCCACATCATTTTGTGCCACAAAAATGATGGTGTTCATACAGACCCTCTTGATGTGTGATAGCGTTAATGAAAGTGAATAAACTGAATCCAGTACATGTGTTTTGTATGACTTGTTGTTCTATTGTTCTCATTATTTCATTATTTTCCAAATTATTTATTATTTTTTATTATTTTCTCATTATTTTTATTATTATTTTATTATTTTTATTATTATTTTCTACGTTATTTTATATTTTTAATTATTATTTTCTCATTTTTTTTATTATTATTTTTTACATTATTTATTATTTTTTATTATTTTCTCATTATTATTATTATTATTATTATTATTTTCTCATAATTTCATTATTATTTTCTCATTAATTTTATTATTTTCTAAATTATTTATTATTTTTATTTATTATTTTCTCATTATTTTTATTATTTTCTACATTATTTATTTATTATTTTTTATTATTATTTTCTCATTATATTTATTATTATTTACTCATTATTTTTATTATTATTATTTTCTCATTATTTTCTAAATTACTTATTATTATAATTATTATTTTCTTATTATTTTTATTATTTTCTACATTATTTATTATATTTATTATTATTTTTTCATTCTTTTTATTATTATTTTCTCATTATTTTATTATTTTCTCATTATTTTTATTATTATTTTCCAAATTATTTATTATTTTTTATTATTTTCTCATTTTTTTATTATTATTTTATTATTTTTATTATTATTTTCTACGTTATTTTATATTTTTAATTATTATTTTCTCATTATTTTTATTATTATTTTTACATTATTTATTATTCTTTATTATTTTCTCATTATTTTATTATTATTTTCTCATTATTATTATTATTATTATTTTGTCATTAATTTTATTATTATTTTGTCATTAATTTTATTATTTTCTAAATTATTTATTATTTTTAATTATTATTTTCTCATTATTTTTATTATTTTCTACATTATTTATTTATTATTTTTTATTATTTTCTCATTATATTTATTATTATTTTCTCATTATTTTTATTATTATTTTCTAAATTATTTATTATTTTCTCATTATTTTTATTATTTTCTACATTATTCAATATTTTTTATTATTATTTCCTCATTATTTTTATTATTATTATTTTATTATTTTTTAAATTACTTATTTTTTTAAATTATTATTTTCTTATTATTTTTATTATTTTCTACATTATTTATTATTTTTATTATTACTTTCTCATTATTTTTATTATTATTTTCTCATTATTTTTATTATTATTTTCCAAATTATTTATTATTTCTATTATTATTTTCTCACTATTTTCATTATTATTTTCTCACTATTTTATTATTATTTTCTCATTATTTTCTAAATTATTTATTATTTATTATTATTATTTTCTCATTCTTTTTATTATTTTCTAAATTATTTATTATTTATTATTATTATTTTCTCATTATTTTTATTATTATTTTCTCATTATTTTTATTATAATTTTCGACATTATTTATTACTTTTTGCTTGGGTCGGGAGACAAGACTTTCGGATCACATTGTATTTATTTATAATTTTTCTAGTTTTCAAAATTGTTCACATATATTGCATATGATCCATTATTATACACAATAAAATTATGTAATGAATTATGTACAGTGTGGACCGAAAGTCTTGTCACCCCATACAGAATATAATTTTCTATTTTAGATGGTTGAAAATGATAATGTTCATACAGACCCTCTTGATGTGTGATAGCATCAATGAAAGCGAATAAACTGAATCCGGTACATGTGTTTTGTATTAGTGTATTATTTGTTCTTCTATTGTACGCATAACTTTTTTTTTGTAGGGGTGACAGGACTTTCGGACCACGCTGTAGATTTTAATTAACTTGTCTGTTAGTCCCTCCAAATTGTTATTTTTAGTTCATCATTTGCTTTTCGTAAGATATTCATATTTGAACTTGTAGAGATTATCCCCACATGATCCGCTAAGACGCCCGCTAGGTGGCGTCGTACTGGACTATAAAAGAAAGGATATAGTTTCCCTTTTTCTATCTAAAATGTTGCAGCTACGGGGCGTGTCCTGTCACCCAGGGGAAAATTTCCCTCTCCCGGACAGCTGGATGTTAGACTCCAAACCGAGTCACATGACACACACACACACACACACACACACACACACACACACACACACAGAGAGAGAGAGAGAGAGACGCTTTCTCATAACAAATTTTATAAAGGTTTTTCTTCTATCTTCAGCTGTGTACACATAAGTATATTTTTTCTCTTCTTAAATGATGCTATTTCTTTATATAACAGTATATAACCCTGACAGTGGTAGGGAGGGAATGGGGCACGTGGCCGAGCTCTTAGGACGTCCGCATTCGGATCATGAGACCCGGGTGCACAATTTTCCCCGATCGCTACAATCTTAACCTCTTCAAGGTTGAGGTGAACCGCTGTCTTCCACTCCTACACGCACAAACGTAACCTTCTACCACGAGTGGCACCGGGCCTTGTAAAGGGCGAAACTCGCTGTAAAAAAGAAAGAAAGTGGCATGACATCTAACCAATCAGTATTGCTTACTCATGTGTCCGCTGCTAACCATGTTCACCATATTCTATGAATATAGAATCCAGCGCAGTACGTAATCTGTTCAATGAAACAACGTTAAAGATTAACACTCACGAGTCAGACACTCTACTGAATCTGACTATATCGCCAATACCTCCAGCAGCGGTTCCGTAATTCTTCAATCTTCGATATCAAAGGCTGACAGTGATATTTAACCCCCCCCCCCCCCCACGAGGGTTAAATGTGGCACAAGGCCGGGATTAACGTGGGATATCCGAGCCCGTAGGTTCGGCCCCAAATATTCCCTATTCGAACCCGTATCGTCCGGGTTATCAAAGGCTGGCAGTGCATATTCGGGAAAAACATGGCCGCCTTTATACACGTCGCATTGAATATTTTGAGCCTTCTGATTGGTTAACCCTTCTATTGGTGAACTATAAAATGAGTCAGCTCATTTTGGCTGGCTCACTAGTACACCAGGGTACCCAAAATTTCCAACATCCACTACATTTATAGTATAATGGCTGACATTGTTTCTTAAAAAGGTATTTGAATATCTTTGAAACTGGTTAGTGAAAATGACTAGAAACATAGTTGGAAGCACTTAATCATTAACATTGGAATAATATCTTCACTCATTGGATAAAACATATGGCCTTTTTTACATAAAGAATATATATATATATATATATATATATATATATATATATATATATATATATGCAAATATGCAAGTATGTATAAAAATAGGAAAGAACACGTTAGGTAAATAATCCAGGATTTTTTAGTAATTTTTTTTTTTATAAACAGTGCTCCATACAGAAGTAGAGCTTAAATTATAATTATTTTTTAAAAATATGATTCATTCGCTACATAAGAGTTCTCATGTTTCAAAAACGAGAGCCAAAACCTCAATATAATTATTAAACTTAAATTGAATTAAAGTATCAAGCCCTGTTTCATCCTCAAGCGAAAATTTAGGAATAACCAATCTTGAAATTTACGCATCTTTATAAACATGTTCATTCGCAAAATTAATTACTATGCATACGGCTGGAGTGATCATTTTGATAAGGGCCGTAAGAGGGTAATTTGTATCCACATATCAACGTAATCTACGAATTGTCACGACCACTGCATCATATACAAGCGTAGAACATACAACCATGACTCTATCACACAGATTAACATGGCAGATCATCACCGACATAAGACAAATAATCGACATAAAAAAATTCTTTGACTCTGGAACTGCTGTTTTCAATAAATTCAAAACCTCACTCTCCAGCCTTGAGTCCAAAAGCGTCTCCAAGCCCTTGTGGGTGCCGAATTATTTTCCACCCCTCACCTTTTCCCACACAGGCGGGATGTGGCAAGCCTCTCCTCTGCTCTACCGTTACTCTCACGGAAAGTGCTCGGACAAACTCCTTATTTCCGTCGAGGGAAACCTTCTCAACAAGAACACGTCATGCCTCTTAGATAGTAGCAAACCATCCACATTTCCCTATGTATCCCATCGGTGAGAAGTAAGTTCCACTCGAACAGCTTCTTCCTGAGAACCACTTCCCTGTGGAACCGACTCCCAAGAGGATGTTTCCCCGATCACTACAAGCTTAACCTGTTGCAGATTGAGGTGAACCGTTGTCTTCCACCTCCTATACACGCAAGTGGCCTCCAAACGCAACCCTCTACATCGAGTGCCCCCCCAGAAGACTCGTAAAGGGTGAAAGTCGTAAATTAAAGTAAAGGGTGAAAAAAGTAAACAGTGAAAAAAAGTAAAGGGTAAAAAAAGTAAAGGGTGAAAAAATTCAAGTAAAGGGTGAAAAATAATGGAAGAAAAAAGTAAAGGGTGAAAAAAAGAAATGGATGAAAAAAGTAAAGTAAAGGGTAAAAATAATAAAGTAAAGTGTGAAAAAAGAAAATGGTGAAAAAAGTAAAGGGTGAAAAAAGAAAAGGGTGAAAAAAGTAAAGGGTGAAAAAAGAAAAGGGTGAAAAAAGTAAAGGGTGAAAAAAGAAAAGGGTGAAAAAAAGAAATGGATGAAAAAAAGTAAAGGGTGAAAAAAAGTAAAGGGTGAAAAAAAGAAAAGGGTGAAAAAAAGTAAAGGGTGAAAAAAAGAAAAGGGTTAAAAAAAGTAAAGGGTGAAAAAAAGAAAAGGGTGAAAAAAAGAAAAGGGTGAAAAAAGAAAAGGGTGAAAAAAGTAAAGGGTGAAAAAAGAAAAGGGTGAAAAAAGTAAAGGGTGAAAAAAGAAAAGGGTGAAAAAAGTAAAGGGTGAAAAAAGAAAAGGGTGAAAAAAAGTAAAGGGTGAAAAAAAGTAAAGGGTGAAAAAAAGTAAAGGGTGAAAAAAAGAAAAGGGTGAAAAAAAGAAAAGGGTGAAAAAAAGTAAAGGGTGAAAAAAAGAAAAGGGTGAAAAAAAGTAAAGGGTGAAAAAAGTAAAGGGTGAAAAAAGAAAAGGGTGAAAAAAGTAAAGGGTGAAAAAAGAAAAGGGTGAAAAAAGTAAAGTGTGAAAAAAGAAAAGGGTGAAAAAAGTAAAGGGTGAAAAAAGAAAAGGGTGAAAAAAGTAAAGGGTGAAAAAAGAAAAGGGTGAAAAAAGTAAAGGGTGAAAAAAGAAAAGGGTGAAAAAAGTAAAGTGTGAAAAAAGAAAAGGGTGAAAAAAGTAAAGGGTGAAAAAAGAAAAGGGTGAAAAAAGTAAAGGGTGAAAAAAGAAAAGGGTGAAAAAAAGAAATGGATGAAAAAAAGTAAAGGGTGAAAAAAAGTAAAGGGTGAAAAAAAGAAAAGGGTGAAAAAAAGTAAAGGGTGAAAAAAAGAAAAGGGTGAAAAAAAGTAAAGGGTGAAAAAAAGAAAAGGGTGAAAAAAAGAAATGGATGAAAAAAAGTAAAGGGTGAAAAAAAGTAAAGGGTGAAAAAAAGAAAAGGGTGAAAAAAAGTAAAGGGTGAAAAAAGAAAAGGGTGAAAAAAGTAAAGGGTGAAAAAAGAAAAGGGTGAAAAAAAGAAATGGATGAAAAAAAGTAAAGGGTGAAAAAAGAAAAGGGTGAAAAAAAGAAATGGATGAAAAAAAGTAAAGGGTGAAAAAAAGTAAAGGGTGAAAAAAAGTAAAGGGTGAAAAAAAGAAAAGGGTGAAAAAAAGTAAAGGGTGAAAAAAAGAAAAGGGTGAAAAAAAGTAAAGGGTGAAAAAAAGTAAAGGGTGAAAAAAGAAAAGGGTGAAAAAAGTAAAGGGTGAAAAAAGAAAAGGGTGAAAAAAAGAAATGGATGAAAAAAAGTAAAGTAAAGGGTAAAAATAAAAAAAGTAAAGGGTGAAAAAAAAGTAAAGTAAAGGGTGAAAAAAAGAAAAGGGTGAAAGAAGTAAACGTTGAAAAATGTAAAGGGTGAAAAAAATAAAGTAAATGGTGAAAAAGTAAAGTAAAGGGTGAAAAAAAAAGCAACGGGTGAAAAAAAAAAAAAACCGTCGTAGTATGTCGCCACAACAAAAAAATATTTAGCTGTTTTTTTCCTTTCTGGTTGAGGCTTAGAACTTTCTGAACGACCCTACGCAAATAGATCCTTTTATTCAGCTACTAAATCCTCTAATATTTTTTCTAAAATATACCTAGCTAATTATAGATAACGACTTACTAC
>OZ010589.1:15697363-15704863 GCA_963932145.1 Acanthosepion lycidas
AATCCTTTTTTTTTTGTCTATTTTAAATATTAAGTATCTAAGGTTAATATACTATGCGGCCCCACAAAATTGTGAATTTTTTAATGTGGCCCTTGCACTGAAACATTTGCCCACACATGGCCTAGAATAGTTCGAACGAAGTTAAGCTATTAAATGACATTCTGATACTAATGAGAAAAGATGTGAGGAAGAATGAAGAAGAAGAAAAAAGAAAGAAAGAAAGGATGACAGAAAGATCAAGGTAAAGGAAGACAAAATGACAAATAGCAAAAGAAAGAAAGAACGAACGAACGAACGAACGAAAGAAAGAAAGAAAGAAAGAAAGAAAGAAAGAAAGAACGAACGAACGAACGGAAGAAAGAGAGAAAGAAAGAAAGAAAGGATGATAGAAAGATCAAGGTAAAAAAAAAAGACAAAATGACAAATAGCAAAAGAAAGAAAGAACGAAAGAAAAAACGAACGAACGAAAGAAAGAAAGAAACAACGAAAGAAAGAACGAACGAACGAAAGAAAGAAAGAAACAACGAAAGAAAGAACGAACGAACGAACGAAAGAAAGAGAGAAAGAAAGAAAGAAAGAAAGAAAGGATGATAGAAAGATCAAGGTAAAGGAAGACAAAATGACAAATAGCAAAAGAAAGAAAGAACGAACGAACGAACGAAAGAAAGAAAGAAAGAAAGAAAGAACGAACGAACGAACGGAAGAAAGAGAGAAAGAAAGAAAGAAAGGATGATAGAAAGATCAAGGTAAAAAAAAAGACAAAATGACAAATAGCAAAAGAAAGAAAGAACGAAAGAAAAAACGAACGAACGAAAGAAAGAAAGAAACAACGAACGAACGAACGAACGAAAGAAAGGGAGAGAGAAAGAAAGAAAGAAAGAAAGAAAGAAAGGATGATAGAAAGATCAAGGTAAAAAAAGACAAAATGATAAATAGCAAAAGAAAGAAATAACGAACAAACGAACGAAAGAAAGAAAGAAAGAAAGAAAGAAAGAAAGAAAGAATGAATAGGAGAAAGTAAGAAAGGATGATAGAAAGATTAAGGTAAAGGAAGACAAAATCTATAAGTAGCAAAAGAAAGAGAGAAAGAATGAATGAAAGAAAGAATGAAAGAATGAAGGAAATAGAAGGAAAAAATGACAAAAAAGGATGTTAACTGAAAATGAAAGAAAAAACAACGGAAAATGAAAGAAAATAGAAATAGAAAAAGAATGAAAGAAAGAAAGAACGAAAGAAAGAAATCCAATTGAAAAAATACAGAATGTAAGAAATAAATGCAAAAGAAGAAAGAAAAAAGAAAGAAAAAAAAAAGAAGAAAGAAGGAAAGGAAGAAAAAAGAAGAAAGAAAGAAAAAAAAGGGAAATCGGTTGAAAGAAAGGTAGAAAAAAAGAGGATATTGTAAAGAAGACAAATAGAAAGAAAGGCACACCTGAAGAAAGAAAGAAAGAAAGAAAGAAAGAAAGATGAACGAAAAGAAAGAAAACCAGTCAAGGCAATTGACTAGAAGAAAAACAAATAGAAAGAAAGAGACACCCTAAGAAAGGAAGAAAAATAAAAAAAGAAAAAAAAAAGAAAGAGTGAAAGAAAGAATGAATGTTAAAAAGACAGAAAGAAAGTGAGTCAATCGAAAAGGAAAAAAAATGACTAACAATAACAGAAAGAAAAAAAAAACAAAAAAAGAAAGGCAGTCAAAAAAAAAAAAGAAAAGAATAGGTATCTAAAAACGAAATAGGAGTAGATAGATCTGCCTATCGCCCTGTTCACACTCCTCCCTGGTCTTTTCAACTGGTGTAGAGATTTATCACTTGTTTCCTGTTTAGGGTTGGGTTTTCGACTGCCTCTAAAGTCTTTTCATTCTTTTTACCTCCCTTTTGTATCTTAGTGGTATTATCGTCTTGCTTAGGGTGAAATGATTTAAAGAAAAAAAAAAAAAAAAAAAAAAAAAAAGCAGAAAGAAAAACAACGATAAAGTGAAAGAAAGTAAAAAGGAAACAATAGCAAATGCAAAAAGAAAGAAAGAAAAAGAATGGAAGGAAGAAATAAAGGCAATCCAAATATAAAGAAAGAAAGAAAGAAAGAAAGAAAGAAAGAAAGAAAGAAAGAAAGAAAGAAAGAAATGCAACTGAAAAATAAAGAAAATCAAGAAAGATCAACCGAAAAACGCAGAAAAAGAAAGGCAGTCAATAAGAAGAAAGAAAGAAAGAAAGAAAGAAAGAAAGACAAGCAAAAAGACGGAAAAAATAGAAAGAAAGGAACGTCCAAAGAATGAAAGAATGAAAGAAAGAAAGAAAGAAAGAATGAAAAGCCGTTATGGATATAGATAATTAGACAAATATTAAGAAAAACGAAAGAAAAAAGAAAGAAAGTAAAAAAAGTTGGTTAGAAAAAATAAAGAGGTGAAAGAAAGATATAGACAGACAGACAGACAGACAGATAGATAGATAGATAGATAGATAGATAGATAGATAGATAGATAGATAGATAGATAGATAGATACGAACAGCATGAGATAGATAGATAGATAGATAGATAGATAGATAGATAGATAGATACGAACAGACTGAGATAGATAGATAGATAGATAGATAGATAGATAGATAGATACGAACAGACTGAGATAGATAGATAGATAGATAGATAGATAGATAGATGGATAGATAGATAGATAGATAGATAGATAATGAACAGACTGAGATAGATAGATAGATAGATAGATAGATAGATACGAACAGACTGAGATAGATAGATAGATAGATAGATAGATAGATAGATAGATAGATAATGAACAGACTGAGATAGATAGATAGATAGATAGATAGATAGATACGAACAGACTGAGATAGATATATAGATAGATAGATAGATAGATAGATACGAACAGACTGAGATAGATAGATATATAGATAGATAGATAGATAGATACGAACAGACTGAGATAGATAGATAGATAGATAGATAGATAGATAGATAGATGGATAGATAGATAGATAGATATATAATGAACAGACTGAGATAGATAGATAGATAGATAGATAGATAGATACGAACAGACTGAGATAGATAGATAGATAGATAGATAGATAGATAGATAGATAGATAGATAATGAACAGACTGAGATAGATAGATAGATAGATAGATAGATAGATACGAACAGACTGAGATAGATAGATATATAGATAGATAGATAGATATGAATGAGAGAAAAAACAGTCAACTGAAAACGAAAGAAAGACAAACGTAGCAAAGAAAAGTGCAATAAGAATTAAATAAAAAAAGAATATTGAAGAAAGAAAGAAAGAACGAAAGAATAAAGAATAAATGACAACCGAAAAAAAGAAAAAAGAAAAAAAGGCAACTAAAAGAAATGCGACCAAAAAGAGAGAAAAATATAAGAAAAAATAAATAAATAAATAAATATCAAGAGAAATGAAAGACTTCCGTAAAAAGATGCAAGCGAAGACAGAACAAAAAAAAGAAAAAAAAAAGGTCGTAAGCATTCAAAGAGTGAAATTAAGAAAGAAAGAAAAATAACCAAAAAAAGAAAGTTTAAAAGAATAATTAAAGAAAAACAAAGGCAAGAGAAAAAGAAAGTCAAACGAAACAAAAAATGAAAAAGAAAACCCAATAAAAAAGAAAGAAATAAAGACGACTGAAGAGAGAAGGAAGGAAAGACAAAAGACAAATGAAAAATAAAAGAAAGTCAACGAAAAAGAAATAATGAACAAATGACAACCGAAAATGAAAGAAAAAAAGAAAGAGGAGAGAGAGAGAGAGAGAGAATAAGAAAGAAAGACAGAAAGAAAGAAAGAAAGAAAAGCATGAGAATGGATTAAATGAAAATGATTAAAAAGATTTTTAAAAATAAAAATAAAAAAAAGAAGTGGTTTATACGGAAAATGAAGGCATAGAAAAAAAGGCAACAAGGCCGTAAGTGATAGATAGATATTAGGTTGGTGCAAAAATAATGACGTAATAATGTCGTTTTTTGACGTATTTTTAACCTCAAAAAACGACATTATTACGTCATTATTTTTGCACCAACCTAATAGATAGATAATGAACCGACTGTGATAGATAGATAGGTAGATAGATAGATAGATAGATAGATAGATAATGAACAGACAGATAGATAGATAGATAGATAGAAAGATAGATATGAACAGACTGAGATAGATAGATAATGAACAGACTGAGATAGATAGATAGATAGATATGAACAGACTGAGATAGATAGATAGATAATGAACAGACTGAGATAGATAGATAGATAGATAGATAGATAGATAGATAGATATGAACAGACTGAGATAGATAGATAATGAACAGACTGAGATAGATAGATAGATAGATAGATAGATAGATAGATAGATAGATAGATAGATATGAACAGACTGAGATAGATAATGAATAGTATGGAACGAAAGAAAGAAAGAAAGAAAGAAAGAAAGAAAGAAAGAAAGAAAGTAGGACAAAGCGTCAGGCAGTAAGCAGGCAGGAAAGGAATTCTTGTTGCAACAAACGGACAGGTAGGGGGTGTGGGTAGAATAGGAAAGAGAAGAGAAAGAAATGAAGAAAAAAAACAAAAAAACATTGGTTACCCGTATGTAAACACTAACAATATCTTTGTATATACGCAACTCTTGTGTTTGGCTGGGTAGTCAGTCACGTTCCCGCGCATTTCGTGAAAACACACGCATGCGCACAACCATCCCGCGCAAGCCCCGCCCACTAATTTACTCGTCAGAATATGACCTTACCACTTTTTTTTACAACTCCATAGTAATCGGAAAAGACGCTTCACCAGCAGCACTTGTAGTATCAGCCATAGTACGCCGATAGATGCCCGTATGTCAGAGCATAGAGAGTAATGCCTTCTAAATATATTATCTCGACATTTTAAGGGGGGGAGTTTTAATGTATAGTGGTTCTACTACCGCGAGCCATAAAATTAGCCAAAGATATTCAAAATAAAAGCTTTCTTTTTGGATATTCAGCCAACAACAGTGTCTTTCTGATAGCCGTCCTGACTTCTTTTTATGTGTCGCGGCGAGCATGGCTCTCCACTTCTCCCTGTCCCTTTGTAGCTCTCAATAACTCTCGTCAGTCTGCCACCTCCCCCAGACCACGTTCTATCATCCACTTGCTTAAGCCCGCCAGTTATGTCATCGTCCGGTTTACACTCCTCCCTGGTCTTTTGAATACGAGCAGAGGTTAATTCCTTGTTTCCGAATTCTTCTAAAATCTATTCTTTCACATTATTTTCCGTTGCACCCCCCTCTTGCATCTTGGTAGCCGTATCACGTTTCTTGGGGTGGATCTTCTTACTATGAACCCTTCTACCTCGACTTGTTCTTGGGCCTTCTCTTTGTCTCTCTTTCCCACTATTCGACCCGTGAGCATCAGATTCTCCAAGCCCTCCTTTCTCATTACGGGTCCCAGAAACTTCAGCTTCCTCTTCCTGATGTTAAATATAAGCCTCCTCCTTATTTTCATCCTCTCCAAACCTCAACACGCTCGGTCCATATTCCAAGTACCTTTCTGTGGAACCATAGCGCTCTTCATCTTTGAGGAGACTATCCAACATTCGCCGTAAAGGACGACCTGTGTCGCGTAACGGCTCAGTAAGCTATATTAATATGTGACCCCAACATACTAAAAATGGTTTATTTGTTATAAATTTAGTTCATCGTGTAAAACCTGTGTAGTAAATGATGTAGCACAAATAAAGCAAAAACTAGAGTCGGTGGTGGTGGAGGAGCCGGGTCAGGAATTCCAGCCAATGAGAATACGTTTCCGATATAATCTCAGCCAATCAGCGCCGGGTGCGTGTCGAAAGCTACTACTATCGTGGTTGTGATAAATTACTACCATTTCTTCTAAAGTACGAGACGAAAACTGGGCCGTCCGCCAGAGATAGCTTGGCACCGTCGCACAAAGTACCCTTGTATCGCAACGATTAGCAAACTAGTTTCACGAGTCTTTGCCAGTGAATTCGCTTTTCTCATTTGATATTCAGCCAAATTCAGCCGAACTGAACACCGATCATATATATATATATATATATATATATATATATATATATGTAAGCATTAGGTCTACACCTACATTAATACAGACTCGAGAATGATTAAAAAAAAACAAAAAATGAAGCATGTATTTAAATGTATTTAAATAGTGGCAATTATTACGCTCAGTGGTAGCCATTTTCGTTGAAGCCATTTATTTATAGGGACGATGATATACTGAGGGCGAATCATGAATTTATCTCTGGGTAAGAAATATTTAACGAGGATTGTTTATGTCATTTTAATAATTGCTAATACAACGCTATTAACATATTGCAGAGAGTAGAAAGGTTCTATCTATCTATCTATCTATCTATCTATCTATCTATCTATCTATCTCAGTCTGCTCATTATCTCTCTGTCTCTCTCTGTCTCTCTATCTATCCATCTATATAAATCTGTTCATATCTATGTCTGGTCTTTATCTATCTATCTATCTATCTATCTATCTATCTATCTATCTATCTATCTATCTCAGTCTGCTCATTATCTCTCTCTCTCTCTCTCTCTCTCTCTATCTATCTATCTAAATCTGTTCATATCTATCTATGTCTGGTCATATCTATCTATCTATCTATCTATCTATCTATCTATCTATCTATCTATCTATCTATCTATCTAATTCTGCTCATATCTATCTATCTATCTATCTATCTATCTATCTATCTATCTATCTATCTATCTATCTATCTATCTCATACTGTTCCAGTATATCTATCTTATTCTGTTCATATCTATCTATCTATCTATCTATCTATCTATCTATCTATCTATCTATCTATCTATCTATCTATCTCAATCTGTTCATTCTCTTTCTATCTATCTATCTATCTATCTATCTATCTATCTATCTATCTATCTATCTATCTCATACTGTTCCAGTATATCTATCTTATTCTGTTCATATCTATCTATCTATCTATCTATCTATCTATCTATCTATCTATCTATCTATCTCATACTGTTCCAGTATATCTATCGTATTCTGTTCATATCTATCTATCTATCTATCTATCTATCTATCTATCTATCTATCTATCTATCTATCTCATACTGTTCCAGTATATCTATCGTATTCTGTTCATATCTATCTATCTATCTATCTATCTATCTATCTATCTATCTATCTATCTATCTCCTTCTGTTCATATCCATCTATCTATTTATGACAGCACAGAATTCCTGTGTACCTCGTTATCTTACTTTGAGCAATTGCATGACAAAGGGTTAAAAAAAAAAGAAAAAAAAAAACAACAAGAAAAAACAAAAAGAAAACACAGATGCGTAACTTGTTTCGTCGTTCGAAAAGACTTCTTCAGACTGATAGCGGTTTTATCGATAGTATCTTGTAAATGTATAGAAGGCCAAAATACAACCAACTGCCATTTACAATTCTCCGACAAGAAAAGCTGACGGTAACGGATGCTTCTCTCC
>OZ010589.1:15709863-15719863 GCA_963932145.1 Acanthosepion lycidas
GGAAACAGAAAGTTAGAGAAAGATAGGAAGAATATTTTAACCAATCGGAGACAGTTTTATAATACATAGGTAAGTCTAATCTAAAATAGACCATAGGGGTTATCGATTATGTTTCACGGTTCCGAAACACGAGTGCTAACATTAAACAAGTCCAATGGTTGATCTTGGCTCATCGATTGGAATAAATATACACTGAATGAGTCGGTTTTTTAAAAGTTACGAAAGACAAGAGTAGCGGAAAGAGATTTTTTACCTTCTTCTAGAAAATCGAAACACAGTGGAATTCATTACATTCACTAACGTACTAATAACCTCGGAAAAGGTATGAATCCAATTCGTCTCCCAACTATGGTAGGAAAGACTGGGTTCTATAGTTTTGGGTGGCAACCGGTCTAGGAGAAGAAAACTCTGAATTACAATCAGCCTGGAAAAGGTTGGGCTCCTTTAGGCTATTTTCTCCAAGACGCATTCTACTGCGGCTACTGTATATCTGATGTCCCTTAGGCCATAAAGGGTTAAGTGACATGTGATCGTGATACATGTATGAGTTGCTAAAATGGAGGGACGGTGGTTTGCTGCTCAGATTGAGGAATTTGAAAGCCAGGTTCAAATTCCAGTTGAATTCATTCCATTCACTAACGTGCTAATAAACTTGGGAAAGGTATGAATGCTGTTCCTTCTTATCCCCCTACCAGTCACGGGTAATTATTTGAACTTTGTTGAATGGTGCTACAGAATCACAAACAAAGAACTGTACCAAATAACAGAAACCACATCACTTGAGGACTTTCAACAGCAGCAACAACTAAAATGGACATCACATGTAATTCAAAGAGAAAATAATGAAGCCTGAGTGTCTTGGCAAAGATCATCCTTCTTTGAACCTTGTGGACTGGTGCTACAGAATCAAAAACAAAGAACTGTACAAAATAACAGGAACCACATCAATTGAGGACTTTCAACCGCAGCAAAAACTAAAATGGATATCACATGTAACTGAAAGAGAAAATAATGAATCCTGAGTGTCTTGGCAAAGATCATCCTTCTTTGAACCTTGGGGACTGGTGCTACAGAATCACAAACAAAGAACTGTACCAAATAATAGAAACCACATCACTTGAGGACTTTCAACAGCAGCAAAACTAAAATGGATATCACATATAAGTCAAAGAGAAAATGATGAAGCCTGAGCGTCTTGGTACCTTTTGCACTGGTAGTACAGAATCACACAGTGAATTGTACCAAATGAGGGAGAGAGATAGATAGATAGAGAGAGAGAGAGAGAGAGAGAGAAGAGAGAGAGAGAAAGAAAGAAAGACAGAAAAGGACGGTAGGGAGGCACGGAAGGCACGGTGGAGTGATGGATAGAACCTTGGAGAGCCGAGTTCAAATTCCAGTCGAATCCATTACATTCACTTACGCGCTAATACCCTTGGGAAAGGTATGAATATTTGTTAGGGGATTTTGATTATTTTTGTGTCAGATCTTTGTTATTTCAACAATAAATACCAGTGTCTTTAGCGCAGATCCTCACAACCCTATATATATATATATATATATATATATATATATATATATATATATATATATATATATATATCCGGACTCAGATGGGTTAAATGCTGCTTTAATCCTTGCCTTCAAGTAATCTTTGGATTTACAAAAAGTTTTGTTGGTGTCTCGTTCAACTTTGCCCCACATATAACGATCACGGGGCTTATAGTCTGGGAAGTAACATAGCCAGATGTAAGGGGTGATGTGGTCTGGTGAAATTGTCTGACAGCCATAACTGGGTTCTCCTGCTTGTGCGTCATGATGCAGAGTCCTATTGCCAGATGTATGGTCTTCCAGTAACCACTCTCTTGAGGAAGGAAAGGGAAGGAATTTGCAGAGAACTGCAGGAGATAGAGAAAGCTGGAAAGCCATGATCGGTTTACGTCCTGAAAGGACACGGCACATAAAAAGAAAAGAAAAATCTACTTAATAATGGAATCGTTCGTGTTACTCCCTGGCGGTCTAGTTTCAAACCACGGTGTCGGCTACGACATTTACTCTTATACAACTTATTCTACATAGCAGGGTACACTGAACTTTCTAGCCGTGTTTGATAGCTCGGATTCAACTAAAAATCCTACTTGGTTTAGATGGAGCATACTCTTGAGCTGTATCTAAAATCCGCTCAGCAGGTTGGCTCTCAAAAAAAAAAAGTTCGTAAACTTTGCTTTCTCATGAATGCCTTTGAGAAAAACAAGAATCCATCTATTACCTTTTATGATGTTGGACGGCTTCGCTTGTCACTTTTTTTTTATGTCAGTCGAAAACTCGTTATCACTTCGAAAAATGCTCCTTATATTCGAGAGATTCGTAGATCCCGGTACTAGTTGTATATGCCTTCCAATAATAACCGCACTAGTAATACTTGTTCAAGTAGTAATTGCCAAATATTATAATGATTTGAAGAGAATCTTAATCCGTATCGTAGTAGAGTAGAGAATGGACGTATAACAAAAGTGTAGAGACAAGAAGAGTGAACAGTGATCTCTATAGTCATCACGCTACTTCCTGTTTATTCACTTTCTTTAAGGCTTATACTTAACATCAGAAAGAGGCAGCTAAAGTTTCTGGGGCATATAATGAGGAAGACGGGCCTGGAGAATCTGATACTCACGGGTCGAATAGAGGGAAAGAGAGACAAGGGAAAGCAGAGAGTGACATACCTGGCGGGCTTAAGCAAGTGGATGACAGAAGGTGGTTTGGGGGAGGAAGCAGAGGGAAGGAACTTCTTGAGAGCTGCAAGAGATAGAGGGTGTGGAGAGCCATGATCGACGTCGCCCTTAAAAGACATGGCACATAAAAAAGAAAGGATATTGTTATTATGTTAGCAGATGATATCAACATTATCGTATAATTATTATATTCTCAATTGAGGAAATATCACTAGGTTTCTGGGACACATAATGAGGAAGGAGGGCCTGGAGAATCTGATACTCACGGGGCGAATAGAGGGACAGAGAGGCAAAAGAAAACAACGCGTGGCATATCTGACGAACAGGAGCAGTTGGATGACAGAATGTGGTTTTGAGGGAGGAAGCAGAGGGAAGTCACTTGAGAGCTGCAAGGGATAGAAAGAGGTGGAGAGCCATGATCGCCGTCGTCCTTAAAAGACATGGCACATAAAAAGAAAGAATATTGTCATTATGTTAGCAGATCATATTAACATTATCGTATAATTATTATATTATCAGCTGAGGAATTATCCTGTTTCTGGGACACCTAATGAGGAAGGAGGGCCTGGAGAATCTGATACTCACCGGGCGAATAGAGGGAAAGAGAGACAAGGGAAAACAGCGCGTGACATACCTGGCGGGCTTAAGCAAGTGGATGACAGAACGTGGTCTCGGGGAGATGCCAGAGGGAAGGAACTTGTTGAGAGCTGCAAGGGATAGAAGGAGGTGGAGAGCCATGATCGCTTACGCCCTGAAAGGACGCTGCACATAAAAAGAAAAGAAAGATATACTTAATAATGGAATCGTTCGTTTTACTCCCTGGCGATCTAGTTTCAAACCACAGTGTCGGCTACGCCATTTATTCTCATACAACATTACCCAATTTATAACAATGGGCTAAATAACACTGAACTTATTAGTCGTGTTCGACAGATCAGATTCAATTAAGAATCATAGGTGGCTCAGATGGTTCCTTCTCTTGAACTGTATCTAAAACCCGCTCATCAAAATAAATAAATAAATAAATAAATAAAAGAGGGCTTAGAAAATCTGATACTCACAAGACAGATAAGAGATAATAGGGACAGAGGAAAACAACATATAACATAGTGAGTTTGATGGCGGAACAGGGAGAGCTAACAAAAGAATAACATTTATTAAGAGCTACAAAGGTCAGGAAATTGTGGAGGGCTATGATCGCCGACGTCCTGAACGGTCAGAAGAAGAATGATCTTGTGTTAAGGGATGACGGAACAAGCGTTAGGAAAAATAACAAAAAGATAAAATTTATTAAGAACTACGAAGCAGAGGAAATGGTGGAGAGCCATGATCGCCTACATCTTGAAGGGACACGACACATAGAAGAATTATCATGTGTTAATGGATGACGGAACAAGGTTTAGGAGAAATAACAAGAAGACAACATTTATTAAGAGCTATGAAGAATAGGAAATTGTGGAGAGCCATGATCGCCAATGTTGTGAAGGGACACAGCACATAGAAGAAAAAGAATGAGTTTGTGTTAATGGATAGCAGAACAAGGTTTGGGAGAAATAACAAATGGACAAAATTTATTAAGAGCTACGAATGTAAGGAAATGATGGAGAGCCATGATCGCCCACGCCCAGAAAGGACACGGCACATAAAGAAGAAGTATTACAAAAAAAAAAAAAAAAAAAAAAAAACTCCTTGCGCACTTCGGTGTAGTGTAACAGATAGTAGTCTTGTCTCGCTAGATCAATTACAAGTTAGTTCGATCCACACGGGGCGCTCCATAATTTCGGCCTTGTGCCATATTTAAGTTATGTTTAGTAAATAACTATAAAAAATAGTTGTAATTACTTACTAGCAAATGGAGCGGCCACTGAAATTGGAGAATTTCCGTTTTTTATTTTATTTCAAGGCGCCGATGGAGTAGAATTCACAAGAGCGTTTCAATGGCTCCTGTCATTGGTAATAAGAATTTGTGTCTCTTTTATGAGTCCACCTCGTTCATACGTGCTACACGGCTCTAATTTCACAGAAAATACTCAACACATTTATCGTTCATACTGTCTGAGTTTTATTACCCGTAGTCAAACAAAACTTATATAAAAAGAACATTTAAAGGTACTTAAGATACGACAATTGTATTCATTCTTGTCATTTCAGTATTACTTGATTCGCAACTTGCATTTTCCCTGAATCGGCGGGAATACATACATATATATATATATATATATATATATATATATATATATATATATATATATATATATATATATATATGCAACAAAATATTTCTTATTTAACAGTTAAAATATTTCATTCTTGAAAATGGCTAAATGTATAGCCGAAAGCGCTTGAAAAAAAAGAACATTCGGAGAGTTTTTATATAATTTATCATCCGAAAAGAAAAAAAAAAATTATTAGATCGCATGAGAAATTGTGTAAAAAAACTCAATAAAAGCACCTTGTCTGTCGTATTCAATGAAATGTGCATGAAAGAAAGATTGCTGCCTAAATATATATATATATATATATATATATATATATATATATGAAGAAATATATTCTTAAGGTGTGCTATATTTATGGAATAAAGTGGTCAATATCAGAGGTGGAGCTTGTGTAAATATAAAAGTGAAGATAGAAGTCAACACTTAGAGGCGACAGTCTGTTTCATGGCCTGACGATTGCATCTAGCATGAAACAGACTGTCGCCTCTAAGTGTTGACTTCTATCTTCACTTTATATATATATATATATATATATATATATATATATATAATGGACTGTACCATCTATTTCGACGTATGGATATTCAGCGTTATTCAATTTTTATGTTTTTGTCGTATATTGTATTTCATTCTTGCTAATGACCTGCATAGAAGTCCACATATTGTGCCACACCGAGAACTTAGGGACTTTTAACAGTAATATTTACCGATGTTTTTCAACAATTTCTGATACCTCTCGGGCAAAAATATCTCCAGTTACTTCTATATATATATATATATATATATATATTAATGAATAATATAATTCTTATTTAAAGATATGTTTAGTGGTACAAAACTTCATGACTGCTATAAACAGAAAAATTAATTTTATTATTACCACTCATGATGATAATAAAAAGTCAAAAATGAAAAACGGGCTAGCCAACCGGTCTCGTACCTCGTTCAACATGGCTAAATCGAGGTTAATAAAATAAATTATTTACAAAAGATCAATGAACAAGGTGTATTGGGGGCGGAGAAAAAATATTTAAATGGTAATTAGTTAGAGGCCTAATACAAAGTCCTTCTGTTTACATAGAGACGGCTTTAATGATAGAATATAGATGGCCTCCAACACTTTTAAGTGGTAATTAGAATGGGAACTGCTAAGGATGGTAAATGAGTCCACACTAAAACAGCACAATTATGGCTGTTTATAAGGTGTTCTGCGATGGAAGACCCGTATGTATTAGTCAAAATGTCTGAAGGAGTGTACTTAAAGTTTCGGATTTTCGCTGGAACGTGTTGTTTTATTCTAACATCTAGCCTTTGCGTCGTTCTCCCTATGTAGTGTGAACCACAACAACATTTAAAAGAATAAATTAAAGAACTATTATGATGTGGAGGGAGAACATCCTTACGCATAGACGGAAGGATAGGCTTGGCAGTGAAAACAACACGAGTGTTAGCGGTAAAGTAACAATGTCGAACTGCCGTAGAAACCTGCTTGGCAAACCTATCACTGATATTACCTAGCTAAGGAAGGCGTAGGTACAAAGGATATCTTTTTACTATAGCCGGTTTGACTTTTTTCTTATTTTACAGAGATTGTTTTCCTTCCTTTTACTCAGTTTCTTTGTTTGCCAAATAAATAAACAAATGAATGAACAAAATAAAAGAATAGCCCATGAAGCAAACGGAAAGAAAGACGATATAAAAGCAACTAATTAATTCCCTAGAGCGGGACAAATAACAAGTTGCTAATCTTGTTAAATAGATAAATGAATCTTTCCTTTATTGGGACTGTGATATTCTTCTTCCTCTATGTACAGTGTCTAGAGTTCAGGACGCTGGCGATCATGGCTCTTCACGTTTTCCTGTCCTTTGTAGCTCTTAATAAAATGTGTCTATTTTGTTAACCCTCCTAAACCTTGCTCCGCAATTCGCTTACTCAAACTAGCTAGCTAGGTAGTGGTATTCCAAGCGTAGCTCAAATGTGGCACAAGGCCGAAAGTATGGGGTACCCATTGAGGATCGAACTCACTACTCAGTCTTAATAGTTCTAGCGAGACAAGCTTGTTAACCATTACACCACCTCAAGGTGCCCAAGCTAGCTAGGTAGTTTTCATTTTGCCTTCAATCTGTCCTGTGAGTATCAAAATTTCCAAACCTCTTTTCCTCATTATGCAACCTAGAAATTTCAACTGTCTCTTCCTGATGTTAAGAACAAAGTGCGATGGGCAAATTGCCGCCATTTTATATTTTAAATTTCGCGGATGTTCGTTGTTTGATTTGATTTTGTCAACTGCACAGTATAATGGGGTCAGTTGGGCATCGTCTGTGAGAAAAATGAGAACCATGATGCAATCCATTCCGCCAGAAATTTGGAAACGGCATGCTGTACTGCTTGGCATTCGCACCGGAAGATCTAATCCGAACATTTCAGAGTGTTTGGGTGTCAATCTGAGGATTCGGAAAGAGTTGGATGAGTGTACTGATGATTACGAAGGTACGGAGCATGGAAAACTCACTCTGATCGTTTTGATAAGAAAAGAACTCCCGAAATTGTTGGTGAGGGCCTCAGACTCAACACGGAGGTCTACATCAAGTGCCTTGAGGAGGTAGTGGTGAAAATTTCTGCGACCACAGCAACATTTACATCCAGCCACCCAACTCCGCAGACTGCAACCACCTTGATTATTATGTGAAGGGGTGCAGTTGAGTGAGAGACCAACAAAATTCCTTGTAACACCAAAGATGAGCTGAAGGCAAGGATTATGGCAGCATTCCCCAACTTAAACAAGGTGACCGTCCAGAAGAGTTGCAGGAGTTTCGCCTGGAGGCCGTGGTTGAAGCCAATGGTGTGCTATTGAATAAATTTACTCTTTTTCATTTAAAGATATTTCTGTGTAATTTTGGTAAATATATCTAGACGAAAATTTATCCATCGCGCCCTGTTTATCTGTTAAAATCAGGTTAGTGTTATTTTCAATTTTGGCGTCATTTAGACGACAATTTATCCATCGCAGCCTGTATATCAATCAAAATGAGATGTCAGCGTTAGTTTCAATTTTGGCGTCATTTAGACGACAATTTATCCATCGCAGCCTGTATATCTGTCAAAATGAGATGTCAGCGTTAGTTTCAATTTAGGCGTCATTTAGACGACAATTTATCCATCGCAGCCTGTATATCTGTCAAAATGAGATGTCAGCGTTAGTTTCAATTTAGGCGTCATTTAGACGACAATTTATCCATCGCAGCCTGTATATCTGTCAAAATGAGATGTCAGCGTTTGTTTCAATGTTGGCGGCATTTAGACGACAATTTATCCATCGCACCCATACCCCCCCCCCGTATAAATTTTTTAAATCTTTTTCTTTCCATTTTCTCTAATACTTCGTTGTTGCACACCTTTGTGACTTGCTTTAAAATTGTATTGCGGGGTATTTTACCATAAAAAATAAATTTTTACGCTTTCATTGTGTTCTTCTTTTTTTTTGTGGGGGGGGGGATTTCACTATTTACCCATAGCTGGGACCCTAACAAGTGCTAGGTGCCTCCACACTCCTCAAAACTTCCCGTTCAGAGACCTTGCTGCCGGATGTAGTTTATCGTCATAACCAGTACTGACATGATTTTTAGCCTCTTCAAACATTTACCTGTATATAGTGGGGCCCCCACCCCTATGTTTTGTGTACAAAATCGATCATAAAATCGAGTATTACTACGAAATTTTATGATCAATTTTGTACACAAAACATGGGAGGGAGGCACACTATACAAAAGTAATTTACAAAAAAAAAAAAAAAAAATGGTAGATTTGCGATAAATAAAATATCAAATCTATCTTTTTTTTTATTTTTATTTTTTTTTAAATAGCTTTTAAACTAAGAAATGTATTTTTCGTTGCAGAAGACACGAAGTCATATTTCAAGTTTAATAAATTATTTTGACTTTAAAAAAATAATATAAAAACTATAAAAAATAATATAAAAAATATGCAAAATACCAAAAAGTTAATCTATAAATTGTACTGCATGCTGCTGCTAAAAATTCTCCTACTCAGTAATATTATTATTAACGGAACTACCATTTCAAACAGCTACTACTATAGGACTATTTTCGGGACACTGGAAGCATGTCTGCTACTTGATAATGGTGAAAACCAGTGTCAAACAGATTCAATCATTGAGTGAGATGCGAAGAGATCCCGTGCGAACGAACAAGATCTCGTTGGTGCCGAGAACGTAGTCTTAATTGTAAGTTTTTTTTTCTTATATTTTCTTCCACAGAGTTAAAGACTGTCGTCTGTTTTTGATAATTTGTCTTTTTTTTTCTTTTTTTTTTTTTGATAGTTTTATTTTTCCTGATAAGCAAACTTCCTAAATCTCGTCTGCAAATAAGTGTAGACATATTTCGCTGTTTGTCTGTAGTACAACTGTACTGTGGTATAGGGAAGACTGAAGCCCGCACAGACATAGAACATTAATGGTAGAATTCTTTGTCTTTCACGTGAAGCAATAGCACTTTACTACCAGCACCTCCCACAACACATTATAGGCAGTTCGGTTGGTAAAGAAAAGCTGTTCTTTACTGTTTAATCAGTTGGCTCGTATTTGAAAATTGAGGTGCTATATATTCAACTTATTTTGTATTCAAGGACGAAACAGAAAACGGAATTTGTCAGCCTGTCCCCAAATATATGGCGACGCTATTTGGAGATGTATAATTTTTTTTCTATAAAACTGTTACAGTTATTTAAAAAATTGATAATAAAATTAAATTTTTCTTTTATTTCTTTTGTTTTTTTTTTTTGTGAGAAACATAACCTTCTACAACATTTATATGTGCTTAGAACGCGGAAATATCTATACCTATCATTTCAGGAAATATATACACACGAAAAGCTAAAAGAAATAAAAAAAAGATATTTTCAAGAAATGTTTATAGTAAGATACACTAATATATATATATATATATATATATATATATATATATATATATATACATACATATATATATATATAACGACGGTGATCATTATATAAGCAAGGATCTTTTAACATTTGT
>OZ010589.1:15724863-15732363 GCA_963932145.1 Acanthosepion lycidas
TTTAAACACACACACACACACACACACACACACACACACACACATATATATATATATATATATATATATATATATATATATATATATATGTTTGTGTGTGTGCAAGGCCAATGTATGGGTAGCGTGTCTATATAGGTGAAAAATTCGCCCTAGAAAAATTGAAAATAAATCCAATGAATATAATTACATATTAGAGGCGTTTTAAAATATGCTCTCATAAATATATCAAAAAATTTTTTACAAGTATAAGTTGAAGTTCATTATTTTTTACAAGTTGAAGTTCATCATTTTTATCCATAATGTTCAATGTGTTAAAAACACATTGAACATTATGGATAAAAAATAATGAATTTTATATTTTTTTCCTCATAAAGAAACCCCGAAGAATGTCATCAAAATCAGAGAAAACATTAAATACTTTATTATGTCTCTGGGGGTCGATGATAGTACGCACCGATCCATTACATATACAAACAATAGATATGTTAGTAAGTCAGTTACCAAATATATCTGTCTGCCTATATATCACAAAAATAAGAAATTTAGGGCACAAAATTAATGTTTGTTATTTGGCAAGTTACGCATATATTGGGACTCTTTTGAGAATCTCTCTATTTTCAGCATTTATATACATTTCATTTATATATATATATATATATGTCAAACCTTATTGCTCTCCGTCCCCCGGCAGTACTTTGTGACCGTCGCTATCTTATCGACATTTGTTTGTTTTTTTTTTTTCGTACCTACATTTATATAGGTTACAAATTAACCACAACTGAAGGATGAAAAAAATTCGCGAATTTTTGACGTCATTCTTCGTGTCTTTTTTTATTTTTTTTGTTCAAAAGAAAACTATATAATTTTTTTTTTATCCGTAATGTTGAATGTGTTAAAATTATTCAAACTTAACATGAAAAAAAAAATCTTAAATTGATGTCAAAAATTACCTCAAAACATTGTCGATAAAAACATCTCAAGTTGATGTTAAAAATTACCGCGAAACATTGTCGATTTATTTAAGACAGAATGATCTATTATGACATGTCTCTAATTTGTATTTAAATACATTGTATTTATTTTCAATTTTTTAGTTGAACTGTTCGCCTATATTGCATATGATCCATTATTGTTCATAATTAGGTTACAATCAAATTTGTATTTTATTTGAATACTACCTTATGGAAATTGACATGTGGTAGATTAGGAAGTGCTCCGTATCAAGGAATTGAAGTAGGGTATCATAGATCCGTGGGGAGGGGCGCACGAGACCCTTGCACTGGCTCTGAGTCTGTGATTTGACAGGAGTTATATATATATATATATATATATATATATATATATATTATACGTTATTACATTCGAACATACAAGTTACCACTACAAATAATGCATATTTGTTTCGACGCCCAATTCGGACATCTCATCGGGTGGTGATCAAAAACTAGTTAACAATTGCTCTACTTTTTGTGTTGAACTCTCTTTTAGATTAATAATATGAACGTTCTCTTTACATTTGTGTATGTATATATATATATATATATATATATATATATATATATATATATGTATATATATATATGTATATATATATATGTATATGTATATATATATATGTATATGTATATGTATCTATGTATATGTATATATATCTATGTATATGTATATATATATATATATATATGTATATATATATATGTATATATATATATGTATATATATATATCTATGTATATATATATATGTATATATATATATATATATATGTATATATATATATGTATATACATATATCTATGTATATATATGTATATATATATATGTATATCTATGTATATATATGTATATATATGTGTATATATATATCTATGTATATATCTATGTATATATATGTATATATATGTATCTATATATATATATATGTATATATATGTATATATATATATATGTATATATATGTATATATATATATATATGTATATATATGTATATATATATCTATGTATATATATATGTATATATATATGTATATATATGTATATATATATCTATGTATATATATATGTATATATATATCTATGTATATATATATGTATATATATATGTATATATATGTATATATATATCTATGTATATATATATGTATATATATGTATATATATATCTATGTATATATATATGTATATATATATGTATATATATATATGTATATATATATATGTATATATATGTATATATATATCTATGTATATATATATGTATATATATATGTATATATATGTATCTATATATATATATATGTATATATATATATGTATATATATGCATCTATATATATATATATATATATATATATATATATATATATATATGTATATATATATATTTGTTAAATATAACAGACAACGAATATCTATTATGTTTGATCATGGGCCGTTCTAAACTTCGTATAGTTTCTTTAATTTCGATAGAGTATATATATATATATGTGTGTGTGTGTGTGTGGATTTATATGCATGCGTAAAGAAACACGGTAGGGATAATGCTAGTAATAAATCACTATTCATTGTCATTTGCTTTTAAATTATATTTTAATGGTATTGTTACTTGGATTGTTCTTTAGCGAGCTCTCAAAGACAATTCCAGACACTAAGCCTACCAAATTTCCGTCTTCTTAACTGTGGCAAAAATAATTTTTCATTTACTGTTCAACAATATTTACACATATTTGGTTTTAAATCAATCTTTATTTTTACATTAGGTTCGTTTTTTTTTTTGTTTCTCGTTGCCAGAATCATTAAGTCGTTTCTTTTATTATTGATTACCATTCCACAGTTCATGATTTTGGCGCGGAGTTTCATAGTGCAGCATAATCTAGATAAAGTAGTTAATAGCTAGAATGCCTAAAGAATTTCTTTTTTCTATAAATCATGGCATGGATTCTAATAACTAATTTTCATATTTAGTAGAACGCATGTAAGACAGTAAGTATTTTAAATTTTGTATAGTTTTTTTAAAAATGTTATTGGTGACATTTTATAGCATTGAGGATTAATTAATAGATGTCAATAAAAAATTACACTTGAAAGTTTATCGTAAACAAAAGCAATCTAATTAATTTGTATTCTCACTAATTAAACGGTCTAATTAATTTCTATTCCCACCACAATCAAGATTTAAAATCCAGACTAGACATAGGATTCTACCTCAGCTTTCTTGAGATATGGAGCTCAGAATACCTAAATGAAGAGGAGAAATATATTCTTAATTACTCACATTATTTCATGCTCAATGCTAAAAATCAAGCTTAAAAATCCACAAGTCATTAAACTACATCCGCGTCCTGGGTAAGACGATAAAATACATCCAACAGCAAGGCCTTTGATCAGGAGGTCTTGAAGAGCACATAACCACCTCTTAATTGCTGGTGCTCTCAGGTTCACTCTGACACAGGGTGGTAGCACCTGTTAGGGTCCCAGCTATGCGCAAATAGTTAACTATTACCAGCAATACATTTTTGAAAAAAACTATTACCAGCAATACAATTCTGAAGGAAAAATATTACCAGAAACAGATTTTTGACAAACCAAAATATTACCAGCAATAAAAATGTTTTCAGCATGAAATAACCCATTGAGGTGTTGATATGCCGTAAATCAAAATAAACAAAACCAAAGCACAATTCCAAGAAACTGGAAACCATAAACAGCACTTTTGGCAACAACAACCCCAAATTCAGAATCCTAACAGTTTTTCTACTAAACTTGAAAATATATCAGTATATATATAATCTTATAAATATAAGTAAGTATACTCGTCTGGAAAAACCTGAGGTGTTTTGGCTTGTAAATGAACAAACCAATACCCAAAGAAAAATAAAGGATAAAAAAGAAAGAACTTAGAACATGAAATTCAGGCGAGAACAATCGTCCAGAATCCAAGCTCAGAATCCAAAGAAAAAAAACCCTCCAACACGAGTAAAGTAAAAGTAACTAAGCAACGTGCTCAATACACTAAGTAGATCAAATCTAACTATGAACCTAAAGAGCAAGGTAAACCTACCTAGGATTCATCTACGCGGATTGCCAGGGTACATATATACATATATTCAAAATTATCACATATGCATGTTATAACATGACTACAAAAATTGCAATTTTGTTTCAACACTGGCGTCTTGTCAAGTGATGGTGTTGATTGCAAAACTGCACAAAACTATGCCAACGAGCAGGCATGTGTCCCCTTGAAATTTTTTTTTGCAATCAACACCATCACTTAATATGACACCAGGAGTGTTTAAACAAAATTGCAGATTTTGTTGTGATGATATAATATGCACGTCTTATCATTTTGAATAAATATTTTTTTACTTTACTTAGTAGTGAGCATTCTTTTAAGAATATTTTGGATATCAGAATTTTATTCCATCTGTACCAACTCTGTAATTGTGTATTTTATATACACTCAACTCTCTCGTCGAATTCGACGTATGACGGTCAAGCAGATCAGTTTCCAGGAAACCGACAGCCCAACAACAGTACATGAGATTTGATTATAGTGGTGAAGGTTTTGTGCAGGACCATCCACACTTTTTGAAGGGCCGAATACAGAGACCTGGTGCACCGAATGCCACAAGGTCCCCAAACGACCCTCCGCAGGTTTTGAATTCAGAGTTGTCTTTCTCCTAGACCAGTTGCCATCCAAGGCTATAGAACCCAGTCTGAGGATTCATACCTTTCCTAAGGGTATTAGCACATTCGACTGGAATCCAAGCCGCTATCCATTATTCCACCTCTTATATATATATATATATATATATATATATATATATATATATATATATATATATATATATATATATAAATTATATACTTTACAAATTAGGAGGTCAGTTGATTCCTCTCCTTTGGTTTCAACCTTACGGTATCCTCAAGCGAATTTTATCAAATGGTCATTTAATAAAATTCGCCTGAGGATTGCGTAAATTTGAAACCAAGGTAGCGGATTCAACTGACCTCCTGATTTTTAAAGTTAATATCTCTACATATTATTTTGACTTTTATTTTATTTTTTACACGTATATTGAGCACTTTTTAATACTACTGTTTCCTGCTCTGAGTCAACACTGACCATTAACCTTTTATACATACATACATACATACATACATACATACATACATACATATATGTGTGTGTGTGTTTGTACAAATGTATAGAAAAATAGGAAAGAACACGTTAGGTAAATACTCTTCTAGTTCTTTAGTATTTTTGTTTATATATATATATATATATATATATATATATATATATATATATATATATATATATAATTCTTGGAGGTTAATCTTTTTGGGGCGTTCTTCTAGAATATGTTACACATGGTTGTTGTTAAGTGTCTTCTTTGCAGCGCCAGTCCGTTTAATACTGAGAAGTAATCCTGTCAAAATCTTGAACTTCTACATTTATCACGTTTTTCTATCATATTTTTTTTCAAGTGAGATTGGCATCGTTAAAAATTGGTATATCAGTGTGAGTTAACGCTTCTGCGTTTGAAGGGGTAAAGTAACAATTCTCCGAAAATTCATATAAGTATTATCGTCGATTTTAAATGCTGTGACCTGTGTGTATGAACTGCCTCGGGTGTCTGCTTCATTTCACTAGAAGAGTATTAGAAACACTTCCCAGTGCGCCGGTGATGACGGGCACTACTGTTGCTATATTACAGCCCTTGCTTTGGGAAGCGTATTACCAGGGTACGGAAACCCGAAGACGCATTTGGGATAGCGAAAGATGCCTTTGAAAAGCTAAGCAAAGTATTAAGAAACACAAAAAATATCGTTAAAAACAACGAAAAGCGTACTGAACTGTTATATAGTATCAATTCCCCTATATAACAGTGAATGCTGGACAATATCGTCACAAATGAAAAAGAGACTTTAAGCAACAGAAATATGGCTCTACAGAAGGATGCTGAGAATGCTATAGACTGAACATGTGACACACGACCAACTACTAGAAACAATGGAAACAAAAAAGATATACTTAACATCAGGCATATAGAGTTAGAATTTCTATGACACATAATGAGGAAAGTGGGTTTAGAAAATCCGATACTCACAGGTCAGAGAGAAGGTAAGACGGCCAGAGGAAAGCAAAGCGTAACCTACCTGGCAAGCTTTAGCGAATGGATTGCGGAGAGGATTTCGAAGAGATGCCAAAAAAGACAAATTTATTAGTAGCTGCAAAGGACAGAAAATTGTGGAGTGATACGATCGCCAACGTCCTGTGGGGACACGGCTTTTAGAAGAAGAATTTTTGCCATCTTCGCACCAGAAGAATCTGAACTCGCTAAGATTCTAGTGGCATTAAATTTCTTTCGCTTTTTTCTGTATTTTCATTAATATCAGCAGTCAAAAAAATGTTTTGTAATTCTTATGTTAGTGTCGCCTATTGACATCGTCACTGGTAATTCTGTTCTTTAGGAATGGTGTCAAGAAGAATCCTCACAACCCGAGAACGTTTCAGAGAATCTTTGCAGAGTAAAGGATGGAATTTATTTGAAGGTCTACAATCTTAGTCTCAGTTCCAATTATCTTTTATCAGCTTTTCAGTTTTCTATGTGAAATTACATGGGTACCCATTACTACAGGAATTACCTCGATAATCATGTTCCATAGGTTTTTTTTTTCAACTCCCAGGCAAGATCGTGGTATTTTTCTATCTTTTCAGTTTCTTTGGGGTCCACTCTTGTATCGTATATAGCAGCAAAGACATTAATTTGAAACTTGCTATTCTCTTTATCTATAGAAAATGTTTTCCTGCTTCAGCGACAAAATCTGTCTGAACTGAGAAATCACTTAATATACTAATAACCAAGCATTACGGGATTATTATTATTATTATTATTATTATTATTATTATTATTATTATTATTATTATTATTATTATTATTATTTATTTTCTTTGATTTCTGGCGTTTACACATTTCTTTCCGGGTCCCGCCCAGGGACCTAAGGTTAGAAATGGCATCATGACACTTTTCACTGACAAAAAAAAAAAAAAAAAAAAAAAATTACATAGATAAAGCCCTTCGTAAAGTGTGGGCTGTACTTGTCAGAACAGTTTTTTGTATCTCCTTGAGGCATGGACTTCCAGGAATCCCTTCAATTAGTCTACTGCAATCTTTTCCAACCAGTCCTAGGGCTCCAACTACAACAGGGATTGTTGATGTTCCCATGTGCCACATTTTTGAGATTTCTATTTCAAGGTCCTTGTATTTTGACAGCTTTTTGAACATCTTCAAAGATACATTGCAGTCAGCAGGGACTGCCCCATTCAATAAGGAGGCACCGTTTTTGTTTGTGGTCTTTAATAACAATATCTGGGCGGTTGGCTTTGATTGTTCTGTCAGTGTGTATTGTGTAGTCCCATAGAATTGTAACAGGTCCTATCTCCGTAACCGGGTCTGGGTGGTGTTCATACCAGTTTCTATTATTATTA
>OZ010589.1:15734863-15807363 GCA_963932145.1 Acanthosepion lycidas
GTATATATATAGTACATATATATATATGTATATATATAGTACATATATATATGTGTGTATATATAGTACATATATATATATATGTGTATATATAGTACATATATATGTGTATATTTATATATATAGTACATATATATGTGTATATATATAGTACATATATATATATGTGTATATATATAGTACATATATATATATGTGTGTGTATATATAGTAAATATATATATGTGTGTATATATAGTACATATATATGTGTGTATATATATGGTACATATATATATGTGTGTGTGTGTATATAGTACATATATATATGTGTGCATATATAGTACATATATATATATGTGTATATATATTTAGTACATATATATATATGTATATATATATTACATATATATACATATATATATAGTAAATATATATATGTATATATATAGTACATATATATATATATATATATATATATATATATATATATATATATATAGTACAAGTAATAAATCTGTTAATATATAATCCAAGTAGATCCTAATAATATAAAATATTAAAACTGATCCGCAAAAAGAGCTCAATGTATTTATTATAGCAGACCATATAAATTACATAATACAGGAATCTAAAATTACCTCATGAGTATAGAATATTTTAACTAACGTCAATGCGTTTGAGTCGAAGAGCGCTAACGCATTGACGTTAGTTTAAATAGTCTTAACTCATATGGATAGATTAAATAACTAGATACTAGCAACCGTGTATACGTTCGTATAGCGTGCATGCACAGGTAGGCGAATAAATATTTACTCAATTTACGGTGCTTAATGTGGTTAGACAGAGCTAAGAAGTATATATCAATATATGTACATATACCTACGTTCGAAGTGCAACTCATAAAATGAATAAAGAGAAAGGGAAAAACATTTCTCAGAAAAATGAGAGCTTATCTTGACCAAAGCGTTTCGTCCTTTGACGGACTTCAGTCATGTAAATGTACGGATCTTATTTTGCAACGTGCATTTATAAACAGAATTAAAGATATCGTTAGGTTTTCAAAATGTTTAAATGTAAGAACACTGATAAGTATTCTTCAGGGTAACTGTGAAAGTCAAGGTAAACTATGAGGGGGTGCTAAGTGATGTAATTTAATGCCTAATAAACGGAAGTGAGTCAATATTATTGTTGTTGTTGAATCCTTTTTCGTTTTTTGTTTAATTCTACACACACGCACGCATATATATATATATATATATATATATATATATATATTGTTTATAAACAACAATTCTTCGACGATCTTACTCGAGCGATCATATCTGTTCACGAAATGGTACCTTAACTATAAACATTGACAACATATTATGAAATTAAGTTCGACATATATTTTCTGTTTATACGTTATTTTATTAGATACAATTCATCTAAGTAAAATTACTGTCGAAGAAGCATATATAACTCTTTCTCTCTCTCTCTCTCTCTCTTACATAGAATAAAATTCCAAAGTTACCTCAGTCGAATAGGTATTTCAACCCACAAGATTTACAACACAGAGGTATGAAGAAAAAAATGTATTTTCTATAATTTATATGCTCTGTTATAAATACATTGAGCTCTTTTTATGGATCAGTTTTAATATTTTATATTATTAGGATTCATTTGGATTATACAACAAAGGATTATTACCTTATATATATATATATATATATATATATATTCTTGTGTGTAGGGGTAAAAACATATGGAAAGAGTTGGATGATGTAGTAGCTTAACTGTTAATATTTAACAGCCCCCCCCCCCTGATGAGGGATGTATGCAGCACAAAACAGAGTTTACCGTGGGTTCTCCGAGGCCGTGGGTTCTCCGACGCTGTGGGCTTGGCCAAAAATATTCCCTTAGAACCCATATAATTGTCTATATTTCTGAGATGTGGTATTATGTACATTATTTACATTATTCGGACTATTGTCCTCATCTTTGTTGCCATATTTATCACAATATTTCGGTCGTTGTACGCTCCGGCCTTCTTCAGGTGGTTGGAATGTCGAACTGAACCTTTTATTTCGCTCACTGGAGTAGACTGTTCTAGTTCCACGTGCCATGTTTAATGGATATCAGTTATCAGTTAACTCCTATTAATTTCCCTCTAAAAGTTCTCCACTGCTTTAACTGGGTATTGAACGCACACTCTTTGGGTCCTGTCACTGGATCTAACTAACGCCTTTATAGACTGTGTCATGTGTCCTTGAACAGTTTACCCCAGTGAGTGAAATAAAGGGTTCAGTTCGACGTACAACGGCCGAAACGTTGTAATAAATATGGCGACAAAGATGAGGACAATAGTCAGACTAATTTAAATAATGAACCCGTGTAAACTTAACTGTTAAAGATTTGTAATACTAAGGTTCATCCGATAAAGACTCGAGTGTCTTTTAGGTTATAGTTAAATTAAATGAATGATCTGTATGATATGAATTGAGGCATATGAGGATATGTAAGGTTAGTCATTCAGTGACCTTAACTTGAAGGGTTAAGATTGTAGCTTTCGGGGGAGCATCCACTTGGGAGTCTGTTTCATAAAACAGCGGCTTTTGGTGGGCGAAGTTGTCTGAGTGGAACTTCCTCCTTGCAATTGGAATACGGAGAGAGTGTGTTAACAATAAAGCTCTGAATTTGCGGAGCACAACAATCGAACTCTTTTTATCATTTCTTTTCACCTATTTAAATATCCATAGGCACGTGGCCGAGTGGTAAGAAGACTCGTATTCTGACTATGAGACCCGGGTACTAATCTCACCAAGGTCAATTTGTCAGAGTCTTATGCTCCGCCAATTCAGACCTTTACTAAGATCCACATTATCTAGCCACGCTCACTCTCTCCGTATTCCAATTGCAAGGAGGAAGTTCCACTGAGACAACAGGAAGGAGACTTCCTGATGTTATTGGACTGGAAGGGGTTCGATCCCAGCGTGTGTCACCTTTGAAAATGCCTGAAAACCATGCCACGAGTTAGCCCAAGATTTATGGATAAATTTGGGTAGTCAACAATTTGAACAAGGCCTTGGTGTCCCCGGCCTGCAAATCGCTTTTCAGGGTTATCCTTTTATTGATAAATATGTATTCTGTCGTTTTGTAGTTTGTGCTTAGTCCCTTCTTCACGCTCTCCTTCGTTATCTTCTATAGGAGGTTTTGTAATTGATTTTCCGTTGTCTGCTATCAGTACTGCATCTGCGTATCTTATGTTGTTAAAATCGTGGCCGTCGCTGCTGAATCCCGGCTTACAATTTTATAACTATTTCCTGCTATTAAGCCCATGGCGGTAGTGACGGATTCATAGCTTTCCCCATAAGCAGTTATGGGAAAGTGCACGCAATATGCTAGCCGAAATTTGAACTCAGCTGACGGATTCACGTTGAAAACCTGTATGCGTTTCACTATCCAGCTGTATACCCATCTATTTCACAATCTCATATATATATAATTTTCAAATGAACATAACAAGTTTGTATGAGAAAAATGATGAACACAACAATTTTCTGTCTTAGAAAAAACAGCACACTGATGATGCACTGTGCTAATGTCGAAAGTACTCGGAATAAAATAAATATGCATCAAATTAGTAACTCTCCGTTTTATAAGGATACTAAGAAACTTGTTCGTAATTTTGATAGGATCCTATTAAAAATAAGTATACAAAACTTATCTGAATTATTTAAGGAGACATGACTTAATATATATATATATATATATATATATATATATATATATATATATATATATAGTTATTCACAAACGTTTCGCTGTATTACAGCTCATTAGCGTGGCTAGACATCATGTAGCTTCAAGACGGGATAGTAACCCGACCGATTTGGCGTCAATCAGAGATCCTATCCCTAAGGTATCTGCGTACAGTAGAAAAAGGGAAAATTATAGCGTATTATTTATATAAAGTATACAAACGTGATCTCTCTCTCCCACTCTCGCTATATATATATATATATATATATATATATATATATATATATATATATATATATATATATATATATATATATATAGGATAACGATTTATAAATGTCAATATGTCAAGGACAATTTTGTGGGAAATTTTGGTCCAGTGTCACACAAGCTTTTCCCACTTTATCATACAACTTTCTCCCCGCACTCAAAATTTATATATATATATATATATATATATATATATATATATATATATATATATATATATAGGCCTGACGATTGCGTCTAGCATGAAACAGACTGTCACCTCTAAGTGTTGACTTCAATGTTCACTTTTATATTTACATACGCTCTATTGCTGATATTGAGCACTTTATCCCATAAATATATAACACCTTATGAGTATATATATATATATATATATATATATATATATATATATATATATATATTAGAGCAGTTGGATTTTAAATCAATTCACTGCGAATAAATCTGTTTATCTCTACTTACTCGTATACCTTATTGTGCTATTAATGATTTTGCGATGATTGGTATTGGTGACATTCTCTATATTATATATATATATATATATATATATATATATATATATATGAGAGAGAGAGAGAGAGAGAGAGAGAGAGAGAGAGAGATAGAAAGTGCTCAATATCTGTGATAAATCTAACCTATTCAGTTGCATGGATAGGATTATTTTGAACTTAAAATGTAATTTTTAGTGGATACCCGTATTTGAAGTAGACGTCCTGTTTTTATTTTCATTACTGCGTCTTGCATCTCTCAGCCTGTGCACCCTAGAAAACTTAGTAAAGAAAAAATGCTCTCCGATCCAGCGTTTAGTAAACAGCTCGGCTACAGAAAACGTCACGACCCCGCAGGGTTCTATTACCCGTTTTAAACTAAGTACATTTCTGCATTCGGATTTTTCCTCTCAAACCCGTATCGGCTCAGTGTCGTATACGGAACGTAAATAAAGCAATTTCTAAAGAATTAATGGATTTATTTTTAATCCGGCATTTTTATTACGTTAAACGGTATTTTTTAGTTGTACCCGTATTTGAAATAGACGCCCCTATTTTTATTTTATTTTAACTAACTTTTATATTGATGATACGGGGCGGGAATATAGCATTATATATAATAGAAATATCATATTCCCCGCCATATCGGTTAAGAATATTTTCCAAGTCTCTCGGCAGCTCGCTTCTTGTACCGAACTCTGTTAATATGGTTGGTTTGTTTTCCTGTGAATTTATACTCTTCCGTCGCTATACTTACCTGGCTTATGTCAGAGGGTATCCCCCAGATGAGGCTCTGCCGAAGAGCAGAGTGTCGTCTCGGGAAACTGACTCCGTTTTTACGTGGTCTATAGGGAATTTTTTACCCGAGTCTACGGGCTCGGATACCCCACTTTAAACTCGCCCTTGTGCCACATCTTGCTGCGTGGGGTAGCGGGTAAATAATTATGCTCTTCCGTCGCGTCCCAGAGACTATGATCAAAGTGTAGTATCTGTTCCGCGGACATAACCAGCTAAGACAAACCATGTGAACTATCCTGCCTAAGCGGGCGGCTGGATGAATTTTTACCAATGACCCGAGTGTACGCGCTCGCGTTCCCCACGTTAAATAACTGATCTTGGGCCGCAACCAGCCCCACTGGGGTTCCATAGGTAAATATCCATGTCTCTGTTAAAGCTTAATTTATAAACCAAACACTAATATTAATAAAACAGACCAGTTATAAAGATATTTTGCAATAAATGTTATCGCACGGATTAATTCTTTTTTTTAAATCAATTCACCCCAAGCAAGGCGATAATGCCACTAAGACGCAAGAAGTTACTGAGCGTGAAATATTGATCCATTTCCTACATTTATAGGTTATTTAAAGCCGGAAAATAGTTTTAGATTGTAAGAATTCTTTTTTGAGATAATAAGGGTTTGATGATACAAGTCTTACTAATTAACCCATAGCTGGGGGAGAATAGGTGGATTCATACGTTTCTTTACAGTATTTGCTCGTAAGTGAATATAAGGAACCCAACTGGAATTGGAACTCCGCTCGCCGATTAACAATTCTGAGCCATTATCCATTACACCACCCGCACATCCATGCTTACAGCACCTGGTATTTCCAAGCAGTCACCCATCTAGGTAATGATTAGGCTCGACGTTGCTTAACTTTGATGATCGTACGGAAACCAGCGTTTCAATGTGGTTTTTAAGCCGGTGTTCCAAGTAGTATAATGGACTGGAACAAGATAGAAAGTACCAAATAACATTCTTGAAGCTTCCTTACAGGCTGTTGCATTGAATGACCGTTAGTAGGCTGGGAGGGAAAGAGACTTTAGAAGGAACCGGAAATTTAATCCTAAACAAGAAATATGAGACAAACCTCTATTTCCGTTGAAAAAACGGAGAGGAGTATGAACCTGACGATAGATGAACCTATCTATTCCTATTTAGAAAACAAAATAGTAAATGATTTTCATTATTCGTGCAGAGAAGCTACAAGTATATAGTTTAAGTAAACTTTAGAAGGAACCGGAAACCCAATCCTAAACAGGAAACGAGAGATAAACACCTACAATTCCAAAAACTTATGTACTCCGAGTAATGGAAGAAAATAAATCAAAAAAACATTTTAGAGTTTAAGCGGTGACGTTAGAAGTATAGAGTTGAAGTAGATTTTAGAAGGAACCGGAAACCCAATCCTAAACAAGAAACATGGAATAAACCTCTATTGCTATTTAAAAGACAGGGGAGGAGACCTTAGAAGTATAGAGTTGAAGTAGATTGTAGAAGGAACCGGAAACTGAATCCTAAACAAGAAACAGGGGATAAACCTCTATACCCGTAGAAAAAAACAAAAAACAAAACAGGGAGGTGTATGAATCTGACGATAGGTTTGGTTTGGTTTGTTTTGTTTTACGCCATATTAACCTCTATGGGTTATTTAATGCCGCCAAGATTTTTATTGCTCGAAATATATTTTTTATAAAAAAATGTATTGTTGGTAATATTGCTTCAAAAATTCATTGTTGGTAATGTTTTTTTTACAAAAATATATTGCTAGTATTAAAACCTATTTTTACACTTTCATAATGCTTTGACCCCAGTTTGGGGGTTAACTATTTGCCCATAGCTGGGACCCTAACAGGTGCTACCACCTCGGGCCAGGGAAACCTGGGAAGACCAGCACTTAAGAGGTGGTTCCACGCTCCTCAAAACCTCCCAATCGGAGGCTGTCTGATGTAGTCTATCGTCTTAACCAGGACGTGGGTTTAGTTTATTGTCATACCCAGGACGAATCTGACGATAGGCGAACCTTTTTATTCCTATTGAGAGAAAAAAAAAAAAAAAAACAGTAAATAAATTTCAGAATTCAGGCAAGTTACAAGTATTAGAGTTTAAGTAAACTTTAGCAGAAACCGGAAACCCAATCCTAAACTGAAAACAAAGGCTTAACCTCTTATACTGTTCAAATCACA
Source organism: Acanthosepion lycidas (assembly GCA_963932145.1). Taxonomy (NCBI): domain Eukaryota; kingdom Metazoa; phylum Mollusca; class Cephalopoda; order Sepiida; family Sepiidae; genus Acanthosepion; species Acanthosepion lycidas. The sequence continues at coordinate 15,742,315 of OZ010589.1, forward strand.
AGGGAGGTGTGTGAACCGGGCGATCTTACATTAGGTCTTATTAGGCTCTAATATCTCAAACATACACACGCATATACTTATGGTACATTAATACTTAAACATACTCATTTGAAATGTTATAGTAAAAAAAAAAAACAATTCTTTTTTCAACTATGATCTCCTTCATGTGTGTCATAAGGTTTAAATTTTAAATGAAAACCTTTATTCGGTCGACTATTAATTGCTTATACAAGAGGAAATAAATTCTGTTAGTGTGTTCTTGGTATATTTCACGTCTCTTCAAGTCATAATCTTTTATTGTCGTGCCCCTTCACGATGTAAGGCGATCATGGCCTTCCACATCTTCCTCTCCCTGGTTGCATTTAATAAGTTTTGTCTTTTTTTTTTTGCTTTTTCTCCAAAACCCTGTTCGCCATACATTTTCTCAAGCCCATCAACTAGGTTACAAGTTGCTTTCCTCTGTGCCTCTATCTGACTTGTGAGTATCAGATTTTCCGAGGACTTCTTTATTACGTGTCCTAACGGTCTTTTCCAGATGTATAAGTTTCCTCTTTGTATAAGTATCCTCTTTGTTTCCATTCTCTCCAAAACCCCATCGTTGCTCACATGTTCGGCTTTTTTTTTTTTTTTTTTTTTTGCATTCCACTTCAGCTAACAAGGAACGTTCTCGCAAAGTTTTAGACTTTTGTTTGGAACCTGTTACGACGATATTGTAACGCTGTAATCTACTATTTTTCTGACCCCTAACCACAAACTGACCTTTTATCCTTAAAATGTTTATAACGTTATGGTGACAGAAAAAAGTCCACATCGATCTAATAAATATAAGAATATGAATACTTTTTCTTCGCTTAATATCTAGAAGGTTTTAAACATTTTTTCGTATTTTATTACCGTAAATTTCCGCGTATAAGTCGACCTACAAATATTAAAAATGACACCGACAAAATATGAGGTCGTCTAATACTACAGTTACAAAAAGCTAACCTTAAATCCAGTAAGTAAGCTAGTGTACTTGAACCCCGAACCGCAGTAGACAAACAACTTCCCTTCATATGGTAACTATTGATGTAAATATTTCTAGCCATTATCCATAACACCACCTGTACATCTAAGCTTATAGAACGTGGTACTCTCAAGCGATCACTCATCTAGGTATTGACTAGGCTCGACGTTGCTTAACTTCAGTGAATGTACAAGAACCGGTGTTTCCACGTGACCTGATCATAAGCCTTTGCGATGACTAATTACATAATAACTTAGATTTCATTTTGGCATGGGCAGGAGAATATAGACAATCTCCTCACGGGTACTGAATAAACAGCACAGTTCGAAATTGCCATAAGCTTGCCAACTAAGACGAACACCTGAAGAAGACCAGAAGAAACAACGACTGAAACATGACAGAATGAAGAAATTAACGTGAATAAAGTAATATAATACAATAGTCTAAAAATTCCAAAAGAACATATACACTTATTTAGCAACATATATATATATATATATATATATATATATATATATATATATATAAGTTATGAAGAACTTGGTAATCCGTATGGTAATCCCAAGGAGGATTAAATCCTGAGAGCTTAATGTAAATCCAGAGCTAATATTTATAAGAAAAACAGACCACTTTAAGGTACCATTATAATAATTTATTTCACCAGAGCCCTTTTAAAGGACGTCGGATCATCAGATAGCACTTCCAAAAATTAAGAAATATAATCTTAAGGTGTACTATATTTATGGGATAAAGTGCCCAATATCAGAGACAGAGCGTGTGTAAATATAAAAGTGAACATTGAAGTCAACACTTAGAGGTGACAGGCTGTTTCATGCTAGGCGTAATCGTCAGGCCATATATATATATATATATATATATATAATGCCTTGTTGATGTGCTAATGTCGAAAGTATGTTGAATAAATTGATATCTATCAACATGGAAATTTTCACACCTGAAGCGATCGTCAGGCTGTCTGTATGACGATCACTTAAAGCGTGAAACTAACGTTCGCTATGCTGTGTTGATGTCAATGTTCATACGATCCCCAATGTTGATTGATGTAGCGGGATCAGTGTCAGCTGATATCTGGTTAAAGGAAAACATATCTGAAAGATCTTACAGAAATTATTTCGATAGTTATTGTCTGGACGATTAGCAGCAAAGTGAACTGGACCTCACAAGGACCATGTCAAACGACCCTTACAAAATTGGTCACTGAGTGAAGCTAGATCCTGAGGACTCGATTGACTTGAAAGGTGACAGGGTAAAGGACGCTGGTCACTAGCAGCCAAAATCCGCGGACCGCTTACCACGAGGCGAAAAGGACATTTAAAGACAAAAATTGTACAGTACACATCCTTAGCGTTTTTCACGTCACAAGTAAAAAAAAAAAAAATGACTTGCAAATGAACACAACAATTTTGTCGTGGGAAAATGATCAAAACTAGAATTTTTTCTTGACTTTCAGAGGAATGATTTTATCTTAGGAAAATGATGAACTCAACAATTTTTGTCTTAGAAAAAAACAACACCTTGATGATAACGTGCTAATGTCGAAAGTACTCTGAATAAATTGATATCAATCAACATGGCAATTTTCTCTCTTTCTTTAATAAGGGTACTAAGAATCTTGTCCGTAAATTTAATGAGACATGTCTTATTGAAAACATTCTGCCAAAATATACACAATATATATATATATATATATATATATATATATATATATATATATAATATTAGTCAATATATATATATATATATATATATATATATATATATATATAATATTAGTCAATATATATATATATATATATATATATAATATTAGTCAATATATATATATATATATATATATATATATATATATATATATATACATATCTGTGTGTGTGTGTGTGTGTGTGTGTATTTCCAAGAGGATAAAATCCAAGTAGAGCTCTATGCACAAGATAGAGCAAGAGTATAATATAAAAGGCTCAAACACTAATATTCCATGGTTATAATTTATTTCAATGGAATCATAATCACGATCCAATTCGTCAGAATAAAAAAAAATCGGGAATTAAGATCAAGGCATCAGATGTCGATTGATATTACATTTAAATTTTTGAAGAATATAGCCCCATTGTCGGGAAGTGCGAGAGAAGAAGCTGTTGGAATAGAAGGGGCGGTTACATTTAACTTTTATAACAGTAAAAAGGTGCAACCGAGATGTGTACTTAATGGCACGATTAAAATTCTTGCAGTCGGGGCACCAATGAAAAAAGCTTGTCAGTGCAGCTGCCATGAAAATATTTGTAGAAAAGACAGAGGGAAGCCACGTCACGTCTGTGAGAAAGTGACTGGAGTCGAGATGCCAGGACAGGACCTATCACGTTGCATATCCGTCTTTGGATTTTGTCGAGAACCTTGAGAGGAACATCTTTTCATCACCCATGGTAGCAATATTTACATAACAAATAAAAGCAAACTGTGGAGATCTGTGATCACCTCAGATTTTGGCAGGATATAAATAGCAAAAAAATGAAAATTATAATTAGTAAAGGAACAGATTAAACTGAATTAACTGATTTTCTTCCACACTCAGCATTATAGGATATTGTTCACCCAAGACCAAAACGTAGAGTGTTATAGAATATTGTTCACCCAAGACCAAATATTAGAGCATTATAGAATATTGTTCACCCAAGACAAAACCGTATAGTGTTATAGAATATTGTTCACCCAAGACCAAATATTAGAGCATTATAGAATATTGTTCACCCAAGACAAAACCGTATAGTGTTATAGAATATTGTTCACCCAAGACCAAATATTAGAGCATTATAGAATAATTTTCACCCAAGACCAAATATTAGAGCATTATAGATTATTGTTCACCCAAGACGAAACCGTAGAGTGTTATAGAATATTGTTCAACGAAGACCAAATAGAGCATTATAGAATATTGTTCACCCAAGACGAAACCGTAGAGTGTTATAGAATATTGTTCACCCAAGACCAAATATTAGAGCATTATAGAATATTGTTCACCCAAGACCAAATATTAGAGCATTATAGAATATTGTTCACCCAAGACGAAACCGTAGAGTGTTATATAATATTGTTCACCCAAGACCAAAACGTAGAGTGTTATAGAATATTGTTCAACGAAGACCAAATAGAGCATTATAGAATATTGTTCACCCAAGACGAAACCAAAGAGTGTTATAGAATATTGTTCACCCAAGACCAAATATTAGAGCATTATAGAATATTGTTCACCCAAGACCAAATATTAGAGCATTATAGAATATTGTTCACCCAAGACCAAATATTAGAGCATTATAGAATATTGTTCACCCAAGACGAAACCGTAGAGAGTTATATAATATTGTTTACCCAAGACCAAATAGTAGAGCGTTTAGAATATTGTTCGCCCAAGACGAAACCGTAGTGCATTATAGAATATTGTTCACATACGACCAAACCGTAGAGCGTTATATAATATTATTTTAAGGTATTTAAAAGGAGGAAATAAAATGTGCATATTATGGGGAAATATAAAATATATAACTTGAAAAAATGACGATCATAGAAGCCAGGAAGGCATCTGTTCTGGTGTCCATTTGACAGAGTAACATTTGGGAGAAAGCTGAGTGGAACTTGCTTCTAAAAATACGGAAATAAGGAGGCCGATTCTCTATGTGCCATGGTAGGCTCTAGCTGTGAATGCCTGAACTGGTGGAAGTAAGGAATGTAGTGTGTCAAAAGATCAACCATGTAAATATTAATAGAGCAGCGAGAGACTGGCAACGCTTCGTCCGCGTGGAAAGGTGTTGTACAGTTGAAAATTAAATTCATCGCCTACAAGGCCGCTTGTAATCATTTCAATTCTGTCAAGGCTGAAAGGTAGACGCCAATATCCCAGATATGGCAGGATTACTAACTTGACTCTTGTAAAGATAGACCAACGGTAGGAGTCTGGAGTTTTAATCCGGTAGCATGTCTTTAATTAACTCGAGTACAAGAATGCATGTCCCGTTGGATGAAATCATTGGTTGAATCCAGTTACTTGACCACAAACCGTTCTGAGATCAATGCCTAGCGATTGCAGCGGTGAACGAAAACGTGGAGAGCTGAGTTAAAAGAAGATAAGAAAGAGGGTCGGCACGTGGAACTAGAACAATCTATGCCCGTGAGCGAAATAAAGGGTTCAGTTCGAAATTCCAAACAACTGAAGAAGGCCGGAGCGTACAACGGCCGAAACATCGTGAATATGGCATTACAGATGAGGACAGCAGCCCGAACCATGTAAATAATTAATTTGCTATCAATTTTATATATATATATATATATATATATATATATATATATATATATATATATATATATAAAGGCTCAAACCATAATATTCCAGTGTTATAATTTCTTACATTGGAATCGTAATCACAATCCAATATTCTGTCCTGGAGATTGATTTCTACCTGGATTCTATCCTCTTGGGAAATATATATATATATATATATATATATATATATATATATATATATATATATATATATATATATCCAAGAGGGTAAAATCCAGGTAGAGCTCTATGTACAAGACTGAGTAAGAATATAATATAAAAGGCTCAAACGCAAATATTCCATGGTTATAATTTATTTCATTGGAATCGTAATCCAGATCCAATTCATCAGAATAAAAAGAAGATCGGACAGCAAGATAAAGGAATCAGAAGGTGTCGACTGACATTACATTAAAATTTTTGAAGAACATATATATATATATATATATATATATATTGGAAGATATATATATATATATATATATATATATAAATATTGGAAGATATATATATATATATCTATCTATATCTATCTATCTATCTATCTATCTATCTATCTATATATATATATATATATATATATATTGTAAGATGTATATATATATATATATATATTGGAATATATATATATATATATTGGAAAAACGATATGTACAGTTTTATATATCAAGAACAATTTTAGGGAAATCTATGACAAAGTGTCGGGTGTGAAAATTTACGTGCGACACGTTTCGTAATTGAGGACGTTTTCGGAGTAAAGTGATGTTTACGCACGCGCATGAAGGAGAAGGAACGCTGAAATATTAAATTTAAATTTAAAATTTACACACACACACACACACACATAGGGTTAGGCAAAAGTCAATTACTATCGAGGTTAAGTAATTAATCATATTTTCGATTTTCTTGTCTGTGTGCTCGTTTGTATCAGTTGTTTGTCAGACACGTTCAAGGAATATTGAGGGACTTACAGAAAGAATTGCATATGAAGGCAGCGGCATGACAGGAAAGTCTCCGCCGTCTTAATGAATCCTGCAGGCACAGAATTTAAATTTTGAACATTGCATATAACAATTAAATAATTGGTAAATAAAAGCAATAAACAGACAAGACCCAAGCCGTAAGGTTGCCTCTGTCTATCGTTTCTATAAATACTTTCATGGTAATTGTTCGGGCGTGCTCTTTGCTATGGTTGTTTTTATCCCCCCACCTTCCACAGACAATGAATTGTAAATATGGGGACTAGTTAGTATTTTCATAGAGACAATGAGGTATTATGGTGATTGTAGTAAGAAAGGTACGTATGAATGTGTTGTTTTGGTGTAAGGAATATTGTTTTTACGATTGGGTCAGTGTTTGTGGCTAGGTAAGTTATAGCTAAGACAGAAGAAGACCGTCCTTTCTCCAATCCCCTTTTTCGGCCTTGTGCCACATTTCTGTAGAAAACAGAATAAATATCGCTCTTTGCTATGGCGTCTACGCTTTTTGATTTTAAGCGCAGTACAAGAATGGCGTCGAGATCTCATCAATTTAGAGTTGGGCTAGAAAGATGCAACCGCAAGTTCTATGCTGACAGTTCCCTTTCTCGCACTTCTCGCTTGTGGAACTAACTTCCGGCTCCATGCTTTCCAGCCAGCTTTAATCTGCAAAAATTTAAATGCATGGTCAATCGCTATCTACTGTCTTCCTGATTACTCTTTCCTCTTCCTGCTCATTATTAAATTTTCTTTTCTTAATTCTTCCATATTCTTGTTTTTTTTTCTTGTGTCTTTCAAAAAAACAAACAAACAGATAATGTTCCTCTTGAAAGATCACTGGATGGAACATATAAAAATCTATTGTGTCTTAGTGGCTTTCTTGCCTTGCTTGTAGTGTATATTAAAAAAAATGGTAAGTTTTCTGATTTAATTTTTATTATTATTAATAATATATTCCCCAATTGTTTTTCGCACATATAATTACATCTAGAATAGTAAATCCAGATGGACTTGATATAAGGACAAAAAGAATTTGATAAAATAGAAATCTTGGTGAAAATGTTGTTTATACAGAAAGTTTAAAGAGCTAAGAGAAGTTTTCTTGCAACTTATTTTTCTCGGTGAGTAGGACAAGTACTTGGCTAGTATATTTAAATTTTCTCTAAGTTGATAAACTGTTGTTGTCCAAATATTCACTTTGGGCACCAAAAAGGTTAAGCATAAATATTCCACTGGTTCCCTCCACACACACTTTGGCTTGCATTCTTTTACAAAATCACGGCTGCGTTTCAGGAAACTCTTTTCTCGAGAATTCTTTCCTCTATCCGAACATAAACACATTTACGTCTATAATTTTTTTTTCTTCCCCCAACATTCTTCAGTGTTCCGAATTGGCATCATTTCAATAACCGTTTCTTCAATGATAAAACATCTCTCAGTAATTTTTTGCAACATTCGAAGAACCCTGGAGCAATGATTTACGTCTCTTCTACACACAATCCCCCACCATATATATATATATATATATATATATATATATATATATATATATATATATATATATATATATATAATAATTATTTATTTAAAAATATGATTCCAACATGCTACATAAGAGTTCTCATATTTCAAAACAAGAGGCGAAAACCTCAATATAATTATTTGAATTAAATGGAATTAAAGTGAGCTCTGTTCCATCTTCAAGCGAATTTTTATTTTTTGGGATTCCAAAAAAAATTTCGCTTGAAGATAGAACAGAGCTTACTTTAATTCCATTTAATTCAAATAATTATATTGAGGTTTTCGGCTCTTGTTTTGAAACATGAGAACTCTTATGTAGCCTGTTGGAATCATATTTTTAAATAAATAATTATATTTATAATTATATTTATGCTCTACTTTTGTATCGAGATTATTTTTGAAAAATAATAACAAAAATACTAAAGAACTTTGGATTATTTACCTAACCAGTTCTTTCCTATTTTCTATATATTTTCATATATATATATATATATATATATATATATATATATATATATATATATTCCGGGTGTACGAGCGAAATTGTACAATTGTTAGATTAACCTTTAAACCGTTGCATTTTAGAAATGATTAAAGATATCTTACTGGAATCCTCCGAGGTTTTTCTAACACTATTTAACTCTTCTTTGAACAATAAGCATGTATTTAGCTATAAGTGTGAAATAATTATCCATCTTCCTGTTGTGACCTCCTGATCCAGTTTTCCTCTCTACTTTCCCCCCTTTTTAAAACATCACCGTTATCTTTATGGATCTTGAATGGACTTTGAAGAAAAAGCCAGAGTATGAATGTTAGTACCATTAATAAAGGCCTGAATGATCTTTTTCCTCTCACCATTGCTCAGTTGGGATGAGGATGGGACTGACAGGAAACGATTTTAACCTGTTCTCTTTCTAACTGAGTAACTCAAAGGGTTTTATTCTGATTCTTACGACAAATGGTGTCAAGGTGGCTAAACATTTCATCTGAAAACCTGGATAAAAGAAATTAAATTACTTTAGTGTTTTTTTTAGATATTAAACATTTTGTGGGATGGACAATTATCCCGTGATGTTACATGATTTGAACAATTTTGCTCTCACACCCAGTGTATATGCTTATAAAGATGCGTAAATTTCAAGATTGGTTATTCCAAAACTTTCGCTTGGGGATGAAATTGAACTCGATACTTTAATCCAATTTAAATTTTACAATTAAATTGAAGTTTTTGGCTCTCGTTTTTGAAACATGAAAACTCTTATATAGCGAAGGAATCATATTTTAAAAAAAAGGTAATTATAATTTAAGCTCTACTTATGTATTGAGCACTGTTTTTTAAAAAATAAAACAAAATACTAAAAAACTTCGGATTATTAACCTAACGTGTTCTTTCCTATTTTTCTATATATTAACACACACACACACACACACACACACACACACACACACACACATATATATATATATATATTGCACATAATGTGTTGGTGTTAATAAAACAGTGCTCGATGTAATACAGCAGAGCTATTAAGTATATATTAAGCATATATTAATAAATATACACATTATCTCACACTGAGAGCTCGACTTCCGTGCAAAATGCAATTTACAGGTCCTGAATATAATTTATACTCAGCACCTGAAGATTGAGCCTTGCACGAAACTCAGAGTCGTAGCTGTGCGAACGATGATGGATAATATCTATATTTATTAATATATATATATATATATATATATATATATATATATATTAATCTTCTGATCTTTAAACTTATATCGTCTATTGTGTGTGTATGTCACCACAAAATGTATCCTTTCCGGTTACATCTTTAATGTATTAGACATCCGATAACATTCCTATTTCTTTCATTTTGCTCCCCTCTTTAAAACTTCTCTCTGTTAAATTTTAATTCCCCCACTTCATCTTTAAACCTTTCTGTTCCTCTCCTATTCTTCTCTCCTTTGTTACCCCTCTCTATAGCTTTCATTTACTCTAAAATTCGTCCCACACTCTCATACATACACTCTCACTAAATTTTATTTTTTCATTCCCGTAGTTGTTTTTTCTGTATTCTTTTTAAATTTGCTTATGACAATGGAATATTAGTGTTTAAGCCTTATATATATATATATATATATATATATATATATATATATATATATATATATATATATATATACACAGAACGTAGGCGACTATGGTTCTCTACAATATCCTATCCTTAGCATAAACAATTTCCAAACAGCCTGATATATATATATGTGTGTGTGTGTGTGTGTGAAAAATATATAGAAAGTAGGAAAGAACTCGTTAGGTAAATAATCCAAAGGTCTTTAGTACTTTTGTTATTATTTTTCAAAAATAGTGCTCGATACAAAAGTAGAGCATAAATATAATTATTTATTTAAAAATATGATTCCAACACGCTATATAAGAGTTCTCATGTTTCAAAACAAGAGCCGAAAACTTCAATATGATTATTTGAATTAAATTGAATTAAGGTAATAAGCTCTGTTCCATCTTCAAACGAAATTTTTTAGGAATAACTTATTTCTGAAATTTACGTGTTTTATAAGCATATTCATTTTTGAAATCAAAATTTCTATGGTAACGGCTAGAGCAATTGTTTAAAGAAAAAGTGGCGTCAGGTGTTAATAATTTGTATCAATATCTCAGTTTCATTCAACAGATGTCAAGTCAGGGTAAGGTTGGGGTGTCTAAATTTAAAGCGGAAGATGACATCGTCTAGTCTGGTTAAGCGTCTATGGAGATTTATTTATTTTTTATTTTATTTTTTTCTGAAAGGGTTTTGTGTATATAAAAACTGTCGTAAATCGCTAACATTTGTCTTTTGACGACTTCATAAAGGGTTATCTTTTTTTGTAGGGCATTTAAACTATTTATTAGGACTATGGATTTTAAAAATTATTTTATTGTTTGTTTGTTTTTATACTAATTATTCAATGCAAAAATTTGATGATGTCGCCAAAAAACCGTTAACTCATGTCTATTGTTTAATAGATTTTTATTATTTAGAAACTTAATAATGTGTAGTTTCTCATGTAGGCATAAAGGGCATGGGTCATGCCAAGTTTTCCAAGTTCTAGTTTTGTTTATAATTTTCCATTTTACTTTTGGTGTTTTATTCATTTCCTTCAAATGCCAAAAATATTTAGATAGAGATGTCTGATTTCTTTTATTTATATTGTTGAAGGAGCACTTATGCTGCCTCCATCTGGTTTTAAATTCATTCTTCGTAGACCCAATGTGTATCATATTAGTATTAGGACTCTCAATGGATGAGATAGTACATTGGTATACCATAGATGTAACGCAGCATTTATTTTCCAATGGGCAGTCTTCTGGGTTTCTACAATCATATAATTTTTCACTATTTTTGTCTAATTTAAGTGTAGGGTTTTTATTAATACTATTCAGGCATGGTGGTTTGTTCAGGATTTTATTATCGTGTTTTTTATTATACTTTCTAGATTTTCAGTGCAACTGTAACTTAATTTTAGGGTGTTTTTATTAAATATTTTACTAAGTCTACTATTGGTAGGAAAGTGTTTTTCAATTAAAGGTAGGAATTTCTACCCTAGCTTAATACTAACCATTTGGTTGAACGGAGGGGTATACCAAATGATTTTTCTTTTCCGGGTTTTTTCTGGTTAGTACAATTGTTTCTATAATTAATGTTAGCATTTATGTATCCACTATTTTTTAGGGCTGCGTTATAAAAGTTACTGTGTTGTTGGAATATTTCTTTGTTAGCGGAGTTAATGCTGATTCTATTCTCTATTGATGAGGGTATATGCTTAATTATTGATGGACGGTGGTTTGACTTCGGGTGTATATATAAGGGGTAAGTATTTGTTTTTTATAAGGTTGGTATGTGTTGTTTGTTAAATCGAGAATTACGTCGAGGAAGTTTACCCTTTTCAATTTAGTACAGACTGTTATTTTTAAGTTTAGATTTTTAAATTCACTAAATATAATCTTTCTAATTTTCTCTAATTTAAAATTAGTAGAACTCATCACTACCATGAGCCCGTCATCTCTATACAGTCCAATGTCCTTAATATCTATTTCACGGTGCGCGGTCAAGTTGTACAGTATTAAAAGACCGACAAGGTCAGAAGACTCTGCAGAGTCTAAAGATCCCATAGTGATGTCAAAACCAGATGGAGGCAGCATAAGTGCTCTTTCAACAATATAAATAAAAGAAATCAGACATCTCTATCTAAATATTTTGGGCATTTGAAGGAAATGAATAAAATATCAAAAGTAAAATGGAAAATCTTAAACAAAACTAGAACTTGTAAAACTTGGGATGACCCATGCCCTTTATACCTACATGAAAAACTACACATTACTAAGTTTCTAAATAATAAAAATCTATTAAACAATAGACATGAGTTAACGGTTTTTTTTCCCGACATCATCAAATTTTTGCATTGAATTATTACCATAAAAACAAACAAACAATAAAATAATTTTTAAAATCCATAGTCCTAATAAATAGTTTAAATGCCCTACAAAAATGATAAGCCTTCATGAAGTCGTCAAAAAACAAATGTTAGCGATTTACGACAGTTTTTATATACACAAAACCGTTTCAGAAAAAAATAAAAAATAAAATTAAAAAAATAAAAAAATCTCCATAGACGCTTAACCAGACTAGACGATGTCATCTTCCGCTTTAAATTTAGACACCCCAACCTTACCCTGACTTGACATCTGTGAATGAAACTGAGACATTGATACAAATTATTAACACCTTACGCCCCTTTTTCTTTAAACAATGGCTCTAGCCGTTACCATAGAAATTTTGATTTCAATAATGAATATGCTTATAAAACGCGTAAATTTCAGAAATAAGTTATTCCAAAAAACGGCGATAAGTCTGTTGGCTTGCGGTTGGGTGCGTGGAAGGAAATTCCTCTTCTCGGACATTTCCACTGGACGGATGGATCGGTCAAGATAATCGGCGTCTGGTTCGGTCCAGATATCCAGTTGGAAATGAATTGGTCGGAGGTACAAGGTAAGGCCGAGATCGCAATTAATTTGTCGTCTCTGAGGAATCTTTCCTTAAAGAGGAGGGCGGAGGTATGTGTTTCACATATCTACCCGATTCTCCTTTACCGACTATCTGTACTTCCACTTCCGTCTGATACTTTGCTGGCGTTAGTGAAGCTCTTGTTCTCCTTCTTGTGGGGAGGCAATGCTGCCAGAATCTCTCGGGAGATCTGTTGCCTTCATCCATCTGAAGGCGATCTAGGTATGCCTAGCATTGAGATCCGTCTCTATATGCTTCGCATCGGGTTCCTAGATCGTTTGTGTCACGAACCGGATGAGGAGGGCGCCTTCTGGAAGGAAGACGCCCGTCGAAATTTCCTATCCTTCAGAAGTGTGCTCTCGTGCGAGGAGGAGGCCCGCCGTTTACCCCGAGTCGAGTGCTCCTTCTACCGTGAATGTCGTCTGGCTCTGAAACGCTTCTTACGAGCGTCGGATGGCCTCTCCAACCTCCAGGCGTTGTCTCGTAGGGCATTATATCAGTTGTTAGTCAGGGGGGCCGTTCGTGATGATCTGCTTGACGAGCTCGGTCTTACGAAGCAGGAGGCTCGCTCGATCTGACCTTGGGCCCCCGAGTTGAAATGTCTCAATAACCATGAGGCATCCCTCACCTGGCTGGTGATGCGTGGGGCCCTCTGGGTCGCCAAAAAGCTTTGCGCAGCGGGCTTGGAGAAATATCCAAACTGCCGACGCTGTAGTGGGGAAGTCGAGACCCTAGGTCACGTCTTCTTTCCTTGCAAGTTGGTAGCTCCGTTGTGTAAGTTTGTTGAAGGCCTCATGGTTCGCATGTTGCACGGAAAGTTCTTTGTCCTTGAGGCCTCTTCTCTTTGTAGCAATGTGGCACCGCCGTTGATGAAGGCTGAACTTTATGTGTTCTACTTCTAGCTAGGAGTTATGAGAGTCGTGATTTGGTCGACACGTCAGAAGGGATTCTATGGAGGCGAGAAGTTCACCTCTTCCCAACTGATCTTGTACTTTAGGCATCTGCTTAAAGTCAAGATTAGGACAGAAAGGCGGCGACTCTTTTCATCAGAATTCGGCAAAAGGTGGGGAAATCTTGCGTGACTGTGTAGAGTGAAAGGGGCTGACCTGGAGTGGCACTTGGATGTCGGTTAGGTACAGGATTTTGTCCTATCAGGGTTGAACAGGGGCAACCCACCCCGATATTAGGCTAGTTTAGGTTTTAATTTGAATCTTTAGTTTCCCGTTTCTCAGCTAGGGTATGCGTGCTCATTGGCCCCTTTTATTTCTATCCTTATTTTTATTTTGTTTAATTCCCCATCCCCTCTCTCGTTAGGTGGTCAGTGATGTCAGTTCTCTGCTTGTTGCGGGATGACTTTCGTTTCGTGTGTGTGTTTTCGTATTTGTTATTGTGTCTAAATGAGTGCATGTTTGTGTGCGTGCTTGTTTTTTTTTATTTTTTTTTATTTTTTTTATAATGTTATAATCCCGCAATAATTTCGTCCTGTTAACTAATGTTTCTGCCACATTTAGGGATTATGTTTTTTTTTTTATTACTAAGCCTATTTTGTTTTGTTTTATGTAAATAGTATTAAATCATATTGTGAATAATCTCTGGGGTTTTTAAACTTGTTATTTCCCCTCCCCCCACAGACTTTGAAATGTACATATGGGGACTAGTTAGGATTTCATAGAGAATTTGAGGTATTATGGTGGACTCAGTAAGAAAGGTAGGAGTGAATGTGTTGTTTTGGTGATAGGAATATTGTTGGTATGTTTGGGTCCGTGTCTGTGACTAGATAAGTTTAGAATTAAGACAGAAGATGACCGTCCTTCCCCAACCCCTTTTTTGGCCTTGTGCCACATTTTGTACATTAGTACAAATAAATAATTATTCCCCAAAAAATTTCGCTTGAAGATGGAAAAGAGCTTAGTATCTTAATTCAATTTAATAACAAATAATTATATTGAAGTTTTCGGCTCTTGTTTTGAAACATGAGAACTCTTATGTAGCGTATTGGAATCATATTTTTAAATAAATAATTATATATATATATATATATATATATATATATATATATATATGTGTGTGTGTGTGTGTATGTGTGTATTTAGGCAGCAAATTTTCTTTTAGGCATGTCTAATTGAATAAATTACAGACATTATGTCTGCTGATTTTTAACAAAATCCGTTCATACTCACAAATAACCTTCCGTATATTGATGTTAAAGATGAGAGTAATATACTATAGCTGTTTAAATTTATTTTATTTTTATTTCCCAAGTACTTTTGATTTTTCTAAGATCATCTTCGAGTGTGCAAGTTATACAAAACTATATATATATATATAAATATATATATATATATATATATATATATATATATATATATATATAGTATATTTCCGCGTATGTGGTGACCTTTAAACCTTAAAAATGAGCCACCCCTTCCCTCCAAAATAGGGAGTCGCGTAACAAAAAACTAACCCTAAATCCTTTGGTGTATCTGTACTGATAAGTAATGCTCGTGTGTTTTCCCAATGGTTCCAGGTCTTCCTAACAATTTCCTCGGTGTTTATCAATGTAAATATTTCTAGTTGAAACAATTGAAACAACTAAAGTAAACAAATCTTTCGTTCTTAATTTGTAGAGCTATGTCTGCGTTCGCACCAATCCTTATTTCTCAGAGTAATGTTAACTAATAACATTTAAGATTATAAGATATTCATTATCATTATAATGTGAAATAACAACATTTAGTATAACATGCAAACTTTATTTTTTCAATAACATATTATACGGCTTGTTTGTTTTTGCAGTGTTAAACAACAAAACATTTAAGATGCCATAAAATCTTTATTTCTCATTACAGATTAAAAAACATAAGACATCCATCGACATAATTAAAACCTTTCAAAATTACTATGATCATCGCCATCTTATGCAAAGAGCTCATCATAAACATTGTCATTCATTGTTTCCTCGTAGGGGTCCGAATCGCTTCTCTTATACTACGGATATCAGGTGAAATCAAAAAATATACCTAGATTTGGGGTCTCGTCTTATCCATAGATCTCATTACACGTAGAAATATACGGTATATATATATGCATATATATATATATATATATATATATATATATATATATATATATATATATATATATGTGAAAAGTGTGTATATATATATATATATATATATATATATATATATATATATAATTATTTATATATTATATGCGCGGTACCTATTAGAAAGCGCTCAATATCAGGCTAACATATTTGGTTGGATTGATGTGAGTTTGTGACCCTGGCTTTCACGCTTTTGCGATCGTTTGTCTGACGATTGCAAAAGCGTGAAAGCCAGTGTCGCAAACTCACATCAATCCAACCAAATATATATATATATATATATATATATATATATATATATATATATATATATATATAAAGGGAAGAGGTTATAGTAGTTCCAATGAGAGAAAAGTGTCTATATTGAAAAGAAGAGAGAAACCGCAAACGTTTTTGTTTGTAATGTGGATTTTTTTTTTAATAAATTATACTTTATTTTCCATAATTTTGCTACACGGGTTTCCGGCCTCGCGACCTTCATCAGACAAAGAATTAAAACGATCTCTGATAACTGAAATCAGCATCATCATCATGATCAGTCTCATCATCATCGTCATGTATATATTTCTAGTTGAAATAATTCATCTTATAATGTTGGACTACAGTTATAAATGGAATAAAACTACTTTTCCTTTTTGATTTCATATTAAAATGCAATATTCAAGAGACGATTACAAAACAATTTGCAAATGTTCCGCTGAGCAACACGCACAAGTAAGGTTAACAAATCTTTCGTTCTTAACTTGTAGAGCTTTGTCTCCATTTGCACCAATCAGTATTTCTCATAGTAATATTAAATAACATTCGGATAACATAAAATCTAGATTTCGAATTAAAATTCAATATATTAGGTTTGTGCAAAAATAATGACGTAATAATGTCGTTTGTTGACGTATTTTTTAACGTCAAAAAACGACATTATTACGTCATTATTTTTGCACAAACCTAATAATTATAATGTAAATAACAACAGCATTTAGTATAACATGCAAACTTTATTTTTCCATAACATACATTATACGATATTATATTTTCCCTCGTCTGACCTAACACTTCCAAGATAGTTAAACTTCCATACTTGCTTGATCTTGATGTCGCCAATCTGTAGTCCGCATCTTAGGTCGTCTACGGCCATACATTGTCTGCTTAATCATTAGTCCTCCCTTCAAGCCTTCCTCGGATGTCTGGCTGATTTGATGGATAGTTAGAATTCCAGGAGGGTTAATTACATTCACTTCTGCGGAAATACTCTTAAGAAAATTATGAATCCAGTCCCCGTGCAAGAGTCTCTAGTCCCTATCCAGAATGTATGATACCTGGGACCTCCACTCAATTACATCTCAATTTTAATAAGCTTGTATACTCATAAAATACAATTTTTATTGTAACCTAATTATGTACAATAATGGATCATATGCAAGATAGGGGGAACAATTCAACTAGAAAAACTGAAAATAAATACAATATCTCTAAATACAAATTAGAGACATGTCGTAATAGATTAAATAAATCTTAAATAAATCGACAGTTTCCCGGCAATTTCTAACATCAACTTGATAATTTTTCTTATTAAAAAGTTGAATAATTTTAAAAAACATTACGAATTAAAAAATAGTGAATTTTATATAGGGTTTTTTTCCTGGACTTATCATAAACAAAACAAATTTACGGATTTGCTATTAATAAAAAAACCCTAAAAAAACAGAATGGCGTATAGATGTATCTTGATTTACGATATGTTTGATTCTGTTCCATATTTCTTATATACTAAAACAAATTTTATTACTTTTTTGATTCACACAGAAAAAATATTAGATGGTACTGTCAGTTATGTGCCATGCGTAATAGAGGCTTAGGCAATTATGTATTTATCGATACATGACTGACGAGGCAGATTTTTTTTCCCACAGTACTTTGCCATTTCTTTCTGCGGTAGACGTGTTGCCATCCTAGGCTATAGAACTCGGTCTGTCCTGCTATTTACTCATAGCTGGGGGAGAAGAAGATTCATACCTTTCCCAAGGGTATTAGCACGTAAGTGAATGTAATGGATTCGATTGGAATTCGAACTCGGCTCTCCGATTCCTCAATCCGAGTCGCTATCCATCGTATTCATATAAAATACAAATTTTGATTGTAACCTAATTATGTACAATAATGGATCAGATGCAATATAGGCGAAGAATTGAACTAGAAAAATTTTTAAAATAAATACAATGTATTAGGTTGGTGCAAAAATAATTTCGTTTTCTAACATATGTTACTATGTGAGAAAACGAAATTATTTTTGCACCAACCTAATATCTAAATACAATTTAAAGACATGTCATAATAGATAATTCCGTCTGAAATAAATCAACAATTTTTCGTGGTAATTTTTAACATCAACTTACCATGAGCAGAATAAATTCAGATGTTAGGATAAAAAAAAGAAAAAAAAAAAAAAAGAAAAAAAAAAAACAGAATGACGTCAAAATTAGCGAAAACAACCCCCCACACAGACATTACTCTATTCAGTTCATACCACATTGGCTGATAAACTCCTATAACAAAAAATTCTCTAATTGACATATTAATAAAAAACGCACTCTCTTAAATTAAAAAAAGAAAGAAAGAAAAAGAAATCACCTTTTTTAGCGTTGCTACTGTACACTCCACAAGTCTGTATCCGTTATCAATAACACATTTCAAAAAACATATTTCGATTCGGATTATATTTTCCCGTCTCGGATACTACCTGAATTTTACCAAAAACAAAATAATTTCCATGCCTGAAGATGACTGAACGTAGAATCGAAAGTACTTGCGTATTTACAGTTTTAAAAAACAAGGATCATAACATTCACCGAGGGATTGGTAGGTTAATGAATCTTTAAGTTTTAGTTAGCGAAGGGATTTCGCCATTTTATATGATTAACTTTACCAATTTACTTTTTGTATGAATGATTCAGTGTAATATAAATTGAACTGCACCACATGTTTGATTATATATATATATATATATATATATATATATATATATATATATATATATATATATATATATGGTATAAATAAAATGACAATTGGAAAAAAGATCTTAGATTTTGCCGACTTTTTCAAGGCAAAAATGAAATCGAAAAGTTCTTGTTGTTATAGTTACATTAAAAAAAAAATCCAAATTTCAAAAGATAGACGCTTCTGTCTAAGCCTTTTTTTCTGGTTAATGTAAATTACCTTTATAGTAAGGGATTTTTTTTTTCCATGTCAACAATATAGTAAAATTCACAGATCAATTCTGTGGACAAGACAGATTGGTATAAATAAAAGGACAATTGGAAAAAAGATCTTAGATTTTGCCGACGCGTTTCGTCTTCCGATTTCATTTTTGCCTTGAAAAAGTCGGAAGACGAAACGCGTCGGCAAAATCTAAGATCTTTTTTCTAATTGTCATTTTATTTATACCAATCTGTCTTGTCCACAGAATTGATCTGGGAATTTAACTATATATATATATATATATATATATATATATATAGGTTAGATACGTGGGTAGCTATAACATGAATGAGGAGAAAATATGTGACTCGTGTGCCACCTCCCCAAGAATCTATAATCCATCTTAAATAAATATAAATATTTTGCTGCAATTTTTAACATCAACTTGAGATTTTAACGTAATTCATAACAATTTGTTTTCGATAAAATCAGTTCACAAAATGTTTAGACCAATTCTGTGAACATGACTTAATAATCTCCTGAAAAACGAAAGGAAACCTTACATCGTGGTAAATCGCCCCCCTCTATATCTATATAGAGGGACGGCGCAAGGGCCCCGTGCACCCATCAATCTATTATACCCCTCCGAATCTATAATAGAATGTCCCCACTCTACTACATCTCAATTTCCATAAGGTAGTATTTATATAAAATATAAATTTTGATTGTAACCTAATTATATACAATAATGGATCAGATGCAATATAGGTAAACAATTCAACTAGAAAAATTGAAAATTATTAAAATGTATCTAAAAATTCCTGGCGAAAAGTCACTCTAATTTCAAAAGTTGATAAATTCCCGTCAACATGACTATTCCAGACGGCGCTTAAGTTTGGTACTAAAAGTAATCTTACTATTATTACTTCTATCGGGGCCGATGCAAGGGTGTCGTACCCATCCCCGAATCTCTGATATGTCCCCCTCACCTGAATCTATGGTATGTCCCCCCCACTCTACTACATCACAATTTCCATAAGGTAGTATTCAAATAAAATACAAATTTTATTATAAACCTAAATTATGTACAATAATGGATCATATGCAATATAGGTGAACAATTCAACTAAAAAAACTGAAAATAAATACAATGTATTTAAATACAAATTAGAGACATGCCATAATAGATCATTCCATCTTAAAAAAAATCGACAATGTTTCGCGGTAATTTTTAGCATCAACATTGAGATTTTTCTTGTTAAAATTTGAAGAATTTTATCACATTCAACATCATGGATTAAAAAATAGTGAATTTTATATAGTGTTTTTTTAAGACTTAGCATGAGCAAAACAAATTCACGAATTTGGACACCCACCTCCACAAAAAAAGAGAAAAAAGACAGAATTACATCAATATCCGTGAAGTATTGACATAAAATAAATTATTCATTGTAACCTAATTATGTACAATAATGGATCATATACAAGATCGGGGGACAATTCAACTAGAAAAATTGAAAATAAATACAATGTATCTAAATAGAAATTAGAGACATATCGTAATCTATTACATGTCTCTAATTCTGTCTTAAATAAATCGACAGTTTCCCGGCAATTTCTAACATCAACTTGATAATTTGTCTTGTTAAAAGTTGAATAATTTTAACACATCCAACATTACGAATTAAAAAAAAAATGAATTTCATATAACGTTTTTTCCTGGATTATCATAAATTGAAAATTACTAAAATGTATCTAAAAATTCCTGGCGAAAAGTTACTCTAATTTCAAAAGTTGATAAATTCCCGTCAACATGACTATTCCAGACGGCGCTTAAGTTTGGTACTAAAAGTACCCTTACTATTATTACTTCTATCGGGGCCAATGCAAGGGTGTTGTACCCCTCCCCGAATCCCAAATTTACGGATTTGCTTTAAAAAATACAAAAATACAAATTTTATTGTAACCTAATTATGTACAATAATGGATCATATGCAATATGGGTGAACAATTCAGCTAGAAAAGTTGAAAATAAACTCAATATATCTAAATACAAATTAGAGACATGTCATAAAAGTTGATTTTATTTTAAATAAATCAAAAATGTTTTGTAGCAATTTTTAATATCGACTTGGTATTTTGCTGGTTAAAAAGCTGAATAATTTAACGCACATTCAACATTATGGATAAAAAAAAAACA
Source organism: Acanthosepion lycidas (assembly GCA_963932145.1). NCBI lineage: Eukaryota > Metazoa > Mollusca > Cephalopoda > Sepiida > Sepiidae > Acanthosepion > Acanthosepion lycidas. The sequence continues at coordinate 15,763,719 of OZ010589.1, forward strand.
GAAAATTTTATGAAGTGTTTTTGCCGGAACTTAGCCTGAACAAACCAAATTCAGGTCGTAAAAAAATGACGTCAAAATCCGTGAAAATTCGGCATCCTTTAGCAGATAGTTGCGTTTATTTTAATCAGTAAGGTATATACATGTAGGAAGATAAACGCAGATGTTGGCAAGATAGCGAGGGCCTCCAATCAGGTTACCCCAACCTCACGCCGGTTGAGGGGATAGGGAGTAGTACGCACTGGACCTGTATGAATCTATTTTCTACCAACAAATTTTGTTTAAATCGTAGGGCTTGTGTCTGAAAAAAACAAAAAAGAAACATTATTCTTATTCAAAAAACAAAAAAAAAAACAAAAAAACAAACAAACAAAAAACAAAAAAAAAACAACCAAATAAATAAATAAAATAAAACTGTAAATGCCATATTCCCCTGTCAAAAGATAAAAATTCATACAATCCATCATACTTTCTGGTTTTAAAGAACCCGTAAAGGATTGACAAACCGTAAAACAACAAATCAGTCATTCCCGCTTTTCTATGCTATCCTGTCTTGAGGTTCGTGTATTTTTTTCAGATTTCATAAACGAATAATAGTTGTTCTTCTAGAATGTTTGTCAGTCAAGGCAAGTGATCCCAGTCTACCCTACGATTTAACTCATAGATGATGGATTTAAGTTATTTGAAAGGATATCAGCGCGTAATTAATGAAACTGACTAGACTAATATTTGAACTCGAATCGCATAGTCCACTTTCCACTGTGTGGCTGGCTTCACAACCAAATTATTTAAGGTTAAAGGTCACGTAACTTGAGTGCCTAAGAGCCAAGATATCAATTTTAAATTAAAAAGAAAATATAAATAAAAATAAATTTAAACTTATTTCATAATACCTTACATTATGGAGACATACATTCTTTACACTATTTACATTATTGTCCTCATCTTTGTCGCCATATTTATTACACAAGGACACAAAGGACAGTGGATAAAAGCGTTAGTTATATCCAGTGACATGACCCAAAAAGTGTGAGTTCAATATCCAGTTAAGGCAGTGGAGAACTTGGAGAGGGGAATTAACAAGAGATAACTGATAACTGATATCCATTAAACATGGCACGTGGAACTAGAACAGTCTACCCCAGTGAGCGAAATAAAGGGTTCAGTTCAACATTCCAGCTACCTGAAGAAGTCCGGAGCGTACGCATATTACACATTTTTACGCATATTACATATTTTTTACGCATATTACATATATCTATGCATATTACATATTTTACGTGTACATTACATTCCATAATACCATCTTCCGTGCTGCGAAAATATTTAAGTGGATTTGTATATTTTGTATTATAATAATAATTTCTAAACAATGTATAATGATGACTGAACAGGGACAAAGCGAGATAATAAAGAAAAAAAAGGAGAAGTCGTGGAGAACCATGATCGTCTATGTCCAGAAAATACTTAACTCATAACTTGAATGATTGTACAGCCAAATCCCATCTCATACGGTTAAATCGTATATAAAACTCAGCTTAGTAAATTCACTAGAATGTCCTTTTGTCGCTTCGGATGAGGTCTTCTTAGATGGAAGGATCTATTCATATACATTTTTCGTTAGTCTCTGAATTATTTAAATATACTCACCATTTGAGAGATTAAAAAAAAACAATGGGTGGTAGCACCTGTTAGGAACCCAGCTATCGCCAAATATTGAACCCCAAACAAAAACAAAACATTATGTAAGTATGAAAATACATTATTATATCACCTCAAGGTGTTGGAGGCACTTTACATCGGGTCCTGCAAACCTTCCCTGTGTAAACAGCGTGAATGTTTGATGGGTCTTGCTGTTATTTGTCTCTAGCTCCTTGTGTTCATTTTTTCCCCATTCTCATTGCTCATTTTCTGGTGTTTTAATTTAAGTTAAATCTCCCGTGGAGGCCTGATGAGCGGGAGCGAAACCGGTTGCTTCGCTTTTAGAATTGTCTAGTAATATCAAGCTTCACGCTTTTATTTCTGATATCTATCTATCTATCAATCTATCTATCTATCTATATATATATATATATATATATATATATATATATATATATATATATAGATAGATAGATAGATAATTATTTATTCGAAAATTATAACATAAATATGTGATAAAATCACTACAAAAATAGCCATTTTGTTTCAACACTTCTGGTGTCTTATCAAGTGATGGTGCTGAATGTAGAATAAAGGGTAAAAGGACCTTTTAAAACCCTTTATGCTACATTCAACATTTCCTTTAAATAATCTGTGGAAATAACCACCTTTTGTCTGATGAAATTTGCAACATCTCAAACACGTAGTAAAAATATAGACAATAACATATATATATATTTAAAAAATCCACATAACTAAAAACATTCTCGGCTGCTATCTTCTCTTTAAAATATACACTTTTCTCTCGTTGGAACAACTATAACCTCTCCCTTTTATATATATATATATATATAAACCCTTTATTCTACATTCAACACCATCACTTGATAAGACACCAGAAGTGTTGAAACAAAATGGCTAATTTTGTAGTGATTTTATAACATATTTATGTTATAATTTTCAAATAAATAATTATATTTGCTCTACTCTGTATTGAGCACTCTTTAAAGAATAGTATTTTTGGTTATTGGAATTTATTCCATATACACCAATCCTATACTTGTGTGTGTGTGTGTATATATATATATATATATATATATATATATATATATATATATATATATGACCAACAATATATATTTATAACAAAATGCCCAGCAATACACTTTTTTAATTGAAGGCATACAATTGCGTACAAAATATGGCTCTCTGAGTCGGGCCAGGAAATTTTTCTCCCCGGAATCGATACTTCAAATATATAAATCAACCATTCGCCCTTACATGGAGTATTGCTGTCATATATGGTCTGGGACACCTTCTGTTTACCTCGGAGTTCTTGACAAGATCCAGAGACGGATATGTAATATAATTGGCCCTGATCTAGCGTCTCGTCTACAATCACTCTCTCACAGACGCGCCGTCGCCTCTCTCTGTCTTTTTTACAAATACTTTCATGGTAATTGCGCCGATGAGCTGCTCTCACTGGTTCCCAGACTCCATGAATTCAAGCGCCCTACGAGGCTGGCATCCCGCTCCGACCCTTACACTGTAGAAACTACTAAATGTAGCCGTCTCTTCTACTCCAATAGCTTCATACCTCGCACCTCTCGTCTGTGGAACACCCTTCCCAATCACTGCTTCCCTGAGAGCTATAATCTCCAACAATTCAAATGTAATGTCAATCGACATCTCCAGTTACCTTGATCTATCCACTATCCCTCTTCTCATCCTTTCTTCTATCTCTCCTATCTGCTCTCGCTCCAAATCTTCTGCAACCCCCTGCATACTAGTGGCTTCACGCCTTGCTCAGGGCGTAATGCTTAAAAAAAAAATATTTAGTTGAAACCATAAAATTGTGCTAAACATATTTAGACTTTGGTATTAAACAACCCATAGAGATGTCGATATGCCGTTAAACAAAATCACCCAAGCAAGCAGATTAAAAAAACAAACAAAAAAGACAAAAACAAAATGGTCATTGTGTAGGCGTTTCAGCGTAAATGCCAGTGGTGCCATTATGTGATTATGTAATAGAGGAGCAATTGCAGAATTCTTCGATCACTGCAAAATGCTGTTCGGTGGAGCATGGCGAGGCAGACAAAGAGCGAATAAGCCCTTTCTGTTTGATGTACAAATAACATTGACCCTAGAACAAAGGATTTTATCACATGCACTAACCATGGTACGGAGATAGCTAGCGGGGTAGGAACGTAGGGAGGTTGATAAGTCAGTACTGAGATATAAAGTCAATAGTTATATTAAGACAGACTTAACATTCTCTCATATGACGACAGACAAATATTGATGGAACCGAGTGAAAAAATGTAGACCTATACTCATAAACTTCATATTTTGCGCTTTATTCTAGCGGTTAGCAAGCTTATAAAATACTAGTCGAATTACCCGCACCTTGATGTGGGTCACACATTTTTTTTTTGTAAGAAAATCATTGTTATAATTTGTGAATGAAAATGATGCATTTTAATATTGCTCAATGATTTTGCCAATGTGACCTCCATCTTCTGGATTTCTCCGTCTTTATTTTGGATAGGAGTCATTTCCTGGTTCAAATTTAATGTTAATAGAAATCAAAGGGAAAAATTCTAGTTGGGGAGGCGGCAAAACCCCTTTGATTGAATGAATCGATGAGCGGATTTCATCATTGATATGACAGTTGTGTTGTTGCAACAAATATGTATTGTAAGACACTACCCACTGATTAGTGATTACTTGCTCAACTTGACGTCCATATTGTCTCATTTTAATGTGATGTGACCTCCATCTTCTGGCTTTCTCCTTCTATATTTTGGATAGAAGTCATTCCCTTGTTCAAATTTAAATTTAATTTAAATGAAAGGGAAAAAACAGCGGGGTGGAGGGGGGATTGTTCTCCTTCCCGGGGACCCACTTTGATCAAAATGAAATATACTTATCCAAGTACCCTGGGTAATATAGTTTCAGAATATATATGGTTATAGGGGTCTATCTTCAAAACCCCAGGAGGAGTTCGATTACAGACAGACAGACAGAGATTACAACTTTATATATAGAGATAATTAGCCCCAAAGAATTATTTACTTGGTGACCAACGCATGTGGCTTTTTACCTTCTTCTATGTACCATGCCCCTTCATGACGTGGGCAGTCATGGCTCTCCGCAAATTCTAGTCCTTTGTAGGTCACAGTAAAGTTTGTCTTTTTGCTATCTTTCCTAGTCTTGTCCTGATATATATTCATTTATTCCGAGTAGAGTACATAACCTTAGCGTTTTTCAAATCACAGTTCAAAACTTAACTTTCAGGTGAACCCAACAATTTTGTCTTAGAAAAAAACAACACCCTGATGATGACATTGTGCTAATGTCGAAAGTACTCGGAATAAAGGAATATGTATCAACATGGTAATTTTTCTCTTCTTTTAATAAGGATACTAAGAAGCTTGTCTGTGAATATGAGAGGATCCTATTGAAAATAAGTAGACAAAACTTGCCTACATTATTCAGTGAGACAGTTCTTAATATATATATATATATATATGCGTTCCTGCAGACTTTTGCTACTGGTTCCAGATGATTCCGGACGGAATTTAAAGCTTTTGAGAAATAAATTTCGGAAGAGCATCAAACTCACAAACACACACACAGCTTGTGGAACTCCCTTCCAGCTACCTGTTTTCAAACTAATATTAATCCTCAATAATTTAAACACAATGTCAATCGGTATCTACTGTCCTCCTGATTACTCTTCTTTTGTTCTCGCTCCTTAGAAATGTTTCTGTTTCTAACTCTTTCAGACTAAATTATCCCTTGTGTCTTAGTCCCTTTACTGCCTTGCTTGGGATGAAATCGATTAAAAAAAATACCTCCTACATTATGGCAAGACATTAAATAGATGAAGTCACCGCTTCCACTAATGTCTCGCTAATATCTAGAAGGTATGTATGGGAGGTATTTATGCCGCACCATGTGTATATATATATATATATATATATATATATATATATGTTTAATAGTACTGTTTATTTAATATATGTATAGGTACGTATGTATATGTGTGTATATATATATATATATATATATATATATATATATATATATATATATATATATATATACCTTAATTTGGCATTAAATGACTCACAGTGGTTGATATGCCATAAAACCCAACCAACCAACCAACCAACCAATATATATATATATATATATATATATATATGCCAGCAAAATTGTCCAAACTGTGTAAAAACAAAATTATCCATTTGTTATATTAAGCTTTGAACCGTTGTATCTTAGAAATGATTAATGATATCTTACTGGAATTTTCCGAGGTTTTTATGACACTATTGGACTCTACTTTGAGCATTAAGAATGTAAAATTACTCTCCAAATTTAACAGAAGTATCGTGATAAAATCGATTATAAACGAAAATGACATCTTAATCATAACTAGGGATGCGAGGTTTATGAAGGATTGAAATAAAGTTCAAATATATATATATATATATATATATATATATATATATATATCATTGTAGGATCATTTTCTAACTCATGCAAGATGATATTCGCCCTCTCTGGCCTTCTTTCCGGCTTGGAGCAACAAGTTGCCTCACAAGATTAGCGTACGATTTCATTTTCAAGTTTTATTTCACTGCTCTTTGGAATGTCATGGCTAAAACGCCTCTCTCATGTGTCATATTTCTTATGGACTGAGTTGGATCTTTTCTAATCGATCTCTTTAGCTCTAAGTTGAAATGATGATCTCACTTCCTGTTGTGACCTCCTGATCTAGTCTTCCTCTCTACTGTTCCCTCTTTTCGAAACTTATTCACTGTTTTCTTGATATTAAGAAATATGGACTTTGAAGATGCAATGCAAGAATGTTGGTATCATTACTAAAGAACTGAATGATCTTTTTCTTCTCACCATTGCTCAGTTGGGAAGACATAGTGGTGCTGACACCAAAGGATTTTAACCTATTCAGTGATTCTTACGACAATTTATGTCAACATAGGTAAGCGTCTTACCTGAAAACCCGGAAAAAAGAAAATCAATTTAGTTTTTTAAATATTAAACATTTCGTGGAATGGACAATTATGCTATCACACGATTTGGACAATTTTACTCTTACACCATATATATATATATATATATATATATATATATATATATATATATATATATATACGTATTGCTGCCGTTCACTCATGCGTACTGCGAAGCGGAAATAACACCCAAACAATGAGTGATGCTGGTTGTTGGAGTCAGGTCAGATATGGCTTCTACAGTACCACGTCGAGCATCCCCACCACGACTACCTAATCTGGACACATGATGACGCGGATATTCATCGATATCTGTACTATATATATATATATATATATATATATAGAGAGAGAGAGAGAGAGATAGGTAGATAGATACATATATATATATATATATATATATATATATATATATATATATAATTATTTAAAAAGAAAACAAATTTATAACATAAATATGTTATAAAATCACTACAAAAATAGCCATTTTATTTCAACACCCCTGGTGTCTTATTAAGTGATGATGTTGAATGTAAAATAAATGGTTTTAAAAGTTTCAAATTAATTAACGATCCTTCACAAGGGGAAAACGTTGTTACAAAGGCTAGAATGATCAATCAAAATACAAGTATAGGAAAATTCAAAAAGCTTGACAACGAAGTCATGTTATAATAGCTATTTAGATGTTTAAAATATGTGTAATATTAAAAAAGAATTTATTCTAACCAATAATTACTAAATTAATGATAAAATTTGATATTAAAATTAAAAACTACCAATTTTAAAATCCAAATTTAAACACTATTAAGTTTAAAAATTATAAAATTACTGAGGAGAAAAGAAGAAATACATATGTTATTCAATTTATTTCTTCGTTGAAATTACGCTAGAACAGACGCTACTTCATTCGGTCACCCGACAATATATATGTATATATTTTAATCCCAAGTGTGTGAATGGGGTCCTAAACTCAAGCGTACAACAACACAAACACAATCAGATTATAGTACATAAGAACCCAGGCATATTTAGATATATATACACACACAAAAAGTGACGAGACAGGGAACATCTCCACAGCCCTTTATGAAAAAAAAAGTGGGGGAAACCAAATCCTACATACATGTACAATTAAAAGTGTATATATATATATACAGGGTGAGAGCAAGATGCCAGCCTAGTTGAACTCTTAAATTCATGAAGCCAGATCAGGACCAATTACATTGCATATCCATCCCTGGATCTTATCAAGAACCTCGAGGCAAACAGAAGGGGCTCCAGACCATATATGGCAACAATACTCCATGCAAGAGCGAATTGTTGATTTGTAGATTTGAAGGATCGATTCCGGGGAGAAAAACTTCCTGGCGCGGTATACGGAGCCAAATTTCCTAGCGGTGGACGAAGCAATTGACTCAATGTATTTGTTCCATCTCAGGTCAGCAGTCAACGTGAGACCGAGCAATCGCAAAGAGGTGCTCTCGCGGAGTTGAGCGTCAGACATTCTAATGGGGGGCGGGAAGGAATGGTTCTCTGTGGTGAGTAATAGAGAGCAGTTTTGTTTTTGAGGCGTTAAAGTTGACCAGTCAATTCCTGCCCCAATCCACATTCGATTGGAGGTCCTTTTTGAGACAAACGGCCAGGTTAGTTTTGTCGGCGACACTGGATTTGTTTTTGAGGCAGGAGTAAATAGTAGTGTCGTCTACTTGGGAATCTATGACGTCAGAAAGATCGTTAATGAAGATATACATACATACACACACACACACACACATATATATATATAATGTCATCCACAGACAGACTGTTTCGCTGTATCACAGCTCATCAGTGCGGCTAGACATCCGGTTGCCTCTAGCTAGGATCGAAACCCGACTGAATCAGGCGGATATTCTACCACTAAGCTGTCGGCGATGAAGGTGGATTTTTAGCGTATTTATTTTTAGAAACACGCCCAGTGACCGACAGTGACTCAATTCGGCTTGCGAAGAGTCTCGCTATATAGCTATAATAGCCACTGTTTACAAACCCATACCTCAGCCCGAGAGTGCTCAACTGGAATTAAATCTAATTCAGGAGCTAATATAATGTCATCCACAGACAGATATATATATATATATATATATATATATATATATATATATATATATATATAATTTTTTTACATGTCGAAGAGATTATTATGCTTATAATATCTACTACTATCTTTCGGACGGAGTCTGGTAGATTTGTGTGTGTGTTTAAATGAGTTCTGATGGAGCTGTGGTCGGATAGGTGTAACGTGAGGCGTCTGGATATGCATGTAGTTGTGTGACCAATGTAATTATTTATGAATTTGCTTTGATAAGGAACACAGTTCCTTAAGTGTCATTTGAATACGTAAATATCGTTTGTTCTTTGTAGCCTTGATTTAGCCGGTGTGATATTATTTTTGAGGGTAAGGTTAGCTGTTTTAAGTTTTTTTTAATTAATTCACTAAATATCCTAAAGAAATACATTACCCGAGTTGACCCCGACAAAAAATTATCTAATTTGTTAAAAAATTATAATTTATAGATTGAATTAAATCCTAAAATCCTTATTTTTAATTTTAAAATGATGTTACTCCAACACGAAATTTTTAAAATCGTATATAATAATGTTGTACTATGAATGTCTGGAAGCTTCTGGGTCTTTTGCAGACCTAGAATTTCCTGTAGCCTTCTAAAACTTTATGGAACATTCTAGAACTTGATAAATGCGTTATAAAATTATTTTTTGCGATGTTCATACTCGACAACGAGACGACAGATACCATACATCTATGTAAATTTAGAAACCGATAACCAGACTAGCATTGAAGGTTACATAAGCTAAAAAGATAGAAAAATATGTCGAACAGGCTGACACATCTATAAATTTAATTGATGATCAATAACCAGTTTTGTAGATAAAAATTGTTGATAAGCAAGAACCATACTAAGCAAGTTTTTCGATCTATCGTGGTATGGAGCAGATTCTGATAACATGTGTCAAGTGATCAGGTAGAAGAGGGGTGTTGACGGAGCAAGAAATGGATAAGTGTCGGTTTACATAGAGAGATAGATAAAACGCGTACACAAGCGAAGAAAAAAAAAAACAAAAAAAACAACAGATGGCTAAAAAAAAATGGGTTTTGAAGTTCGTTATTTGTCAATATTAAAATAAACCTGCTTGAGCGCACCTCAACGTAGTGTAATGGTCAACGAGCTTGTTTCTCTAGGTCAATTTCAGCTGAATTCTGAATTCGATCCTCACTAGGTGCCCCCATACTTCCGGCCTTGTGCCGCATCCAAGCTACACTCAGAAAATCATTTGGGCACCTCGATGTGGTGCAATGTCTAGCAAGCTTGTCTCTCTAGGTCAATTTCGACTGAATTGGGAGTTCGATCCTCACTGGGTGCCCCTACTTTTCCGGCCTTGTGCCACATCTAAGCTACGCTTAGAAAATCATTTCGGGCTCCTCGAGGCGGTGTAATGGTTAGCAAACTTGTCTCGCTAGAACAATTACGACTGAGTAGTGAATTCGATCCTCCCTGGGTACCCCATCCCCTACTTTCGGCCTTGTGCCACATATAAGCTACGCTTGGAGAATCACCTTAAAATAAACCTGTTGGTTACCAACTACATCTCATATTGCTTCTTCAATTTGGGAACCTGGACATGGTGTAATGGTCAACAAGCTCGTCCCGCTAGAACAATTACGTCTGAGTAGCGATTTCTATCCTCATTGGTTGCTCCAAACTTTCGGCCTCGTGCCACATCTAAGATACGCTTATAAAATATTTTGGTCAATTCGTGGTGTAATGGCAAGCAAATTTGTCGCGCGAGATCAGTTGCGACTGAGCAGTGAGTCCGACTGGTGCCACATTTAAGCTAGTCTTAGAAAAAACATTTGCGCTCTTCAACGCGGTGTAATGGTTAACAAGCTTGTCTCGCTAGATAATTACGATTAAATAGTGAGCTCGAACTTCACTAGGTGCCCAATACGTTTGGCCTTGTGCCACGTCGAAGCTAGTCCTAGAAAAACATTTGCGATCTTCGACCCGGTGTAATAATGAACAAGCTTGTCTCGCCAGATCAGTTTCGACTGAACAGTGAGTTCGATCCTCACTAGGTGTCCCATGCTTATTTATGGTAACTGTTTGACTCTTCCAGACTGAATTTCCGTAACTATTAGGTTGGTGCAAAAATAATGACGCAACAATGTCGTTTTTTGACGTATTTTGTAACGTTAAAAAACGACATTATTACGTCATTATTTTTGCACCAACCGAATATAATATGAACATAGCCAAATTGTATGCTCTTTATCGCAAGGACGAGAAACTGTTTTATTAAGACGAGGTTTGCATAGGTTTTTCATTGGGGCGTATGTTAGACTTGTTAAATTCTAGAAAACCCGTTGCGGCATTTATCAAAGAAAATTTAATGCGATAAATATTTGTTTAAATTTCTAAGTCCGTATGCTTTAAAGATAAGCGATATTTCTAATTGGGGACTCAGGGAGGGACTATTAAATTCTTACGTGGGATCTCTTGGTCCGGAAAAATGGATAATCCAGCTTAGTTCTGGAATTAATGTGACGGAATGTTTTTCGAAGCGGCCAAAAAAGCCTATCTCACAAAAATAATATAAATAAAAATAAAAATAAAATGAACAAATAAATGCATATTCTAAAAGAAATGCTGATTTTATGTGTGTGACATTGCGTACGCTACTGTAAGAAAAGTTGGTTATCTGTGTCGTGCCAAAAGGTTTTTCTCGTTTGAGTCCATCTTGCACGTTTACAAATCTCCCATTCGTTCATGCGTTAAACACTGTTACCATATACGGTCTAGTGACCCCTGCTGATCATCTGGAGGGTCCTCGATACGATCCAGAGAAGAAACTGAAATGTAATTGGTCCTAACTTGGCATCTCAGCGCCAGTTTCTTTCTCACAGACGTAATGTGGCTTTCCCCTGTCTTTTCTACAAATATTTTCATGGCAATTGCTTTGGCGAGCGATTTTTCCCCTAGTTCCCGAACTACGTGAGTTTAAGCCTGTATCTAGATTGGTATTTAGGTTTAACCATTTTACTGTTGAACAAATTAAATGTAACCGCCACTTCTACTCCTACAGTTTCTTCTCTCGCACTTCCCGACAGTGAAACTCCCTTCCGCTTACTTGCTTCCTGATAACTAAAATTTGGATTCTATCTATCTATCTATCTATCTATCTATCTATCTATCTATCTATCTATCATTTAATCGTCATGAAATATTAAATAAACACAGTAAATTCAGCAACGATTACATTATTCAGAAAATGGAGATATCAAAATTTATTTAAAGAAAAAATGTTTTCGATTTTTAAATAAATTCGCTCAATATTGAGAGTATTTTGTATTTTCCTTTATACCTTCGTATTTTTTCCATGTCGACGGTATGAGATAAAATTATATATTCATTTATATATATCAAAAATTATATTTTCCCTCCAATATATATATATATATATATATATATATATATATATATATATATATAGATAGATAGATAGATAGATAGATAGATAAACCTAATGAGCCAGGCAAACCAACCTAGGTTTCACCTAAACGGATCGTCAGGGCAATGCTGGCCGAAAAGGAAAATAATGGAATAGAATTTATAGCTTAAACCAAAAACAACCATGACCACGTGACAAAAAAACAAAACAAAAAAACAAAAAACAAACAAACAAAAAACAACAACAACAAAATAAAAACTCAAACAACAGGGGGTTAGGGGTTATTATTTTCCTTTTCAGCCAGCATTTACCTGATGATCCTTTTAGGTGAAACCTAGGTAGGTTTGCCTGGCTTCTTAGGTTTATCTTATATTTGCTCTGCTTCGGGTATTGAGCACTTTACGTAGTTGTTTTTACTCGTTTTGGAGTTTTTTTTCTTTGGACTTTGAGCTTGAATTCTGGACGAATGGTTTTCGCCCCAATTTCATGTTCTGGGTTCTTTCTTTTTTTATTCCTCATTTTTCCTTGGGTACTAGTTTGTTCTACTACAAATATCCAAGGTTTTTCCAAGCGAGTACCACCATTTATATATATTAGGTTGGTGCAAAAATAATGACGTAATAATGTCGTTTTTTGACGTTAAAAAATACGTCAAAAAACGACATTATTACGGCATTATTTTTGCACCAACCTAATATATTTATATATATTAGGTTGGTGCAAAAATAATATCGTTTTCTCACATAGTAACATATGTCAGAAAACGACATTATTTTTGCACCACCCTCATATATATATATATATATATATATATATATATATATTTAATTTTAAATTTTTATTTAAAATAATTATATATATATATATATATATATATATATAATTATTTAAAAAAAAATATGATTCCTTTGCTTCATAAGAGTTCTCATGTTTCAAAAACAATAGCCGAAAACCTTAATATAATTTCCTATTTTTCTACATATATATATATATATATATCCTTGTGCAGGTATGCAGAAAATAGAAAAGAACACGTTGGGTGCATAATCCGGAGTTCTTTAGTATTTTTGTTTTTATTTTTAAAAAACAGTGCTCCATACTGAAGTAGAGCTTATATTATAATAATATTTTTTGTTTAAAAATATGATTCCTTCGCTACATAAGAGTTCTCATGTTTCAAAAACGAGAGCCGACTATATATATATATATTCTGTTTTTATTCAAACATATCTGCTCTGAATTTTACATTGAGCTCTCTGGATATCATCCTCCTTGGGTCTACTCATGCGGATTACCTATTTTTTTACATAAACTATATATATATATATATATATATATATATATATATATATATAGAGAGAGAGAGAGAGAGAGAGAGTTTCCCTTCACAAAAGTAACAACAAATTACCAGACAAGAGAAAACGCTTTGTATCACAATACATATACAAATTTAATCAAGGTAAATTTAAAATTATGTCAAACAGACAATTATTCTTACCTACAAATACAAGAAAAAAAAACTTCATAGACAAATTTCAACCACCACCAAACAGAACCTTCCCCCTCACACAGAGACACAAATATCTATCGGGAACAAATATATATATGCACATACTGGCAAAAAAAACTAGACTGACCACAGGCATACATATACACAAGCCCCACACACTATAGGAAGTATATATATATATATATATATATATATATATATATATATATACTAATTCTGGAAATGGAATATGTATGCACATACGAACAGAAACATACAAAAACAATATAAAAAAATGGAGATAGATTTAAAAGGTATACAGGTCTCATAAAAAGATAAGAACGAAGACCCCCATTCCTTTGTCTTTTCTCTGACCAATCGTAATTTGTTTATTTCTCCTTAAGCAGAAGATTACTTCCGCCAGCAGTCCAAGAATATTTGAATTACTACTACACACAAAAGACAATGTTCAAATATCGGAAAACATAAGGATGAATTAGTTCCTTTAAATAATATGTGGAAATAACCATTTTTCTCTGATGAAATTTGCAGCATTCGAAACACGTAGCAAAAATATGGACCCTACCATATAATATATATTTTACAAAATCTACATAACTAAAAACCTTCACGGCTGCTAACTTCTCTTTAAAATATACACTTTTCTCCCGTTCGAACAATAATAACCTCTCCCTTATATATATATATATATATATATATATATATATATATATATATATATATATAAACCCTTTATTCTACATTCAACACCATCACTTGATAAGACAACAGTAGTGATGAAACAAAATGGCTATTTTTGTAGTGATTTTATAACATATTTATGTGATAATTTTCGAATAAATAATTCTATTTGCTCTACTCTGTATTGAGCATTCTTTTAAGAATAGTATTTTGGTTATTGGAATTTATTCCGTATACACCAATCTTATACTTGGGTATATATATATATATATATATATATATATATATATATATATATATATATATATATATATATATATATACTTATTTAGTTGAAGGGATATGAGTTTGTAACCCAGGGTTACAAAAATCATAGCCATTCAACTAAATATGTTAGCTTAATCATTGATATTGAGCGCTTTCCAATGAACACTGCGCATATATAAAATATACATAGAAATTATATATATGTGTGTGCGTGTATATTTAGGCATCATATTTTTTTTATTCAAACTGGTTTGGTTAAATAATTTAGACGTATTATATCCATTTATTTTTAGTTTTAATCGAGTCCACAAATTAATTTCTTGGTTGCCATAGAAAACTGATTAAGGAAAATACCAAAGTTTTCTTTTTCTCTCTCTCACTGTATATATATAATATATATATATATATATATATATATATATATATATATATATATATATATATATGTAATAGTTGAGTCCACGAATTCCTTGGTGGCCGTAAAAAAACTGATTAAGAAAAATACCAAAATTTTCTTTCTCTCTCTCTCTCTCTCTCTCTCTCTCTCTCTCTCTCTCTCTCTCCTCTATCTATCTATCTATCTATCTATCTATATATATATATATTCTGTATGTATGTATGTATGCATGTCTGTACGTAAGCATATATATATATATATATATATATATATATATATATATATATGTATGTATGTATATATAAAAGTATGTATATATGTATGTATGCATATATATGTATGTATGTATATATATATATATGTATATATATATATATATATATATATATATATGTATATATATATATATATATATATATATATATATATATATATATGGATAGATAGATATGGTAAAATAAAGAACAACCGTTTATCAGTCTACCTATTTTGACGTGAAAACATGTTAAATTCATAAACTTTTCCTATTTGTTTTTTATCCTATCATTCTGTCTGGTTCCGATCTATATTTGATCTTTATATATTTATATATATATATATATATATATATATATATATATATATATATATATATATATATAATGTTGGGCACCCACACACATGCGCAACTGATAAATAAATAGAATTCATTAGTTACGCGGCTAAAAACAGTCAAACAGGCGTACAGCCCTACCGAATGACTTTCAGTTTCACGGCAAAGCTTCATTTCTTATTAGCAATGAATGACGAACCACTGCAAACGTCCTTCCTCCTCCTTTCTGTTTCACACTCATTTTTTTGTAATTTCCTCCAGCCACTCCTCCTTGTACTACTACTATTTACACACTAGCGTACAGTTGCACGTGTCGGCTGGCCTTTTCTGCCCGTTTCCACTGTGAACAACCATTTTACTACTGACTTCTACCGCAACCTACACGATATCAACGACTGCTACTTGTACGAGCGTCCTAACTGGCAACAATACTACGAACATTTAATACTGTGTGTGTCGCGGTTAATAGTATTGTCGCTGTTATTACTGCCTTTCAGGGCCATCATACATAATTACGGAAATAGACGGAAGTTATTATATATGTGTGTGGATCACGCTAAAACAGTTACGACTGAATAGCAATTTTGATCCTCACGGATGCTCTGTTCTTTCGGCCTTGTGCCACATCTAAGCTACGCTTAGAAAATCAATATATATATATATATATATATATATATATATATATATATATATATATATATGCGTGTGTAGAGCGCTTTGACGTGGTCGTTAGCAAGCTCATCTGTAGATAAATTACGATTAAATAGTGTGTTTGATCCTCATTGGGCATCCCACACGTTTGGCTTTTTGCCACGTCTAAGCTAGGCTTATAAAATCATTTGCGCACTTCGACGCGGTGTAATGGTTAACAAGCTAGTCTCGCTAGATAATTACGATTTAATAGTGAGTTTAATCCTCATTGGGTACCCCATACATTCGGCCTTGTGCCATATCTAATCTACGATTAGAAAATTATCTGGGCACTTCGGCGTGATGTAAGAGTAAGCTTTTCTCAGTAGATTTTTTTTTTTTTTTACAATAAGGTTGATCCTTTATAAGTGCGTTACGTTAGGAGGCAATTTGTGCGGCTAGAAGTGAAAAATAACGGTTGATCCTAGCTTTGAACAGTTTAAGATTGTAGTAATTGGGGAAACATCCTCTTGGGAGTCGGTTCCACAGGGCAGTGGTTCGCAGGAAGAAGCTGATAGCGTCAAACTTACTTCTTCGCCGAGGGAACGTGGGTGGTTTGAAACTATGTAAGTGGTAGGGCGTGTGCTCGCCGTGAAGGTTTAAAATGGCGGGACCAGGGAATGAAGTTCGTCCGAGCAATTACGACTGAGTAGTGAGTTTCATCATCACTGGGTGCTCCATACTTTGGGCCTTGTGCCAAATCTAAGCCGCGCTTAGAAAATCAATATATATATATATATATGTGTGTGTGTGTGTGATTTTTTTTAAAGAATAATGGATTTTTATTCAGATTTTATCACTTTAAACTTTTTTTTTTTTTTTTTTTTATGAATACTCGTATTTGGGTAGACGCCCCGTTTATTTATTAAAGAATATATTGGTGCAAAAATAATGTCGTTTTCTCACATAGTAACATATGTGAGAAAACGACATTATTTTTGCACCAACCTAATATTTATTTGTTTATTTTCATCTAACGGCCTGAATATTCGAGAGATCTTATTAAAGGGGGGAAAAAATGCACTCTCCGGCAGGATTCGAACCAGCGTTCCTTTGGGCAGTGGGAACAGTCATTAGGTCCAACATGCACTAGTGGATACGCGTATTTGAATAGACACCCCGTTTATTTATTAAAGAGTATATTTATTTATTTTCATCTAACGGCCTGAATATTCGAGAGATCTTATTAAAGAAAAAATATGCACTCTCTGAGTTCCCCTGGGCAGAGGGAACTAACGTTAGATCCGACGTGCACTAGACCAACTAAGCTATGAATAATTCAGTCGACCAGGCAAGAGTGAAAAGACCAGTTTGGGTAGAGGTAACAGATCTAATGAAAAAGGTGGGGAACAGGTTTTCAAGCCTACTTTAGAGTGTATGTTTTTCTTTAATAAGGTTTCTCCAATATCAAGGCCGGTTAAGGAAAATAAACAAATATACAGTTTAATAAATAAACGGAGATTTCAAACGCTGTCATTCATGTGTTCCATTAGTTTATATCCTCTTTTAAGGCTCACGCCACTTCCAGATTTCAAAATCATTGTCAAGCACTTTCGATATCCCGAAATATTTGTCGATTCTATTGTTTTTAAATTATTTGTCGGAAGCCAATAAGGAAATTGATCGTGGAATAAATTGAACTAGGGGTGATTTCACCCAACACTGCAAATTGCAACAAAATCGAAACATGAACCTGAAAACTCGAGTCTCCTTCTTTAAATAGCCTCGTCAGATCGATAATTTCATATGGATGTCAGGCGTGGCGCCAAACCCGTTCAGAAATATCTAAACTCTCAGCTGTATACAATCGCTTTCCGAGATCAATGGTTGAAAAAATCTATGAGCGAATGAAATCTGTAGGTCGTGAAGACGACCCTTCTTTGAAACTTGTGGACTGGCGCTACAGAATCACCGACAAAGAACTGTACCAAATAACAGAAACCACATCACTTGAGGACTTTCAACATCAGCAACAACTAAAATGGATATCACATGTAAGTCAAAGAGAAAATAATGAAGCCTGAGTGTCTTGGCAAAGATCATCCTTATTTGAACCTTGTGGATTGGTGCTACAGAATCACAAACAAACAACTGAACCAAATAACAGAAACCACATCACTTGAGGACTTTCAACAGCAGCAACAACTAAAATGGATATCACATGTAAGTCAAAGAGAAAATAATGAAGCCTGAGTGTCTTGGCAAAGATTATTCTTCTTTGAACCTTGTGGACTGGTGCTACAGAATCAAAAACAAAGAACTGTACCAAATAACAGAAACCACATCACTTGAGGACTTTCAACAGCAGCAACAACTAAAATGGATATCACATGTAAGTCAAAGAGAAAATAATCAAGCCTGAGTGTCTTGGCAAAGATTATTCTTCTTTGAACCTTGTAGACTGGTGCTACAGAATCACAAACAAAGAACTGTACCAAATAACAGAAACCACATCACTTGAGGACTTTCAACAGCAGCAACAACTAGAATGCATATCATATTTAACTTAAAGAGAAAATAATGATATAATCAAGATGTTTTAATTCCACACTACTTCAAACAAAAGGTTAGGAAGGAAACCTCCCTCACTGGAAAGAGCGGTAACGCCTACTAGACTTGATTAACTTATTCTCCTGAAAAATTGCTTTAAAAAACGATTTTATAACTTTCAACGGATAGTGGCATTGGCTGTTCGGTCTATGAATACGAATTCTTCTTTATAAGGAAACAGTTAATATTTCGGTTATCAATAATTATAAGAAGGTGATGTTTGGCCGTAGGCAAGCGAGACAATCAAAGGTATGAGTTTTGAATTGGAGATACTTACAGCGGAGAGAGAATGTGTGACAGAAATTCCAAGATGCGTAGCATTATCGAAAGATGACTTTTAGAAACTATTTAAAATATTAAGAGAAAAAAAAAACTTCTTAGAAACCAAAAATCTGTATTCCGAGGTTAATGTTGGAAAATCTCGCAGATGAAGAGACATCAGCGTTGTTCTGTCGATAAATGCCAAGGATTTCGCGGACACAGGTGATTCACGGGGATGTTTTCGAGAAATAAAGACCTACAAGTAAATTAATACTTACAATCGGAACGAGACAAATGAAATTTGTTTTGGCACATAGGAAAAGGTGGTCTGGAGAATTTAACACTACCAGGACATATTGAGTGTAAGAAAATCAAACAGAAGACAAAACCTCACCAAGTTGTTGCTGTAGAAGAAGAAGAAGAAGAAGAAGAAGAAGAAGGAGGAGGATCTAAACAGAACTAATGCTTTTAATTTAATTTAATTATATAATTAAATTTGAAGTTTTTGGCTTCGGTTTTTGAAACATGATAATTTGTGTGTAGCGAAGGAACCATATTTTTGAATTAGTTAAATTATAATATATATATATATATATATATTTGGTTGGATTGATAGGAGTTTGTGATCCTGGGTTTCACGCTTTAGCGATGTGAAACCCAGGATCACAAACTCACATCAACCCAACCAAATATGTTAGCTCTATCACTGATATTGAGCGCTTTGTAATAAGTACCGCGTATATCATATATAAATAATAATACATATATATATATATATATATATATATATATATATATATATATATATATATATATATATAAGTATAAAACTTAATATTACGAGACATGTTAAAAACGGGCGAAGCAACCGGTTTCGCTCCCGCTCTTCAGGCTTCAACGGTAGATTTAATTTAAAATTAACACAGAAAAATGTACAATAAAAAAATAAAAGGAAGTTGTGGAGGAGAAAAAGAAATTATTAAATCTCCCGTTGAAGCCTGAAGAGCGGGAGCGAAACCCGTTGCTTCGCCCGTTTTTAATATGTCTAGTAATATTAAATTTTATACTTTTATTTCTATCATTAAATTTTGTACCTACAAAAATATCTTTAAATATATATAAATATATATATATATATATATATATATATATATATAGTCAGAGAAAAGTATAAGTAACTCCAAAAGGTGTAAGCTTAAAATTGCACAGTGGCAAAAAAAAAAAACAAGAAAAAATGTCCGAGCTTTAATATAATCAAGTCAAAATCCATGTACCTGATGAAGGTGGGAAAGCAGATGGTACTAACTGCTTACATGGATTTTGACTTTATATATATGTATATACACTTTAAAAATCAGGAAATCAGTGAAATTCGCTCCTTTCGTTTCAACCTTCTGGTATACTCAGATGATTTTATCGAATTACCTCTTAACGGTTTATTTAAAAACAAAACAAAACTAATGAACGATATATTATTTTTTAAAACAAATAAACAAACGACGTTGGGTGAGACAGAAATGGAGGACGTGGTTGTTGTTGTTGTTGTAGAAGAAGAAGAAAAAAGAAGAAGAAAAAGAAGAAGAAGAAAAGTCTAAATTTCAATTAATATAAACATGTTAGGTTCCCACGTAAAAAATAACAAATTATGAGATATGTTTACAAGATTAACAATAAATCTCTAGATATGATACTTTTAAGGTATGGTATGTGTATAAATTAACACGGTTAATATCAGTGATCGAACGACTGCAAATATAAAAGTGGACACCGCGATCAACACCGATTGAATACAGTCGGTTTTATGCTTAAGTGCAATATCCAACTCCGAAGATTTCGTTCGAACATGAACCAGAGTGTCACCAGTCGATATATATATATATATATATATATATATATATATATATATATATATATATATAGATAGATAGATAGAAACATTATTTCTACACGTGAAAATATTCTCTTCAAAAAAATATCTTCAAACATAAAGTAATTAACGTTATTTTTCAGTTGAAGATACAATAGCGTTTCTAAATTCATCTAGTGGATTACGACATTTTGTTTTTTGTTTTTTGCCTTGAAAAAGTCCACATTGGACGAAACGCGTCGGCTAAAACAATAGTTGTCCTATTGTCTTTTTCCTTAATACATATTGTCTTTTGCTACAGGTTAATTCTGAGAAATCTTTACATAGATATTTATGCATATATATATATATATATATATATATATTGCTAATTGATTCAATGTATGATTATCTCTTTATCATATAAAATATCTGCTGCCTAATATAATATGTTTATAAAGAAACAATTGATCTGCCTTACGAAATTCCGGAGAAATAAAACTACTAAGACATATCACTCTATTATATGAACTATGAACTTAGTTCATGTCACGTTAACTGGACAACACTTACAACAAAAGAATTCGTCGATTTACCAAATTACAAAATTCATATAAAAAATTCTCGCTAGAACTATTTGAACATTAGCGTTGCGACTTGTACGTTCCAATATTATATAACCGTTAATAAATAACACATTCTTAAAAAAACATCTTTCGGTCTACAACACATTTATTTCGTCTTCAATTTTGATTTTAAAAGAAAAAAATTACAGCCTGATGATAAGAACATGAAGTCTTTGAAAGTACTTGCTGCTCTAAAAAAATACACCAGATCCATTTGACAACAATTTTATACATAAGCATCGCATCATTTAGTGGATTGTTAGTAGGTTAATGCTTATATTAAGTTTGTTAGCGAAGAGATTTCGCCATTAATTGGATTAATATTGCTAAATGATTCAATGTCTGATTATCTCTTTATAATATATATATATATATATATATATATATATATATATGTATGCATGTATGAATATGAAAAGAACACAAGACAGGAATTCGTGAAGTGTCATGAACTTCCACATTCTGAAAGTGAGCAACTTACATGATCATTTTGTTTGAATGGTTGGCAAAGCGAAAACAAACAGGGATGGTTAAAATATAGGTCGTCGATGACAGCAACAAGGAAGTTGTGGAGAATCATGATTGCCTACATCCTGAAGAAACATGAATGATAGTGTTGCTAAAAACACCCATGACATGTTAACATTTATAAATAAAACATAGTGTTATAAAACAAACACTGACATACACACTTACATATGGGTAAGTATGTTTATCAGGATTACTTTTAAGTTTTTTTTTGTTTAAAGTAATAAAGTATTTTATTACATAAATATTCTCCCGTCGATAAACACATGCCAAATTTTATTATATCACCAACTTTCATAAAATTTATACTTAAAGAATCTGAGATCAGCTTACCACAACCACAACCAGTGTAATGTAAATTCTTTCAACCACACACCAAAAATCCCCACATCAACAAACAGATTCTACCAGATAGAAATAAAATGCCTACAAGATGCACACACAGATACAGTATCAAACAAATCCCGCATAGACCAACTAAAACGATGACAGACAAACATGCAAGAATTATACACACAAACGCTACCAGACAAGACAAATACACGTGAGGTCTACTTAACCAATGAAAAACAAACACAAAACTAAAACTTAAATTTTATTTCTGATGAAGTTTAAATGAAACGTTAGATTAAGATACGTCAGCTATTCATTATCATATCCTACTATATATATATATATATATATATATATATATATATATATATATATACATATATATGTATATATATACAGGTAAGATGAAAACGAATAGCGTACAATTCCAACGTTCGTAACATTTAATCTAAAAGAGATCTCAATAAAAAATAGAGCAATATTCTTTATTCTAGGATATTACATAAAAAAATGCTATACAATTGCAGTTGTGTTTCGATGAGAACCAACGCATCTCATCAGGCGATTGTAAATGACTGATAAGTGAACGATTTATAGAAATTTAAAAGCAAAATAAAGCCTCTTTTTACGAGAGAAAGAAGAAGAAAGAAAGAAAGAAAGAAAGAAAGAAAAAAAGAAAGAAAAGAGAGGATGTGGTTATAGGATTTGTGAGTTTTACTCAGATCAACCAATCAAAATGACCCACGTTAAATTTAAAGTAAGGGATGCAGTATAAATTTAAGAGTTTGTATTTTGCTTTTAAATTTCAATAAATCGTTCACTGCAATTGTGTAGAGTTTTTTAACGTGTTTTTTATGTAATATCCTAGAATAAAGAATATTGCTCTATTTTGTATGGTGCAACACTGTTCGGCTAAACCTAAGAAAAAGTAATTGTTAAATATTAAATCAAGCAGAATTGTAAGGTAAAAGCTATACTGTGTTTACAATTTACCGTTAATTCAAATCTTTGGTTTAGTAAAGTAGTCTTATCAAAGAACTTGATAATTTGCAATTTCTCTTGTAAACACAGAAAACAAGGTTCATACAAGGATCTAGATGTTCTTGCTATTTTTAAAATTTTCCATTTCACCTTAGGAGTTTTATTTTTCTCTTTCAGACTCCAAAATATTTCAAAAGTGATGTATTATTTCTATAGGTATTATTAGTAAAGCACAATATATATTGATACCACCGAGTCTTGAAAGGAACCTTAGCAGTAGCAATATAGAAGTTTTTAACCATCGGGTTTCCATTGTAGAGATAGAACAAAGATAAACAAGAGATTTAGTTAAACATTTGTTTGTCAATGGACACTGGTCAGGAATACCACAATTACTTAACGATATTTTCCTTGGAGCTTGTATTATGATTCAGATTATTAAATTGGTTTAGGTTTTTATTGTTGTGTAACTTTATGATCTTAAGCTTATTGGTGCAACTATAACTTAGTTTTAATGTGTTTCTGTTAAATATTTTACGTAGAGGGTTACTTATAGGAAAATGTTTGGCGATCAATTGGAGGGACTTATGGCCTAACTTAGTACTAATTGGTTAAATGGGGGCGTGCACCAAATGATCTTCCTGTTTTTATTTCTTTTCTTTGGGTCATTATAATCATATTTTCTAAACTGGATTTATCAAACGCATCTTTGTCGGATGAGTGGTTGCTAATCCCACGCTCTACGGACGAAGGAATATGTTGGATTACAGATACAGGGTAGTTAGAATTGGGGTGAATATACATGGGTTGGCATTATTTTTCATATAAGATTGAAAATTGTCGTTAAATAGATCTAACATAAACTCGACTTGTTTACTATTAATATCATTAAAGTTAAAATAATAACCTTAAGATTTAAAATTTAGTACTCTATAAATCATTTTTTTTAATTTATCTGCCTTAATTTCAGTGGAACTTTTTACAACGATAAGGCCATCGTCTCTATATAATCCTATACTATCAACATTGACCTCTTCATAGGCAGTAAGGTTGCATAAAATAAATAAAGCCACCAGATCGGAAGACTCTGCAGAATCTAATGATCCCATTGAAATATCAAAATAATCATCAGATTTCTTAACCCACTGTTCTTTATTGTGGCTTAGAACTCATCTCCTACATTCCATTATTATATTTATCTCTCCACAGGGGATGTTTGAATATTCTTTGGCAAATTCCAAAGCCGGGGTAAAAAGATCCTTGGAGATCGAAGGGTAAAAATCCACATTATCAAACTGCGTTTGTTACTGTTTCAGTTTTAGTTTTTTCTTCCGCTTGTGCTGTTAGGCGTCGCGGAGTGACACAATCGTCTGTCAGCGGCAAGGCGAGTGGCCTGGAGGAGAGATATCTCGTGGGCTCTGAGAGTGAGTGCCACTAAGTCTTTGATCTGCCTCTCGCTCTCCAGCCAGAGAACCTAAAGGGTGTATGTTCATAGGGTTGGTTGATTGATAGGCATCCCACGTTTCTTCACATGAAATTTGAAAGGCAAAAAAAAAGAAAAAAAAAAGGAAAGAATAAAAGACGAGGAAGTAAGAATTAGTATTTGCCTTTCAAATCTCCTTTGAAGAAACAGGGGATTTTTTCATTTTAGTAAATGTAAAGTCCAAGGAAAAATACATTTTCATGGACGAAATGATCAACTGTATGAGGTAAATTGTTTGGACTACATTAATTGTAATTCATATATATATATATATATATATATATATATATATATATATATATATATATGGCGGACTCTCTCGTTGCGGACGAAAAATGAGGGATCAGTATAAAATAAAGAGGTACTCAACTTTTATGGAAACGCATGTGTCTCCCAGGGCCTGTAAGTGTTATCCAGATGGAACAGGTGGTTGACATATATATATCTTCGGATATATATATATGTCAACCACATGAACGAAAATAATATATAAATTCAAAAGAGGGCTCAATACCGAGAGTAGGGCAATAATTATTTATTATAATTCTTTCATATTGACAAAAACAATTTACCCACTACAAAGGTACATTTCATTGAATATATATATATATATATATATATATATATATATATATATATATATATATATATATATATATATATATTATGAAATGGGCAAAGTCCGACAATATTTTAAGACATTTTTATATTTATACATTCTTTTTATAGATACAAATATTTAAGTAAACGCTCTGTTTTATAATAAACAGTATTAATAACATTTACCGGCCTCAATGTCCGAGAAATTTTCATAGAAAATATTCGTCCTCCGACAGGAATCGAACCTGTATCCTATACGGAACCGTCATATAGTATGACTGAGCAGATATGAATGTACGTGAGAGATTCATAGAAGATTGTAGTTTAAAAGCAGTAAAATCGACCTTGCTAACCGAATGATCCACTGTGGCTGAATCGGTTAATGTCTTAATATATATATATATATATATATATATATATATATATATATATATATATATATATATATATATATATATATATATATATATATATATATATATAATTCACACACACACACACACGCGCATACACACACATATAGAAACTTTAACATTAAGATCTGTTCAATATAGTGGCTGTATAAAGCATAGTTTGGCTTTGTGATTGTTGAAATAATTCAAATATTGCTTCAGCAAGTGTCTGTATCAGGGTTCAACTCACCATCTTAACAGAGGTGAATTGCTTTAAAAAAATGGAAGAAAAATTGAAATTGAAAAAGGCGAAGGATAGAAAGTTGTGGAGAGGCATGATCGCATATGTCTTCAAGAGACGCGGCACATAAAAGAAGAGTGTAATGAAATACATCTTGTCCTTCAAGACATAGGCGATCATGTCTCTCCACAACTTCCTATCTCATGTGACTTTTAGTAGTTTTTCTCTTTTTGTCAATGCAACCAGTCCCCGCTACACCAACCATTCACGCAGGCTCGTCAGATCAGTGACCCGCTGCCTTCCCCAACTCTCTTGCCCTCAATATGCCCCCGTGTGGGTTAAGTTTTCTAAGCCTTCTTTCCTCATTAGGAGCCCAAGGAATTTCAACTTTATTTTCTTAATTCAATCTGATTCTTGAAAATGTTCTTTCTGTTGCCATTTTATTTAAGACTTTCTTATTACTCGCTCCGTCTGTGACATTCTCAGTATCCTTCTGTAGAGCCACAGTTCTGCTGCCTCCAATTTTTTTTTTTTTTTTTTTTTTGTCATCCGTAGGGATATTTCCAGCATTCACCGCTTAAATTATTCCTTTGGATTCCCAAACACCTGTTCAGGAAATTCTTTGATGTTTAGATAATCTCATGGCTCGATTTTAATTTCACGGAATCATTTATCAGAACGTGAATATTTGAGGAACTTAATTTTCGCTTCATCAATTTCTCGCGCCAACTCTACTACAGCAGATGTTCGAGTCGGTCATATTTCTAAGGAGTACAGGACTCGAGAGCCATTCAAGGTAGATGGTAACTGTTAAAATGGTTATGGTAAACGTGTGATATGGATGATTGCCGGAAGTGAAGATTGTGAAAACAAAGAGGATAGATAACGATTGGACATTGGCTGAAAGAAATTAAGATCTTAGGGTTCAGAGAAGAAATCCTATGCATCTGTTGGAGTCGATATTTCTTCTTTTTAAGATTGCGTTAAAGCAGGAAACAGACGGTTGCCTCTCGGTGTTCACACACACACGCACACACACACATATATATATATATATATATATATATACAAATGTAAAAGAGCGAAGAATAAAATTCCAATGTTCGAAACATTAATTTGAAAAAGGGCTCAATACAGGAATAGAGCAATAAATATTTATTATACATTGTTACATTACATGTAAGTATCCACTACAAAATTGTATATTTTTTCGATGTTTAATAAACAACGTCTCAACAGGTAGTTAATAACAATCTTTGGTTGCTTGATCAGACATTGTTTATTAAATTGATTTATTCTTCGTTCTTTAACATTTGTATATATATATATATATATATATATATATATATATATGATTAAATATAGATATACATATTTAAACATATATATAAATTTAATATATATATATATGTATAAATATATATATATATTGAATATATATTGAATATATATATACATATATATATATATATATTAAACATATATATATGTTTAAATATATATATATGTATTCAATGACACACACACACACACATATATATATGATATAAAACGCTCAAAAAACACTAGTATTCCATAGTTATAATTTATTACATTGGAATCGTAATCACGATCCAATAATTCATCAGCCCTACAAATTCAAAAAACTATATATATATATATATATATATATATATATATATATATATATTGACAACTAATATATATATATATGTATATATATATATATATATATACAAATGTTAAAGATTAAATTGAATTTTATTCTTCATTCTTTAACGCACACACACGCACGCACACACACACACATATATACATATATATATATATATATATATATATATATATATATATATATATATATATATATATATATATATATCCAAATGTTAAAGAACGAAGAATAAAATTCAATTTAATAAACAACGTCTGATCAAGTAAACAATGAATGTTATTAACTACCTGTTGAGACATTGTTTATTAAACGTCGAAACAAAATGTACAATTTTGTAGTGGTTACTTACATGTTCTAATGTAACAGTGTATAATATATATATATATATATATGTATATATATATGCAGTTGTAGGAATATGAATTTGTGACTGAGTGTTTCATGTTTTTGTGATCATTAGACAAACTGTTTTATTTTGTAAAAACTGGATTTATTTATGCTTGTTTATTTTTGATGATGTTTTTGATGGGCGGGGGTAATTCTTCTCTGTGTCCGTTTTGGGATGACACTCTCCCACACACAGACATACATACACACCGGTGTACATACGCAATTGTAAGAGAATTACAATTGCGTATGTATGTATGCTCGAACGCATGGATATGTATCTGCGCCTAACCTCGGATTGTTTTGTATGAACTAAAATGCGTACACCTGTATGTGTGTATGTATGTATGTATGTCTGCGTGTGTGAGAGTGTCATCCCAAATATTTTATGAAAACTGAGATGTAGAATGAGGTCCTGTATCATACATTCAGGAGAGAACATGACATTTGCACCGGCCTTGTGAATACTACCTGATGATAATTGACCTGTAGTTGAGTCGGGGTTATGCTTCCTAGATTCGCGGTGGGGAGTGCAAACCCATGTGATGGCCTTGTAAATACTACTGTATGAAAATTGAGGTATAGTAGAGTGACAAGCAAAATCTGCAGTTGACAGTAAAAGTTACTGTAAAGCATTGTTGAATTGTTAATGATGGACATGGAATGATTATGACATGTCTCTAATTTGTATTTAAATACATTGTATTTATTTTCAATTTTTTAGTTGAATTGTTTGTTTTGTTTTATGGCATATCAACCTCAAAGAGTTATTTTATGCCAACAAAATTTATTTTTTGTATATATATATATATATATATATAATTATTTATTTAAAAAATATGATTCCAACACGCTACATAAGAGGTCTCATGTTTCAAAACAAGAGTCGAAAACTTCAAAATAATATTTGAATTAACTTGAGTTAAAGTAGGCTCTGTTCCATCTTCAAGCGAAGTTAATTCAAATATTATTTTGAAGTTTTCGGCTCTTGTTTTGAAACATGAGACCTCTTATGTAGCGTGTTGGAATCATATTTTTAAATAAATAATTATATTTATGCTCTACTTTTGTATCGAGCACTATTTTTTAAAAATAATTACAAAAATACTAAGGAACTTTGGATTATTTACCAAACCAGTTTCTTTCCTATTTTCTACAATATTTTCACACACACACACACACACACACACACACACACACACACACACACACACACACATATATATATATATATATATATATATATATATATATGGATAATACATATGAATAAGAAAGTAGTCTTTGTAACAAAATCACTTTGTAAATCAAGTTTCATTAACTCTTTTGCAAAGAGGTCTTCTGTCAAGAGACAATTCCATTGCTGCTATTAATTTTTTCCTTCAATAAAGAATTGCGAACAATATGGGGAGTAATGGATAGCGGCTGGGATTGAGGAATCGGAGAGCCGAGTTCGAATTCCAGTCGAATCCGTTGCATTCACTTACGTCCTAATACCCTTGGGAAATGTATGAATCCTCTTCTTCTCCCTCCAGCTATGGGTAAATAGCAGGACAGACCGGGTTCTATAGCCTGATGGCAATTGGTCTAACGCAGAAAGAAATGGCAACCTACTGCGGGAAAAAATCTGCCTCGCCAGTCATATATCGAAAGATACATGATCACCTACGTGTGTATCACGCATGGCATATAACTGATTGACTGCTTTTCCAGTCAAATCTATTACATTTACTTATGTGCTAATACCCTTGCGAAAGGCATGAATCCTATTCTCCCTCCAGCTATGGTTAAATACCAGGACAGACGAGATACTATAGCCTTGGATGGCAACTGGTCTACCGCAGAAAGAAATGGCAACCTACTGTGGGGAAAAAATCAGCCTCGTCAGTCATGTATCGAAAGATACATGATCGCCTAAGCGTGTATCAAGCATGGCATATTACTGACTGGAATATCTGGTTTCCTAGTTTTATTTCAGCAAATAGAGTTTTTTTTATCAAGAGTCTGGCTTCATACATAATTTTCTTAATTTTTTTTTTGAATATTATATTTTATTTATATTTATTATATTTTTTATCCTTATTCTCACCTGTTTTATATTTTCTTGTAGAGGCCGACCATTTTTATGAGTTGTATTGTTGGCCTATATTGCATATGATCCATTATTGTACATAATTAGTTTACAACAAAATTTTATTTTATATGAATACTGCCTTATAAAAAATGATATGTGGGGATGTGTATGTCATAGATTCTCCGGTGGGGGCTTCACGTGACGGACCTTTACAACGGCCCTGAATTCATCTGTCCTAAAATTTAAAATCCTACAGCACTAAGATTACCATTGCCCAGCAAATTAAATTAGGTGAAAAGTTCTAAAATTTCAAGGAAACATTTTCGCAGTAACGGGTTAATTTTCATCTTACTATTAAATCTATAGGAAAATCATTCAGAAATAGAAATTTCCTCTGACCGGAAGTAGCTTTTGAAAAAGGCTTCCGTTTTTTTTTTAGACGATTCTTCGAAATCCAAAGGATAAGCCGCCCTAACCTTTTGAACTATAGTGTATATGAATGCCGTTTAATATATATATATATATATATATATATATATATATATATATATATATATATATATATATATATATATTTAAACGGCATTCATATATATATATATATATATATATATATATATATATCCCAGTGAGTAATTTCCCCGCCAATATACATTACGTATTCAATTGCTCTCATTCTTTTCTTATACATTTCTATCCACGTTTGTGTCGGTCTGTTCCAAACTCTCAACTACACTGACATAATTATTCAGCCCCGTCCAAATAATACAGGAAGAGTGCTTCCATTTCATGGAAATCGTGTTAGGGAAATTACCGACCCTATTACATCGTTAAGAGAAGGTTATATACAAAACGTACCTATCATTGTTTGTCGGTTTTCAAGAGCCTGAATCCATAATAACCCTATGACTCATTTAATGAACGTTTTCTCGACCGTTGTGCTCGGATTATGCGGGATCGGAGTAGGTGGGGTCTGCAATAATGGTGAGCGAGTGTAGAACGTTGTGGCCTAAATTCTAAGAAGTAAACGATCGGGTCGGTGAAGTTCATTGCAAAGTCCCTGGTCCAATTAAGCCTCTGAACTTTTTGGTAAATGATTCAGAAAGAGTAATTTTGCCTTTTTATTGTCTTAAGTGTTTGGTCGTTAAATGTTCAAGGATGGGCTGAGGCTTAATTGTTCACCTAATACAATTCCCGAGAGCCACTCAAAGTAGAGGATTATTGTGCGGACTTGAATCAGCATAAAAAGGATAAGAAGTGAAGTTAATATGGCTATGCAGAAAAAAATTACGATTAACCTTACATTTGAAGAGGTCAAATTTGTAGCGATTTGGCTATGATCCTACTCTTGAGCTGATTCGACCTTGAGACGAGCACCAGTGGTAAAGATCAGGAATGGCGGTACTGAGGAGTTTAGCTCATCAGAAGACATGCTATTGAAATAACGATAGAATAGGAAGAGGCTCGCAACGTTTTGTTTGTGGGGAAAGGGGTTGTATGGTGGGAAACAATTCGTCACGCACAAGGCCGCTTAGATGCTTTTGAATCAAGACAATGACTACTCGGCAGCTCAAGCTTAAATCTTTCGTCAGATTTCCTTCATGTCAAGATAGAATTGTTTAAAATTTTGGTGATAGACGGAAGAAAATTTCACGCCGGTTTCGTTTCGATATATCTTTTATGTTACTCTAAAAATTAATATTCTATCTCAGTGGTCGGTAACCTTTTTCTAACTTTGTACGGACTTAGGGTTTTAAAATCCTTCAGTGCGCCAAGAGCATACGTATTTTTATACAAGTCAAGATCAATATAGCTGTTCTACAATATATTTTAAATAGTAATATATATTATATATATACTTTAGTATATATTAAAATTGAAACAGCTAAATATTTTCTTTGTGTTGTAGTAGTTATTGGTTCGGACATCGCAATGTCATTTGCGTACCATTGGAAATTGCTTGGCGTGTCACATGTGGCACGCGTGCCACAGGCTGCCGACCCCTAGGATAAGGAAGAAAATAAAGCAAGAGTGATAGAATAAGGAAGGAAATAAAGAAAAGACTGATAGGATAAGGCATGGGTCGGCAACCTTTTGCTAACTATGTTTTAAAATCATTCAGTGTGCCAACAACATACGTATTTTTATACAAGACAAGATCAATATACCTGTTCTACAATATATTTTAGATAGTAATATATATATATAGATATATATATATACTTTAGTATATATTAAAATTGAAACAGCTAAATATCTTCTTTGCGTTGTAGTAGTTATTGTTTCGGACTTCTTGATGTCATTTGTGGCTGTGTGCCATTGGAAATTGCTTGGCGTGGCACGCGTGCCGTAGATGGCTGACCCCTTTTCTATATCAGTTTGTCTGAAAACAAGACAGAATCAAATAAACATCCAATTCTACAGAATGTCTAATCATAAAATCGACCCTTTACAGATTGGTCTTTAACATTGTTAATAGAATTTTGTCAAACGTGCGAATGATCTTCTCGGATTGTTCTGGGACGTTCATCACGGTCTGTGGAACACAGTAAATGGACTGCGTACAAACCTGTATAGCTACATTTCTTTTGTAGATTTTAAATGATGTTAAATTGATATAAAAACGGAACGCTTTTGCTGTGTCTGGAATCAAACACACTTTGAAAAATTCCTTCAGCCTTTTCCTCTCGAAGATAGATGAGTCATTTCAAAAACATTCAAATGGACCACTCTTACTTTTAATTTTAGTCTGTTCAATTTTCACACTAAAATACGCAATGAAAAGACAAAGTCGTCTATTTACATTTTAAAATTTATTTTAGTAAAACAAGGATAAACACAGGATATCAAAATCAGTTTTGATGATGTCATTCAGTCTTAGTCCATTCAGCTAGTGACTACCTTGATCTTAGTGTTCCTGACAAAAGATATCATAATCAATTTTGATGATGTTATTCAGTCTTAGTCCATTCAGCTAGTGACTACCTTGATCTTAGTGTTCCTGACAAAAGATATCATAATCAATTTTGATGATGTTATTCAGTCTTAGTCCATTCAGCTAGTGACTACCTTGATCTTAGTGTTCCTGACAAAAGATATCATAATCAATTTTGATGATGTTATTCAGTCTTAGTCCATTCAGCTAGTGACTACCTTGATCTTAGTGTTCCTGACAAAAGATATCATAATCAATTTTGATGATGTTATTCAGTCTTAGTCCATTCAGCTAGTGACTATCTTGATCTTAGTGTTCCTGACAAAAGATATCATAATCAATTTTGATGATGTTATTCAGTCTTAGTCCACTCAGCTAGTGACTATCTTGATCTTAGTGTTCCTGACAAAAGATATCATAATCAATTTTGATGATGTTATTCAGTCTTAGTCCATTCAGCTAGTGACTACCTTGATCTTGGTGTTTTTGACATAAGATATCATAACAATTTTGATGATGTCATTCAATCTTAGTCTGATAGTTCCTCTCCTGTTGAGACCAAATTAATTTCCTTTTCTACTGAAAATATCCACAACAGTCAAAAAATGACGCTTGCTTCTACATGTTGAAAAATATTGGGGTGTGAGTCCTTTATTGATATGTATACAAAGACGTCTTCTTTGTCAACTCTTCTTAGTTTCGCATTCGCTTTCAAGTCCAGCAACATTTCAGCTAACTCAAAATTTTCATCTGGCTCTTAATCTTTTAGGTATAATATATATATATATATATATATATATATATATATATATATATATAAAACTAAAACTAAAATAAATATAGCACTGTATAATATCTACGTAATTTCGAAATTTTAAGTATAATGTGACGTATGTGTAATTAAACAAAATATTATATTTTTTTAATTCTTCAAAGTATGAATAATTTAGATACATATTTGTGAAATGGCTACGGTTTTTTATATGGCTACGAATTCTCTGTGGACCTCTAGAAATGCTATGAGGGCCACATGTGGGCCACATGTGGTCCACCTGGACCACAATGGGAAGCACTGTTTTAGAGGTTCACCCGGTACAACGGTGAGCATCTAAAAAATATCTAATTCCAGTTCTAACCCTCAGGTGTGTGTGTGTTGCATTTACTTCGCACTAATATCGTTGGGGGGAAAAAACCGCATATCCATCTCTCTCTCTCGCCATCAGCTACAGTTTAAATATGACTGGTGTTGTGTCGGATTAAACAATGACATCTATTTGCAGGGGCGTACTCGAATGTGACTGTAGAGGTTCAATACAGGATTGCTGAGCTGCGTTAAAGTTCTGTTACTGTCTTTCTTGAAGCTGTCACCTCGGTGTGTCTCAGATGTCTCTTCGTCAGGGGACTACATTTATTTCAATCCTGTATGCAATATTCTTGGGTGGTATTCCAGCTGTGGTCGATTGAGGCGGTCTCTAAATCGTTTGAATAGCCTAAATCGTTTGAATAGCCTACCATGCTTTCTCTTTTTATTAGAGAGCGCTTTCGCCAGAGACAAGCTACTTTGGGGATTCTGTCGGACGACATGCCTCGCCCATCTGAGTTAAATATACACCATATTTAAGCTTTTGAGCCTTGACCACCGTTTTACCGGTGGTAAACAAAAATGACTTAATGTCCAGTCACCGGTTGAACGGTGGGTAAACACTGGCAACTAATTTTATATCTACCGTGAAACATTACAAACCAACTATTTGCGAAATTTGATTCAGGAGCCCAGGCAGAGAGGTTAAAATTGTTCAGGAACGCAATCCTCAAGGTGTTAAAGATAGACTGAGCTCTGTAGCTTTGGGTAACAGTAAGGCTGTGGGGAAAGCAACAACTACTCCCACTATCTTTCCTAAGGTATTATGATAATTGATAGATGCTAAAAAGACGAAATCTGGGGAGACGCATAATCGTTTTCATCTTGAAAGCACATGAAATTAAAAAGAGGTTTCAGAAAAAAATGTGTGTCGGAACAAAGAAAGAGGTGCTAAAAAGCTAAGTAATATCTAATCTCGTTTATCGTAATAAATGCTCGTTAATCCCCTCACGGATAAAGAGACTTGATCCGAAAAAGATGTGGTTCTGTTAATGAACTGCTATAAAATATGCGAGCAAGGAGGATTTTTCAAAGAATGTAGAAACAAGAAGAGAACTTACACAAGAAAAGGGCACCTTTAATTTCTAAGACACTTAACGAGAAAAAAGAGCTTGAAGAATTTGACACTCACAAGGCATATTTAGTTTAAGAATGGTCGGTTCCTTGCCATTCTAGGACTGTACTTGAATCTTCCTACCATGCTCTTTCTTTACAAGAGTCAGATCAAACCAAAAAAATGAGTATTACTGCCATATCTGAGCAGCCCAATCCACACCTTCCAACCTTAAAAGAATTCAAAATCATTTACACGGCCTTGTAGGCGATGAATTATTTAGCACCATACAGTACCTTTACCCACAGATGCACGCCTACTGTAACACTATCGCTATTTCAACGGGAAATGTTATGACGGGCTACATTCCTTATTTCCACCAGTCCATTGATTCATTTTCTACGGTTTATCAACCCTTTGCAGGTTATTTAAAGCCAGAATGTATCTTTAGATTAAAAAAAAACTTTTAAAGATAATAATTGTTTAGTGATATAAGTCTTACTAATTAACCCATAGCTGGGGGGATAAGGGATGGATTCATATCTTTCCCGAGGGTATTTTCGCGTAAGTAAATATAACGAACCCGAGTGCCATTGGAACTCGCCTCTCCCATTAAGAATTCCGATCCATTTATTGATTACACCACCCACACATCCAAGCTTTTAGAACTTGGTATTCCCAAGCGGTCACCCATCTAGGTACTGATCAGTCTTGACTTTACTGAACTTCGGTAACCGTACGGAATTATGAAGGTACCTGGTTGGCAGTTTTCAGGTTACTATAATAAAAAAAATAAAAAAAAAAAGTCAGAAAATACTTTTAGATAGTAAGATTTCATTTTTAGATAATAAGGATTGAACTGACTATCAAGCCATAACGGATCTAAGCGAAACAAGTTTGCTAACACTTACACCATCTCGAAGTGATCCCCCACTGCGGAGGAGTGTCGAACCTGAATTAAAATTTCAATGATAGACAACGGTTTTACAGGAGTTATTAAGAAACAAAAAATGCCACGAAATGTTCTTCGAGAACATTTGAAGAATACTAGGAAAAAAAAACAAAAAACAAAAAAAATCGAACGAACGAACTACCAAAGTATGGCGAATCTAAATGTTTCCTTTTAGTTAGATAATTTTTTTTCAACATTTTTTTGCAAAGCTTTCTTGTGGATTGATGCTTTCCTATATATATATATATATATATATATATATATGTATATCACGTTTCACTAGAATTTCTTTTGTCTTCAGTCATCTCCTTGATGGAAATGGTCGGCGTTGATACATCTGAATGGTATAATAATAATAATAATAATAATAATAATAATAATAATAAGAAGAAGAAGAAGAAGAAGAAGAAGAAGAAGAAGAAGATACAGAAACAGTGGCAAGATAAACCGCTTCATGGTTAATACTCTGCCTGTACCAAACAAGCTGACATAGACAAAACCCGTACCCATCAGTGGCTATGTAGTGCAGGGTTGAAAGCTGAAACTGAAGGTCTTATCCTTGCTGCATAGGACCAATGCTTGTTAACTAGAAATTATCAAACACATATACTGAAATATTGTGTTAGCCCAAAATGCAGATTCAATGATAAATATCCAGAAACCATTAATCATCTTGTTTCAGGTTGCACGATATTGGCACCCACTGAATATAAAACCTGACATGACAGAGTGGGCCAATATCTGCACTGGAAAATATGCAACTTCTCCTGGAAGGAAACTGAAAGAAAATGGTATGAACACCACCCAGACCCGGTTACGGAGATAGGACCTGTTACAATTCTATGGGACTACACAATACACACTGACAGAACAATCAAAGCCAACCGCCCAGACATTGTTAATAAACACCACAAACAAAAAAGTGTCTCCTTATTGATATGGCAGTCCCTGCAGACTGCAATGTATCTTTGAAGATCTTCAAAAAGCTGTCAAAATACAAGGTCCTTGAAATAGAAATCTCGAAAATGTGGCACATGGGAACATCAACAATCCCTGTTGTAGTTGGAGCCCTAGGATTGGTTGGAAAAGATTCCAGTAGACTAATTGAAGGGATTCCTGGAAGTCCATGCCTCAAAGAGATAAAAAAGATTGTTCTGACAAGTATAGCCCACACTTTACGAAGGGCTTTATCTATGTAATTTTTTTTTTGTCAGTGGAAAGTGTCATGATGCCATTTCTAACCATAGGTCCCTGGGCGGAACCCAAAAAGAAATGTGTACACGCCAGAAATCAAAGGAAATATAATAATAATAATAATAATAATAATAATAATAATAATAATTAAAAGCGAAACGTTTATGAATCAAAATTTGAAATAGCCCTATAGCAAGATGTTATCACTAGGCGAAGTGATTTTGTGAATAGGAATGAAGCGTTAAAATTAATTGGCAATAAATCATTTTTAGTTAATGTCACTGGTTTGTTCCGCTTTCTCTATTATGAGAGAAAAATGGCATTTAACTATAAAGATGTTTGCAGACATTTTGCTTGTATGGGCGTTATGGCATAACCCTGTGATCAAGGATACAGGAAAAGAAGCCACGTCCGTCAAAAATTTGTAAGGCCGAGCGTGATAGAGAGGTTTCTGAGTGTCTAGTAAAGGAGAGAGAATGGCGGTTGGAAAGGATATTGACTGTTTTCTTATGCTCTTTGTTTCCGATTGGACTCTTGAGGGTAGGAAAAAATCGTGCGGAGGCTCAGTTCCGCGTTTGCGGTGGTTGATACCGCAGGAGACAAGGTTCCCTTCTAAGAATTTCTGTATACATCGTTACATAAACATTAGCAACTTGCAAGCCGATGATATTACGTCCCCGATCCGAAGGTAGACAAGATTCTGCGTGCCTGGACTAATAATGACAAAACAAGCACAGCTCTCTCTCTCTCTTTCATAAAACAGAGGACCGATATTTTCGTTTGTCGAAATAGACTATTCTCCATAGGTATATATATGTGTGTGTATATATATATATATATATATATGTGTGTGTGTGTGTTTGTGTGTGTTTGTGTGTGCGTATGTGTGTGTGTGTGTGTGTGTGTTTCGTTGAATAATCTGAACATATACCTATGTATTTTTCAAATTCACGGAGCAATTTCTTAATATTGTTATTATTTCTTAATAGTGTTATTAAACTCATCAATGTTTTCGTTATCTACAGATTTTTACCCATATATATATATATATATATATATATATATACGACGCTTGACACTACATTATAATGATAACATTGTTAGGCATTTAAAACAACATGCCTGGCCGCATACACAATTCCGGAAAATCCTCGTTGAAAACACAACTATACTTAAACATGAAAACAATAAACAAAAACTAAAAATCTTGAAGTTATATACATCAAACAGTTGAAACCTAACCAGGACAAAATAAACTATGAAATCCCCAAAAATATTTTTAAATGCCTATAATTGGTAACAGAAGACATTAGTTTATACCAACGGCATCCCATACTTAATAATTCTCGTTTTCAATCACGCGTGGTCATGTGTGACGTCATGAGCTGCGGTGCGATTTTTGCTTCCAGCGTCTTATATGCACGAGTTTGTCGTTGCTTGGAAATCATCCATGTAAACAGAAACAGACTATCATCACTGTTTTCTCCGTGTATTGCTTAATATATTGTAATGTAATTGTCATCTTTGACAATGGCTTATGTAAGCCGAAAGCTTAGATAGGATTAAAAAAATATGTATCAATATTGTGATTTTCTTTCGTCTTTTAATGATAATGTTATTAAGCTTATCAGACGATATGAAAGGAATTTGCTTAAAATAAATAGATGTCACTTGTCTATATTATTTAATGAAACATGCATCAATATATATATATATATATATATATATATATATATATATATATATATATATATATATATATATAATGTGATAGGATACGCTAATGAACACATAGCTGACGTTTCTTAATATAACATTTCATTCAAACTTCATCAGAAATAAAATTTAAATTTTAGTTTTGTGTTTGTTTTTCATTGGTTAAGTAGACCTCACGTGTATTTGTCTTGTCTGGTAGCGTTTGTGTGTATAATTCTTGCGTGTTTGTCTATCATCGTTTTAGTTGGTCTATGCGGGATTTGTTTGATACTGTATCTGTGTGTGCATCTTGTAGGCATTTTATTTCTATCTGGTAGAATCTGTTTGTTGATGTGGGGATTTTTGGTGTGTGGTTGAAAGAATTTACATTACACTGGTTCTGGTTGTGGTAAGCTAATCTCAGATTCAAGTATAGATTTTATGAAAGTTGGTGATATAATAAAATCTGGGATGTGTTTATTGCCGGGAGAATCTTTGTGATCTAAAATAAAATTAAAAAAAATAAAAAAATAAAAAAACTGGTAGTGTCCGTTTGTTGACTGAGGAAATGTGGCTCGGAAGCAGAACCCAGTCATGGCTGTCAGACAATTTCTGCGACTACATCACACCTGATATCTGGCCACCTAACGCTTCAAACCGCAATCCCTTTGATCATTATTGCGTGGGTTGCTGTTGAGCGACAGACCAACAAAACTTCTTGTAAGATCAAAGATAAACTGAAGGCAAGGATCATCATTCACCAACTAAAACTTAGGACACCATCCAGAAGAGTTGCAGGAGATTCCAAAGTCGTCTGGAGGTTGTGGTTGAAGCCAATGGCGATTTTATTGAATAAATAAGTATATATGTAATGATTTCTCAGAATTAACCTATACGAAAAGACAATTGTTGCTGTCATCGACGACCTATATTTTAACCATCCCTGTTTGTTTTCGCTTTGCCAACCATTCAAACAAAATGATCATGTAAGTTGCTCACTTTCAGAATGTGGAAGTTCATGACACTTCACGAATTCCTGTCTTGTGTTCTTTTCATATGCATATATATATATATATATATATATATATATATATATATATATGATAAAGAGTAATCAGACATTGAATCATTTAGCAATATTAATCCAATTAATGGCGAAATCTCTTCGCTAACAAACTTAATATACGCATTAACCTACTAACAATCCACTAAATGATGCGATCCTTATGAATAAGATTGTTGTCAGATGGATCTGGTGTATTTTTTTAGAGCAGCAAGTACTTTCAAAGACTTCATGTTCTTATCATCAGGCTGTAATTTTTTTCTTTTAAAATCAAAATTGAAGACGAAATAAATGTGTTGTAGACCGAAAGATGTTTTTTTAAGAATGTGTTATTTATTAACGGTTATATAATATTGGAACGTACAAGTCGCAACGCTAATGTTCAAATAGTTCTAGCGAGAATTTTTTATATGAATTTTGTAATTTGGTAAATCGACGAATTCTTTTGTTGTAAGTGTTGTCCAGTTAACGTGACATGAACTAAGTTCATAGTTCATATAATAGAGTGATATGTCTTAGTAGTTTTATTTCTCCGGAATTTCGTAAGGCAGATCAATTGTTTGTTTTTTTTATAAACATATTATATTAGGCAGCAGATATTTTATATGATAAAGAGATAATCATACATTGAATCAATTAGCAATATATATATATATATATATATATATATATATATATATATAGATAGATAGATAGATAGATAGATAGATAGATAGATAGATAAACCTAGTGAGCCAGACAAACCTACCCAAAATAAAAAATTCGAGGGTTTTTCGAAACGAGTATAGTTATCTATCTATCTATATATCTATATATATATATATATATATATATATATATATATATATATATATATGCATAAGTATCTATGTAGTGATTTCTCAGAATTAACCTGTAGCAAAAGACAATATGAATTAAGGAAAAAGACAATAGAAAAACTGTCGTTTTAGCCGACGCGTTTCGTCCAATGTGGAATTTTTCATGGCAAGAAACGAAATGAATTTATTGAAACAAAATATCTATAAACAAAAAGCAAATTATCGTTAGCAACTAGAAGAATTAAGAAGCGCTATTGTATACTCATATGGACAACTGAAAAATAACCTTATGTCAAATTAAATTAAAAGTGTTAGTTCTGTTTCATCTGAAAGCGAATATTGGTTCCAAACTTCGCTTGAAGATGAAGCAGAACTAATGCTTTTAATTTAATTATATAATTGAATTTGACGTTTTTAGCTTCGGTTTTTGAAACATGGTAATTCCTGCCTAGCGAAGGAAACATATTTTTAAATCAGTTAATTTATGATATCTATGCTTTGTATATCTACATTGAGCACTGTTTTGTAAAAAAAAAAAATCAATAAGAACACCGTATTATATATCGTACTGTTCTTCCTTTTACTATAATATATATATATATATATATATATATATATATATATATATATATACTACAGTTGAAAAGTTTGAAGTTATCCCCAGAATTGGCATGAGATGAACTTGAGATAAGAGTGAAAAAAAATGTTAAAAGAGCTCTTAGAATCATTGAAAAAAAATGGAATCAATTATGAAACTTATGCTTCGAGAAACTTTTGCAACAAATGTAAAAAAATGCTGCAGTAACCAAGTCTAAAGGAGGATATTTTGACGAAAGCAAAAATTTCATCTTAAAATGCATTTTTCTTTTTGTAATAATAAAATTTCTATTAAAAAAAATAATGTCTTACTTTTTTTTTTACCCTGTATAATAATTTTCTTTTATTTAAATTACAAAACAAGTAATTTTGTACAATTTAAAAAATTACCAGGGGTACCTCAAACTTTTGAAGTGTAGTGTATATATATATATATATATATATATTGAATTTGTAGGTCTGATGAATTGGATCGTGATTACGATTCCAATGTAATAAATTATAACCATGGAATATAAGTGTTTGAGCTTTTTATTTTATATTCTTACTCTGTCCTGGACATTGAGTTCTACCTGGATTCTATCCTCTTGGGAATATTATATATATATATATATATATATATATATATATATATATTGCCCACTAATATTATCTATCTATCTATCTATCTATCTATCTATCTATCTATCTATCTATATATATATATATATATATATATATATATATATATATGTATACTAGCAAAATCAAACAGTACAAACAGACAGATGATGCTTGAAGCAATAATCATACAACAAAAACAATTATAATGTATGA
Source organism: Acanthosepion lycidas (assembly GCA_963932145.1). NCBI lineage: Eukaryota > Metazoa > Mollusca > Cephalopoda > Sepiida > Sepiidae > Acanthosepion > Acanthosepion lycidas. Next base: position 15,806,286 of record OZ010589.1, read on the forward strand.
ATCCGCGTTCTCAAATATATATGAATAAAATAAAATAAAAAAAAAAACAAAAAAAAAAACAGGTCATATCTTGCGTACGTCACAACATTCTTTGCCGTCTTCACGACCCACACTAGTTCTACAAAACACACCCTTTGTGTCTAGCTACCCATATACAGAAGGATAGAGGGAATACCATAGACTGAACATGTGACCAATGACAAAGTCTTAGAGAAAATAGAAGCAAAAAAAAAAGAGTCTTTAACGTAGCATCAGAAGTAGACTGTGAAATAATCGTGTTGTTGGTAACGATTAAATTAAATGCTTTAATCTTTTGTTTTTAATAGTGAAGAAGAAATCTATGATGTTTTATAGAATCTCTGTATTTTTCTTCCTGTTCGTAATCAGTGTGCATCTACGCCCTGTCGGCTGAGACTTCAGCATACGCCGCTTGCAGCTCTGCAGATGAGTAAGACCCGCCGCTGCCAAATGAGGCGTCCTGGGTAAGACGATAAACTACATCCGCGTCCTGGGTAAGGAATCCTAAATTTTCGCTTGAGGATGTAACAGGGCTTGATACTTTAGTTCAATTTAATTTTAATAATTATATTGAGATTTTCGGCTCTTGTTTTTGAAACATGAGAACTCTTATGTAGCGAAGGTATCATAGTTAAAAAAAATAATTATTATATATATATATTGTTATATATATATATATATATATATATATATACATAATAAAAATGTTTATGTATATATAGATTCTTATTTGAAGAATTTAAAAATTAACTGTCGAGACAATAGCAGTTTAAACTGTCAACTATTGGCAACCCTGGAAAAGGGAAATTACCTAGATTTTAAGTTCGATATTCTTCTCCATTCCAAATAATTACAGATACAGCATAAATAAGTATAATTCCAATATGTAGACATTTTTCTCTCCCCGTTTTTCTTTCTTTTCCATTAAATGCCGTTTTGAAAGTATTTCAAATGCAAAAAAAAGCTCAAGTATAAATTAATTTCTTTAACATCTTTCAAGTTTTAACCTGAAATTATCATAACTATTCGTGTATATTAACTATCTAATAAATAGTGTTTA
>OZ010589.1:15814863-15859863 GCA_963932145.1 Acanthosepion lycidas
TATTAGTTATATATACATACACACACACACACACACACACACACACACACACACACATATATATATATATATATATATATATATATATATATATATATATATATATATATATATAAAAGTGAACATTGAAGTCAACACTCAGAGGCGACAAGCTGTTTCATGCTGGATGCAATCGTCAGGCCGTATATTTAAAGGCTAAATCATGGCCTGACGATTGCGTCTAGCATGAAACAGCCTGTCGCCTCTCAGTGTTGACTTCAATGTTCACTTTTATATTTATATTTACATACGCTCTATCTCTGATATTGAGCACTTTATCCCATAAATATAGCACACCTTAAAATTATATATATATATATATATATATATATATATATATATATATAGAGAGAGAGAGAGAGGATATATATTTCTATCGATCTCTATGGACTATGTTTAGCCTTCGAAAACCATTCTCTGTAATTTTTACTACTTGGCTTGGCTGCCGATCCAGTTGCTAATATTTATCTACATTCATATCGATCTATACATTTTGATGGTTCTATAACTCCCACCTCGCTTCAATGTTAATCTTCCATTTCTTTGAGATCGAATCGGCCAAATGAACCATCCCCTGCTAGTCCCAATTCCCTTTACTACATTTTTAGCTGCAAATGGAGAGGAAAACACACACACAAATTGATCGTATATCAATAAATAGAAAATTTCTACATCTGTGAGGAGGGAGTCCTTTTGCCTCTGTCAGTTTCATTCAGTTTGTTAGCCGTTCTCACATCACCTTATTTGGACGGCAACAGAAAGCAGGCACGCTGTCATGGCGTCGTTTGGATTAACAGCCCGCCAATACTAACAATTAAATCCTTGTGATAGATATATAAATTTGAAAGCAAATCAAGCTAAAAAGATCGAACTTATTATAAACCGGAATTTTCATTTATATTCAATTTCTTTTCAGTCATTAGCTGATAAAAAGTCTCCACAGATTCTTGTTTTCTGCTATAAACTAGGCTTGTGGAAGGATTCTTATGATACAGGCTGCCAACTCTATTACACATCAATCTTCAAAAGGTAGTATTTATATAAACTACAAATTTTGATTGCAACCTAATTATATACAATAATGGATCATATGCAATATAGGTGAATACTTCAACTAGAAAGTTTAAAAATAAATACAATGTATTTAAATACAAATTAGAGACATGTCATAATAGATCATTCCATCTTAAATAAATCAACAATGTTTTGCGCGAATTTTTAATATCAACTTAAGATTTTTTTTTATGTTAAAAGTTGAAGAATTTTAACACATTCTACATTACGGATAAAAAAAATAAGAATTTTATATAGTGTTTTTTTGAACAACAACAACAAAAAAGAAAAATAGGCCCGATGGATGACGTCAAAATCCGCGAATTTTTTTCTTCCTTCAGTTATCGTTAATTTAATTTATAACTTACATAAATGTAGGTACGAAAAAAACAAAAAACAAATATTGATAAGATAGCGACGGTCACAAAGTACTGCCGGGGGACAGAGAGCAATAAAGTTTGACATTCACCCAAAATCCGGACTGGCGGAGGAGTCAACTCACCTGTAATTCTGTGTCAAAATTATTAAATTTCTCATCTGATATACAGGAAAATAGGAACAGAGACAAGCAGTAAAATCAGTAAAATTCGTTATTATTGTAATCCATGTCTCTCATGTGATTAATCCTTTTCATTAATCTTTTGTGCCAATGTTTTCCTTGCAATATTATTAACCAGAACTACCGACTTATACGAGGATTATAACTTATTATGTACAATAATGGATCATATGTCATAGAGGTGAGCAATTTAACTGCAAAATTTAAAAAATAAATACGATGTGTCTAAATACAAATTAGAGACATGTCAAAATAGATAATTCCATCTTGAATAGATATAAATATTTTGAAATTAAGAAATAGTGGATTTTATATAGTGTTTTTTTTTTTCGATATTTAACATGTCAACTAGAAAAATTGAAAATAAATACAATATCTCTAAATAGAAATTAGAGACATGTCGTAATCTATTACGACATGTCTCTAATTTCGTCTTAAATAAATCGACGGTTTCGCGGCAATTTCTAACATCAACTTGATAATTTTTCTTGTTAAAAAGTTGAATAATTTTAACACATCCAACATTACGAATTAAAAAAAATAATGAATTTTATATAGGGTTTTTTTCCTGGAATTATCATGAGCAAAACAAATTTACGGATTTGCTTAAAAAAACAAAAACAGAATGGCGTATAGATGTATCTTGATTTACGATATGTTTGATTCTGTTCCCTATTTCTTATATACTAAAACAAATTTTATTACTTTTTTGATTCACACAGAAAAAATATTAGATGGTACTGTCAGTTATGTGCCATGCGTAATAGAGGCTTAGGCAATTATGTATTTATCGATACATGACTGACGAGGCAGATTTTTTTTCCGCAGTTTGTTGCCATTTCTTTCTGCGGTAGACGAGTTGCCATCCTAAGCTATAAATCCCGGTCTGTCCTGCTTTTTAATCATAGCTTGTGGGTGGGGTAGAAGCAAAGGAATCATACCTTTCCAAAAGGTATTAGCACGTAAGCGAATGTAATGGATTCGACTGGAATTCGAACTCGGCTCTCCGATTCCTCAATCCCAGCCGCTATCCATTGCTCCAGTAGTATTCCTATAAAATACAAATTTTGATTGTAACCTAATTATGTACAATAATGGATCAGATGTAATGTAGGCGAACAATTGGACTAGAAAGTTTAAAAATAAATCCAATGTATCTAAATACAAATTAGAGACATGTCATAATAGATCATTCCATCTTAAATAAATCGACAATGTTTCGCGGTAATTTTTAACATCAACTTGAGATTTTTTCGTAATGCATAAAGATTTTCTTTTTTTGGATAAAATCAATTCACAAAATGTTTAGACCAGTTCGATGAAAGTTCGATGAACATGACTTAATAATCTCCGAAAAAAGCGAAAGGAAACCTTACATCTGGGTAAATAGCTCCCCTGTACTACATGGACGGCGCAAGGGCCTCGTGCCCCTATCAATCTATGATATCCCTCCGAATCTATGATAGAAGGTCTACCATTCTACTACATCCCGATTTCCATAAGGTAGTATTTATATAAAATATAAATTTTGATTGTAACCTAACTATATACAATAATGGATCAGATGCAATATAGGCGAACAATTCAACTAGAAAGTTTAAAAATAAATCCAATGTATCTAAATACAAATTAGAGACATGTCATAATAGATCATTCTGTCTTAAATAAATCGACAATGTTTCGTGGTAAATTTTGTGAGATTTTTCTTGTAAAAATATGAAGAATTTTAGCACATTCAGCATCATGGCTAAAAAAAAATAGTGAATTTTATATAGCGTCTTTTTTTTCTCTAGACTTAGCATGGGCAAAACAAATTACTGGATCTGGAGAAAAAAATAAACACAGGATGACGTCAAAATTGGCGCCAATATTTTTTTCATTTGTAACGCATATAAATATAGGTATATATATATATATATATATATATATATATATATATATATATATATATATATATAAAAGACAAAAACAGATGTTGATTAAATAGGGTGGGTCAGAAAGACCGCAATCAGATTCACATCAGTCATGGGATCGTGGATAGTACGCACCAGCCTTGGCTATAAATAACGCCTGACCCTTTACGATTCCTATACAAAGTAGTAAAGAAAAGCAAGAAAAAAGGAATAACCATCAACTGGAAGAAAACAAAATCTACCGTTGTTAACTACAGGGATAGCCAAGGATGCAGACTATGAATGAAAGATATCCAAATCAAATCAATTAGAGCCGGACATTAACCAGCTGTGGCCTTAAGCCAGTATTTCTCAACTGGTGTTCCACGGAACCCTAGAATTTCGCAGAAACAGTGATAAATAAGCTAATATATTTTTGAGAAATTTTTGTTTTATTTTTATAATAATAATTTTAATATACACATACGGTACATTGTTGGAAAATCATTAGTTACTGTAGCAGAGACTTCAACCTCTTATATTATTTAAAACTAGCAGGAGAGCCTGGCGTTGCCCGGGGATGTAATAGTAAGAGATAGATCAAGTATCGACCATCATAAAGACTGAAAAATAAAATTGACAAAGATTATTGTTTAAGGTTGATGGACACGCATGTCTTAAATAGTTTTTTGCTTTTTTTTTTTTTTTTTTTTTACGAATTGGACAAACTCAAACAAAAAACATTGTTTTCAATCGTTATGAGTCTACAGATTGAATAGAATTGTATTATAAACAATTGTCTTGGAAATGGAATTTTTAAAGCATTCTGGATGTAAAAATAAAGAAAAAAGTGTGCAAGACAATAAGAAACACTACCTGCCAAAAATAAGTGAAGTTTTGTTGAAATCGGTTGAAAAATGTAGGAAATCCGATCCCATATATAAATGAACACACATACACAGACAACCTAGGTTTTATAATAAGTATAACTCGATAGGAGTTGTCCCCCTTTCATTCTCGTGATGCCTCTTAATCGTGTTTTCAAATTGATTTCGTGCAAAAACAATTGTGTTTTTTATTTTTGGCGCTGTCAGAACCACTGCAAGGTAATTTTACGTCGTCTTGTGAAGTTTTGTTGAAATCGGTTGAAAAATGTAGGAAATCCGATCCAATATATAAATGTACACACACACACACACACACACACACATATACACACACACAATTTGCGTTTTATAATAAGTAAGATTATAATAATCATAGGGAATGTATTTAACGTTGTCTCTATGGCATCAGTGTGAAATAGCCTTCACTGGTTAGTGGACAGGATCTGTACACAGTGGATTTGTGTATCACTGTGTGACTGACTCGAGTACAAAACTCATTCGTAATTGTTCTAGCGAGACAAGCTTGTTAACCATTACACCTCGCTGAAGTATCCATGTATTCTGTTTACTATGTAAACTACGATAAAAATATAAAAGTTACAGATATTAATAATCGTATAAAATAATTTTTATGCAGGGGTTTCCCTGAGACATGAAAACTATTTCAAGGATGGCACAAGAATAAAAAGCATGAGAAATAATCTATGGTATTCGAGACCTTTTTCTAAAAAGATTATGGCAAACAAATTAAAAATAATTCTACATGGTTATTAATTATTATATATATTTTTTGATGATTTAGCGTTAAAGAATAAAAACGAATGATAAAAGTGTAGCCCAATGATGTTCGCTCTGTACAAGGCCTAAGAGCCATACGAGGTAGAGGGTTACAGATTAAGATGCAGACTTTATGAGGAAATGGTGGGAATATAACGGTTAACCTTAGACTTGAACATGTTAAGATTGTATTGATCAGAGAAGCATTATTTTGGTCGTCGTTTCCATAAAGCACTGATTCATAGGAAGAAGCTGCTCGAGTGGAAGTTAGGTCTCGCGAAGGGAATGAGAGTAGTTTTTTGCAAGGCCAGTCATCTGCTGAGGACCTTCTCATGCCTTCTATGGAATTATTAGGTTGGTGCAAAAATAATGACGTAAGAATGTCGTTTTTGACGTTAAAAAATACGCCAAAAAACGACATTATTACGTCATTATTTTTGCATCAACCTAATATTTTTTTATTAATGATTATATATAATTTTTGCTGATTTAGTATTAAAGAATAAAAAAAAATTAAATAAGTCTCCCGAAAGCATGTTCCTATAGCTTATTTAGTGATTTTCTAAGCGCTGCTTAGATGTGGCACAAGGCCGGAAGTATGGAGCACCCAGTGAGGATCGAACTCACTACTCAGTCGTAATTGTTCTAGCGAGACAAGCTTTTTAACCATTACACCACGCTGAGGTGCCCAATCCTATAGCTTATTTAACTTACAGGCAAATCCAACATTGAACTCCGTACAGAAATTTAATTACCTCGGAAATGTTTTAACACACCACAAAAAATGCAACCCTATAGGTTTGGCGAATATATAATAAGGCAAAGTGGGTTCTGAAGCGAACATTGAAGTGGTATGTGCTATATTTAGTCTGATGATGGAAGATGTTTTAGGAATTTCTGAACTAGTCTAACTTTGTACTAAGTCAAATATTTTTTTAAGTTAAGATTAGTCAAAGTTAATCAAAGCTAGCACGTGTTTAAACAATTATATTCAAAAAAAAGAAAGAGAAATGAAATTGAAAAAGGAAAAAAGAGAGATGAAAAAAAAAAGAAAGAAAATAAAAAAGATAGATGGAGATAAAAAACGAAAGAAAAATGCTGAGAACAAAAAGAAAATCACAGAAAAACAGGACGAAGAAAAAAACTAAACAAAATGATAAAAATATGAAAAATTAAAATCCTATGACAGTCTGTAGCTAAAAAAACATCTGCAATTGTCTTCATAAATAAGGCCAGTTTACTCTTCCCGCCAAAAAAAAAAAAAAAAAGGAAAAGAAAAAAAAAATGACGGCCATATTGGGCATTCTCATTGGTTATATTTTTTGCATGAATAATCTAGCATTTTCATTTGTCCAATTAACTCTATTAACTTTTGTAAGAACGATTTCTTTTCCAGTCGTTAAAAAAGGACATACCCCCACCCCCGCAAAAAAGCAAACACGACATTACTCTCAAAGCTAAGAAGAAATGACAGCCATATTTAAATAATTTTGTAACTGTATTAGTTATATCTTATGTCAGATTAATCTAGGATTTCTCTCGCTACAGTTAACTTTTTTTTACCATGTAAGAAACAATTTTGCTTTTTAAATCATTATAAGTAAAAATCCCAAACAAAACTAACATGAAACAAAGAAAAATAAAACGCAGTTTTAGCAAACTATTCCCTTGTAGCAAGAGGAAGCTTTTTTTCTTATTGGTTTTGAATGACGCCTAATACGGGGGACCAGGCTGCGTGACTGATAACATTATAAAAACGGATTTTTATTTAATATTATAGAATAGATGGATACTTTGATGGCAAGTATGGGCTGAAAAAAAAAAATGGCGAGAAAATTAATAATACGATGGCTTTTTGACAATAACTTTATTAAGCGGACTCAGAAATAAGTAACATTTCTGCTAATGGCAACGTTTTTCAAATTCATTTCGAGAGAAAGGCAACAGATAGACATTTTGTTTTCACCGTTTCTGGCGAAAGAGAGAGACAAAATATAGATTGAAGCCTCAGGAAAGTGAGAGCAATGGAATGTAAAAATGGAAAGAAACAAGTAAAAATAATAATAATAATAAAAAAAAGAGCCGTTGATACAGAAAGAATATATACGTGTAGTAGTAAATGGGGAAGAAAAAACAAACAAACAAACAGACAATAGCAAGCATGAGTGAGTAAAAGAAGAGAAAATTTGGCGGCAAGAATAAATCGAAGCTGACGATGACATAATTGCCAACCAATCAGATTGAACTACTACGTTAATAACGGACCAATCAGATTGCTCTACGCGACAACTGTCACCATTGCCCTGTAAACAAAATCAATCTAGTTCTTTTAAATATAGAACTTAGACCAACGTAGCTACCACTACAATGTTGCTTCTCCTGCTGTTAAGGCTACAAATACTATAGCAATCACCTGTTTATTACTACTGCTGTTAAATTTATTGTACTAGTATTTGGCTGTTTTTATGAAGCTAGCCTAATGTCGATCGGTAGATCATTAAAATATCAATGGCATTGTAGAAGATAGGAGTGGAAAAATAGGTTGTAGCTCAGTTAGTAAGAGTAATGGCGATCTGGGATCGTATAGCAATGTAATTTTTTTTTAACTACGATTTAAGACGTGGATTTTGAGGTGATCTTCTGAATAATTTTAGCATCATGACTTCGGTAAATAAATTCGACAGTTACAAAAATTTTTTCTGTAAAAGACACACATTTTTACCCAAATTTCTAATGTCAAAATCTTGCATCCCATAAACTGAATATATATATATATATATATATATATATATATACACATATATACTTATATACATATATATATATATGAACTATTATATACTTAAATCTTATATATATATATATATATATATATATATATATTTCGGGAGAGAGAAACACGCACACACACATATATATATAGGGAGAGATATAGATAGATACAGAGAGAGATATCTATACAGAGAGAAACAGAGAAAACGAGTAAGTGAAACATATATATATAGAGAGAGACATGACATACACACAAAAATATATATATATATATATATATATATATATATATATATATATATATATATATATATATATATATATGTATACTGGGTGCGATGGGTAAATTGTCGGCATTTTCTAAGTTTAATTTCACGCATGCACGTTATTTGTTTTTGGTTTGTCGCCCATACAGTATTGTATGGTCAGTTGGACTTTGTCTATGAGAAAAAGAGCACTATGACGCAATTCACTCCGCCAGACACTTGGAAAAGGCATGCTGTACTGCTTGGCATTCGCACTGGAAACTCCATTTTAGGGTGTTTGGCTCCCCTTGCACGTGGTCAGAACTTTTATATCTTTTCCCTGCCTTCTGTACAAGCAAACATATTCCTGTCTCAATAAGCCAAATTAAAAACATATTTTGACCTTATCCCAGTGTTATCGAATTGTTCCTGAAAGTTAATCTACAAGAAAATCGTAATCCAGAAATACGTAGAATTCTTAGCGACGTAACTGCCGGTCCTGCTCTTTTTGCTGTCAAATAATAATGCTGTAACGATCTCAGAGAATCGTAGGGTTTTGTATCAACGAACTATTATCCCGATTTTAAAACTGCTATGAATTAATACATTTGTCAAGTGTTCTCTGTGCCCCGTTCCTTCGGGATGTAGACGATCATGGCTCTCCACTTCTTCCTATCCCTTGTAGTTCTCAATATGGTTTGTCCTTTTGCTACTTCTACCAAACCTTGTTCCGTCATCCACTTGCTTAAGCCCGCTAGGTATGCTACATGTTGCTTTCCCTTGTCTCTCTCTCCCTCTATCCACCCTGTGTGTATCAGATTCCCCAAGCCCTCTTTTCTCATTACGTTTTCCAGAAATTTCAGCTGCCTCTTCCTGATGCTAAGTATAAGCTTCCTTCTTGTTTACATTCTCTCCAAAACCTCATCGTTGCTCACATGTTCGGTCCATGGTATCCTCAGCATCCTTCTGTAGAACTATACCTCCGTTACCATGAGTCTGTTCTTCATCTCTGTTCGCTGCTGTAAATAAGGATAGATATCACGTAGCAGTTCAGTATTCTTTTCTTTGTTACCAAAGAAATCCTCCTGTCTCGTAATACTCTGTCTAGCTTTTGGAATGTGTCTTTGTCCTTTGTCGAAACACTTCCATCATATTTGAAATTCCGCGCCTGCTTGATTTCAGGGTCCTCGACCTGAAAATTGCTTTACGAGCTGATCTTTTTGCTGATGACAATGCATTCTGTCTTCTTGTAGTTTATACGTAGTCCTTTCTTCTCGCTTTCCTTCGTTACCTTCTGTAGGGGATTTCGTAGTTTCCTTTCAGTGTCTGCTATCAGCACTGTGTCATCTGCGTATCTTATTTGCCGTGTCACCAGAACAGTTTTGATTTGAATCATTTCAAAGATGACACGCCGTGATGCAATATTTTGGTAGCTGGTCCCACAGGTCGAGGCTACTGGATAATGAGTTCGATCCTTAATAGCGTTGCCAATAATTGAAGCTTAACATATATATATATATATTTTATTTTAATGTTACTGTTCAGAAAGTCATTTTTAATTTAATATTCTCCCAGAAGGAATTGCCAAATCATACATCTTTCTTATCTTCTTCTTCTTCTTCTATTATTTTCGTTCTTTATTTCTTTCCTATGTACTTCTTTGTTTTCTTCTTCTACTTTCTTTTCATCATCTTTATTTACTTCTTTCTTATCGTCTTTCTTATCTTATCCTTCTTCTTTTTTCGTCTTTCTTCTTTTTTTCTTTTCTCCTTCTTACTTGTCTTCTTCCTTATGTTCTTCTTCTTTTTGCTTCTTGCTTATCCTCTACTTTCTTTCCTTCTTTCTTTACCTTTTCTTTAATTTCTTCTTTCTTTTCTCCTTCCTTCTTATCCTCATCTTCTTTATTTTCTTCTTCTTTCTTATCCTTTTCTTTAATTTCTTCTTTCTTTTCTTCTTCTTTCTTATCCTTTTCTTTAATTTCTTCTTTCTTTTCTTCTTTTTTATCCTTTTTCTTTAATTTCTTCTTTCTTTTCTTCTTTCTTATTCTTTTCTTTATTTTCTTCTTTCTTTTCTTCTTCTTTCTTATCCTTTTCCTTAATTTCTTCTTTCTTTTCTTCTTTCTTATCCTTTTCTTTAATTTCTTCTTTCTTTTCTTCTTTCTTATTCTTTTCTTTAATTTCTTCTTTCTTTTCTTCTTTCTTATTCTTTTCTTTAATTTCTTCTTTCTTTTCTTCTTTCTTATCCTTTTCTTTATTTTCTTCTTTATTTTCTTCTTCTTTCTTATCCTTTTCTTTAATTTCTTCTTTCTTATCCTCTTCTTATTTTCCACATCTTTTTCTTTTTCGTCTTCCTTGTCTTCTTCAGTAATAAAATTGATTACATCAATAAGTATAAAGACGTAAGCTAGAGCCGCGTGGAGACTTACTGTTACTTGATCTCCAGTGATTTTGTCTAATCCTTTTACTGCCGGCGCGAAAAATCATCGTCGAATAATATCACAATAACAATAAAAGAATACTGAGGAGGGTGCTGTTGTATCAGCAGAAAACTTATTATCACTTAGTCTCGACGGAAACCCACCAATTAAAAAAGACGAAAAAAAAAAACAAAAAAAAAACTAGTACATACATATATATATATATATATATATATATATATATATATATATATATATTAGATTGGTGCAAAATAATGACGTATTTTTTAACGTCAAAAACCGACATTATTTTTGCACCAACCTAATATATATGTCTGTATTTCTGAGATGAGGTATTATGTCCACTATTTATATTATTCGGACAATTTTCCTCATCTTCGTCGGCATATTTATTACAACGTTTCGGCCGTTACACGCGGCATTCTTCAGGTGGTTAGTTATCTCCTGTTAATTCAACTCTCCAAGTTCCCCACTGCCTTAACCGGGTATTGATCTCATAACTCTTTGGGTCCTGTCACTGGATCTAACTAATGCCGTTATCCACTCTGCCATGTGTCCTCAAGGAACAAGAACAGTCTACCCCAGTGAGCGAAATAAAGGGTTCAGTTCGACATTCCAATCACCTGAAGAAGGCCGGAGTGTACAACGGCAGAAACGTAGTAATAAATATGTCGACAAAGATGAGGACAATAGTCCGAATAATGTAAATAGCACACACACACACACACACACACACACACACACACACACATATATATATATATATATATATATATATATATATATATATATATATTCGCCATTATCGTAATTATCGTATCCTGAATAAAGTTTTGTTTTTGCGAGAGTCCGTTTTACCAATTATGCTTAATTTTTGATTAGCGTTTCTTTCATATCAAGTTTCACTTGTTTCTCACTAATTATTAATAACTTAGAACGTTTTATTTACGAAAGGGTGGTAAAAAAATTCTGGGATCGGCCAAAAATTGACTGAAAAGATAATCTGATGTTTAATCATTTGCCCAGATTTGGGGAATTGTTTCTGGCTAATAACTTTTTGCTATCCACATGTAGTACTAAATTTATGATAATGAGCTTTTTATTTGGAAGCTCATTATGAAGCTGGCGCTAAAAATAGAACGTGGTGACCAAATCCCCAATGGTTGGAGGTTAGATTAAATAAGAACTTCCAAAATTTTCGATTTCCTATTTTTTTTTATATATAATCTTTACATAAAATGAATTTTTTAATATAATTTATCGCATTCTAATTTACTAAATTTTCGCTATATTATAGGAGTAGTGGATAGCGGCTTGGATTGAGGAATCGGAGTGCCGAGTTCGAATTCCAGTCAAATCCATTACATTCACTTACGTGCTAATACCCTTGGTATGAAGGTATCAATCCTCTTCTTCTAATACACTTGGGAAATGTATGAAGGTATGAATTCAATTCTAATACCCTTGGGAAAGGTATGAATCCTCTTCTTCTAATACACTTGGGATATATATGAAGTTATGAATTCAATTCTAATACCCTTGGGAAAAGTATGAATCCTCTTCTTCTAATACACCTGGGATATATATGAAGTTATGAATTCAATTCTAATACCCTTGGGAAAGGTATGAATCCTCTTCTTCTAATACACCTGGGATATATATGAAGTTATGAATTCAATTCTAATAGCCTTGGGAAAGGTATGGATCCTCTTCTTCTAATACACTTGGGAAATATATGAAGGTATGAATTCAATTCTAATACCCTTGGGAAAGGTATGAATCCTCTTCTTCTAATACACTTAGGAAATGTATGAAAGTATGAATTCAATTCTAATAGCCTTGGGAAAGTTATGAATCCTCTTCTTCTAATACACCTGGGATATATATGAAGTTATGAATTCAATTCTAATACCATTGGGAAAAGTATGAATCCTCTTCTTTTAATACACTTGGGAAATGTATGAAGGTATGGATTCAATTCTAATACCCTTGGGAGAAGTATGAATCCTCTTTTAATACACTTGGGAAATATATGAAGGTATGAATTCAATTCTAATACCATTGGGAAAGGTATGAATCCTCTTCTTCTAATACACTTGGGAAATGTATGAAAGTATGAATTCAATTCTAATAGCCTTGGGAAAGGTATGAATCGTCTTCTTCTAATACACTTGGGAAATGTATGAAGTTATGAATTCATTTCTAATAGCCTTGGGAAAGGTATGAAGGTATGAATCCTCTTCTTCAAAAACCCTTGGGAAAGATAGAAAGCTGTGAATCCTATTCTTCTGAAATCCCGCCGCCCCCTGCTATGAATGACAACTGGCAACCTATTGTGTCAATCATGTATCGAAAGATACATGATCGTCTAAGCGTGTATCATGCATGGCACATAACTGACTGATATCCTAAGGCAACGGGAAAGCATCCCACTAACTTTCCCAAGAATATGTGGCAATTCGCTTAAAAGGTATCTGTGAAGACCCACAAATATCAACATACTCAAAGGACATGGTCTTAAAAATAATTTCTACTATAAACAGATTTTTTTTTTTGTTTCAGTCTGAAACAGACATTTTTCAGTTCGATTGTAGTAATTTTCTGAATAAAAACTGCAAATATTTTTTGGTCCGTTTGTTCTACTCTGATAGTTTCTTTTCCCGCAGTTTTTGTCTGTGAAACTTCTTTCCGACTTCTTGCTACTTCTAATCTGCCAAAATTGAAATGCAACGCCAATCGCCATCTTCTGTCTTTCCGGGCGCTGCTGTTTTATTGTCCATTTTTCTTGCTAAAATCTTTTAATTCTCTTTCACTCCTTGTCAGCCATTGCATCTTAGTGGCATTATTGCCATCTTCTGGCTTCCCGAATCCTGTTCTTTTATTGTTCTTTCTTCTCACTAAAGTCTTCACTTTCTCTTTCACTCTTAGAGACTTAGTGGCATTATCGCTATGTCCTGGCTTACCTGTTCTTTTATTGTCCTTTGTCCTCACTAAAGTCTTCTCATTCTCTTTCACTTCCAGTAAGCCCTTGTGTCTTATTGGCATTATCGCTATCTTCTGTCTTCCTGAAACCTGTTCTTTTATTGCCCTTTCTCCTCACTAAAGTCTTCTCATTCTTTCACTTCCAGTAAGCCCTTGTGTCTTATTGGCATTATCGCCATCTTCTGTCTTCCTGAAACCTGTTCTTTTATTGTCCTTTCTCCTCACTAAAGTCTTCTCATTCTCTTTCACTCCCAGTAGACCCTTGCGTCTTAGTGGCATTATCGCCATCTTCTGTCTTCCTGAAACCTGTTCTTTTATTGTCCTTTCTCCTCACTAAAGTCTTCTCATTCTCTTTCACTCCCAGTAGACCCTTGCGTCTTAGTGGCATTATCACCATCTTCTGTCATACTGAAACCTATTCTTTTATTGTTCTTTCTCCTCACTAAAGTCTTCTCGTTCTCTTTCGTTGCGTCTTAGTGGCATTATCGCCTTGCTTGGGGTTAAATGTTAAAAAAAAATCTGTCGGTAGAATCCCTTTGCTTCAAGTACTGTTTTCAGATTTGACGAAATTGTCCAGTGTTTTTGAGTTGATTACATTTGACATAACAGTCCAAGTATATTTCTTTTATTTCTAATGTTAATTTACGACTCGTTATGAAACTGCTCTGTTCCTAAAAAGAATGTTCCTCTTCGGATTTCCATGTTAGACATCCCTCCGCTTGTTACGATAAAAATACAGAGAGGTAAATTTCTTCAGTTGCTTAATAATGGCGTCCTCGTTGCTTAATTCCAAACCAGAGCTAACCCTTTTGCTGAGAACCGTAAATTCCATCTGCTTACTCTTAAAGGTTCACCAAATTGTAGTCACGGGAAAATGAAAATAAACTTTGGTAAATATGTAGAGTTAATTTCCTCAATGTCGCAGTAATTGCCAAAATTATAGATGAATTACAGACAATTAGACCAATGTATAAATATGGAATAAGGGATAATAATAATAATAATAATAATAATAATAATAATAATAATAAGAAGAAGAAGAAGAAGAAGAAGAAGAAGGTTTTATTCTCGCTGCGCAGGGCCAATGCTAGCTAGCTAAAAATTACGAACAGATTAAAAAATTGTCTTAGTCCAAAATGCACATTCTGTGATAAATATCCAGAACACCACCTAGATCTGGTTACAGAGATAGGACCTATAACAATTTTATGGGACTTCACAATTCTCAAAGACATAAAAATCAAATCTAATCACCCTAACATCGTGATTAGAGACCGCAAAGCCAAAATTTATCCCCTTATTGATATGGCAGTCCCTGCAGACTGCAATATATCTTTGAAGATCTTTAAAACACTATCAAAATACAAAGACCTTGAAATAGAAATCTCAAAAATGTGGCGCCTGAGGACATTAACAGTTCCAGTTGTAGATGGAGCACTCGGATTGATTGGAGAAGTTTCTGTTAGGCTCATTGAAGGGATCCCTGGTAGCCCATGCCTTAAAGAAATACAAAAAAATTGTAATCACAGCTACATCCCATACTTTATGAAGGGCTTTATCTATGTAAAATATGTGTGATTTTTTAAAACTGCTCAGTGGAGACCTTAAGTCTCTGGACAGGATCAGGAAAGAAATGAGTATACACCAGAAACCAAAGAAAATAATAATAATAATAATAATAATAATAATAATAATAATAATACAGAGGTAGATCTTGTTACAATTCTATGGGACTACACAATTCACACTGACAGAACAATCAAGGCCAACCGCCCAGATATTGTTATTAAAGACCACAAACAAAAAAAGTGCCTCCTTATTGATATGGCAGTCCCTGCAGACTGAAATGTATCATTGAAGATCTTCAAAAAGCTGTCAGAATACAAGGACCTTGAAATAGAAATCTCAAAAATGTGGCATATGGGAAGATCAACAAACCCTGTTGTAGTTGGAGCCCTAGGACTGGTTGGAAAAGATTGCAGTAGACTAATTGAAGGGATTCCTGGAAGTCCATGCCTCAATGAGATACAAAAAATTGTTCTTACAGCCCACACTTTACGAAGGGCTCTATCTATGTCATTTTTTTTTGTCAGTGGAGAGTGTCATGATGCCATTTCTAACCTTAGGTCCCTGGGCGGGACCCGGAAAGAAATGTGTAAACGCCAGAAATCAAAGATAATAATAATAATAATAAATGTGGCACATGAGGATATCAACAATGTCAATTGTAGTTGGATACTCGGACTGACTGGAAAAGATTTCAATCGACTCATTGAAAGGGATGCTGTACAAAAATACAAAAGAAATGTTTTCACCAGTACAGCCCATACCTTACAAAGGGCTTTATCTATGTAAAAATATGTGTGAGTGTGTTTTTTTAATTGCTCAATGGAAAATAACATGATGCCTTAGGTCTCTGGTCGGGACCCGGAAAGAAATGAGTACACACTAGAAATCAAAGGATATAATAATAATAATAATAATAATGATAATAATAATAATAAACGCAGTTATTGATTGCTCGTGTGCGTTGTGCTTCCTGGGTATTCGTAAAAATAGTATCAAGTTTTGAATCAAGAAAATTTCACGGTTTTCCTATTTGAAATTTTTGATGAATCCTTATTCTAAAAATATCCGTAGAAAGTCCATCACAATCTTCCGTAGAAACAGACATTAAACGCTTCTATTTTCTCTTCTTACTTTTATTGTCTTACTGAAACCAAGTAGCGTCTTTGATGGCTTTTGTCTTCGCGCGCGATCACAACGGAATAATCGATTATTTAAGAGTTATTAACAGGAGACGTTAAAATTTTCACCTTCTTTCTTTCTGTTTTTTTTTTTTTTTCGCTGAAACAAAGTAACGCCTCTGATCAACTCGAAATAGTCCATTATTTATGAGGCATTGGCAAGGCGTAACGGTCGCGCGAACTAAATATGAGAGAGACAAGAAGAATTATTATCATGGTAGTTGCTAATTAGAAGCTATGAAGCAAACGCAACGAAAAATGGTGTTGACCCCTGTTATGGTAATATACCCACGCGCGCATGGACTCTCTCAGCTATAAATAAGAGCAGGTGCTGCCTTTTGGAGAGGGAAGTTTCCAGCAGTCAGGTCTGACAGTCGGACCGAACATTCTTGCTGTAACATTCTCGTTTGTATATGTTTGTATCACTGTTTCTGTTAATATATTTGTTTAACTCAATTCCTCTCTTGTGTCTTTATTTCTGGCCCCTTACAAGACAACGGTATCTATCTATCTATCTATCTATCTATCTATCTATCTATCTATCTATCTATCTATGTTGATTATATATCTATCTATCTATGTTTGTTGATTACTGTTATGGTAATTTACCCACGCACGCATGGACTCTTCCAGCTATAAATAGGAGCAGGTATTGCCTTTTGGAGAGGGAAGTTTCCAGCAGTCAGCTCTGACAGTCGGACTGAACATTCTTGCTGTAACACTCTCGTTTGTATATGTTTGTATTACTGTTGATATATTTGTTTAACCCAATTCCTCTCTTGTGTCTTTATTTCTGGCCCCTTACAAGACAACGGTATCTATCTATCTATCTATCTATCTATCTATCTATCTATCTATGTTGATTATATATCTATCTATCTATGTTTGTTGATTGCTGTTATGGTAATTTACCCACGCACGCATGGACTCTCCCAGCTATAAATAGGAGCAGGTATTGCCTTTTGGTGATGGAAGTTTCCAGCAGTTAGCTCTGACAGTCGGACTGAACATTCTTGCTGTAACACTCTCGTTTGTATACGTTTGTACTACTGTTAATATATTTGTTTAACCCAATTCCTCTCTTTGTGTCTTTATTTCTGACCCCTTACAAGGCTACGACAACCCCAAATGCAGATTCGGTGATGTGTATCCATCTACAGTTAATCATTTTGCGTCAGCTCGCCCGGTATTAGCATTCAACGAATATAAATTTCAGTTTGTCAGGGTAGGTCAATATCTGCATGGGAAAATTTGCAACTTTTACGGGAAAAAAGCTACAAAATACTTGTAGGAACACCACCCTAGCCCGGTTACAAACATAGGACCTGTTACAGTTTTATGGGACTTCACAATACATACAGAGAAACGATGAAAACTAATCGCCCAGACATAGTGATCAAAGCGTACAAATACATTTGCGTTCTGTCTAACACTTTCGCCCCGGCCCCTCAACCTCCGGCATCTTACTCTCGGGGTTGAGGTGTCTACTCGGTCCTAACCGAACTTAAGGGAGTGGGCATAGGTCCCCAGAGCATCCGTAGATTATTCGACCGGTCCGCTGGTTTAATCCTGCTTCCTGCCCATGTTGTGATTTGTTTGATCCAGAAAGCGGAAGTGATGTCCATCCATTCACGGTCGACTGAAGATGTAGACACGTCTGGGGAGTCTGCGCTAAGAAATTTAGAATGCAACAATATATATATATATATATATATATATGTGTGTGTGTGTGTGTGTGTGTGTGTGTGTGTGTGTGCGCAGAAAGCCGGACAAACATCGATTCAATGGTTGAATTGTTAATGTCTTTTATATAGCAGAAAAGAATAGTAGTGAAAAGAAACGGGTTACAGAAAAGAAAAGTAAAATAAAAACTCATACCCTGGATTCTAGACAGAGAGAGAGAGAGTGTGTGTATGTACTTATCTTGTTAAATCGTCTCAGAGCGATATATGACTCTTGCGATGGAGGGATAAAGATTTCTGTGCGGGGCTTAAAGTTATAGTGGCGTTACTCCTCCCAACGCTCGCCCGGGCCAATTCTCTCTTCAAGAATTTTCTCCAGTCTGTCTTTTTTTGCATAACTACCCGTTTATATAGATAAACCCAGCTGGTTATAACTGACCCTCGGCCCTACTACTTCGCACGCGATTATCACGGGGTTCTGCTTCAACCAAAATCATGTGAATTCCAAAGTTCCTTCTAGCTTACTCAGCTCTATTTCAATTTTTAATCGTTAAAAATTAATTCAACCATTTCCATTGTCTACTGATGATCCAGATTTAATGAGTACAACTTCTGCTCTAGATCAGATTTCCCCATCATTAAAGAAAATGCTCAGATTTAATTTCGCTATTCAAAGGCAGATCCTGCTGACCGCCGTGTAGCTTTGAAAATCTTCAAAAACTATCAAAATGCAAAGATCTTGAAGTGGAAATTTGAAAAACGCGTCAAAAGACATCGTTAATCCGACAGAAAATGTATCTCGAAGAACTAATAGTTTTTTTCAAACTGTTTTTCCATATGACTATCAAAATATAATTCCAGAACATGAACATCAATTTCTTTTTTAATGTTCTAACATTTAAAGGGGGGGTATATATTAGGTTGGTGCAAAAATAATGACGTAATAATGTCGTTTTTTGACGTTAAAAATACGTCAAAAAAACGACATTATTACGTCATTATTTTTGCACCAAGCTAATAAATTCTTTATAAATAGATCTTCCGACGAAAGCCAAAAGAAAAAAAAAATTCCCATCCTACACTATAACGCATACTCTATCTTACAAAAAAGTCAAATTAAAATGAAAAATATATCGTTTAAATTCTATTCCTACTTAAAATTTTCCTGTACTGCGTTAAAATAATACTTAATTTTGCATAATTTAAAAAGTTAGCTTTTCAGACATAGACGAATAAACACGTCCAAAATTACCCAGATACTTTAAGGTGCCTCAGTTTCTTAGTAACTATATTGAAAACAAATACAAAAGTTCGTCATTGGCGGCGAAGGCGTTAAAGCATAATTGTGAAGAAGGGTCTGCAATATAATCGATCCTGATCTGGCATCTCGACATCAGTCATTTTCTCACCGGCGTGACGTGGCTTCGCTCTGTCTTTTCTACAAATATTTTCATGGCATCTGTTCTGATGTGAATTAAGTGGAGTTTGTATTAGATTGCTTGAAAATTGAGGGTGTTTTTAGTTTAAAATTGGTGTTGGAATCGATTTGTGTTGAAGTCAATTTGTATTGAAATCGATTTCTTGTTTTTCGTGGTGTTTCGCTAAACGCAGTGGCGTAGAAATAAAAATGAGATATCGTTGAGCTCGTCATGATGTAAGTAGCCGACATACCGAGTTTGAACGAAGTTTTCTACAAAAATCAAATACATAGTAACTATAAGCAAGATGAATCTCTGCTTAAGAACATCATAAAAAAATACACATTCCGGACGACAAAAACAATAAAATTAATTATTACAAATAAATAAATAAATAAATAAATAAAAACAACTAACCACATCGTCAAAAATAACAACTTACCTGAAAGATCTACTTTACAAAGAACCAATATTATTTACGAATATACATGTCCCTTAAGGAGCTGTGTTCCTGACCAATACAAATTTATAAATAATTATATTGGATATACTACAACATGCTTAACAAGAAGACTCACATTACATCTCTCTAACCATACTTCAATTAGGTTTCATTTAAATACATTAGGAGATCTACGAAACATTATTAGTAACAAACTCGTTGATAATTCAAATATAATAGCCTCATCTACATGTAAAAAAGTTTAAATATACTAGATATATTATTAATAAAAAGAAAAAGCCTACACACAATATTGCCAACTATGAACATGGCCCCAATGTGCTGACCATGTTTGAAAAGTAAAAACATTCCAATAACTCTAGATACATATCTAAAACAGTCCGTATCTTCAGTTAAATGTAAAATAAAATTTATTTTTGATAATGGCTAAAAGTACAGCTGAAAGCGATTGGATATATAAAATATTTGGATAATTTTTATGTAATTTATGAGCTGAAAAGAAAAGTTACAGGAACACATAAAATATTATATATATATATATATATATATATATATATATATATATATATATATATATAAACACCACACCTTGTCAGTCGTTTTTAACGAAACTTACATAAAAGAGGGATTGCTGCCTAAATACACAATTTTTTTTCTTTTTTCTCTATTTCTTTCTTCGCTTCTTTCTTTTTTTTCTTCTTTATTTCTCTTCTTTTTTCTCTCCTTTTTCCTTTTCTTCTTTTTCCTCTTTACTTCTTTTTCCTCTTTTCTGTCCTTCTTTTTTCTTTTTATCTTCTTTTTCTTATTTCTCTTCTTTCTTTTTTTCTTCTTTATTTCTCTTTTTTCTCTCCTTCTTTTTCTTCCTTTCTTCTTCCTTTTTTCTTCTTTTTCTCTTCCCTTTCCTTCTTTTTTCTTATAATAAAAAAATCTAATTATATTTATCTAATAAATTATATAAATAATAATGAACGCATTAATATCTCTCTCTCTCTCTCTCTCTCTCTCTATATATATATATATATATATATATATATATATATATATATATTAGGTTGGTGCAAAAATAATGACGTATTAATGTCTTTTTTGACGTTAAAAAATACGTCAAAAAACGACATTATTACGTAATATATATATATTAGGTTGGTGCAAAAATAATGACGTATTAATGTCTTTTTTTGACGTTAAAAAATACGTCAAAAAACGACATTATTACGTCATTATTTTTGCACCAACCTAATATACATATATATATATATATATATATATATATATATATACTTTTTCTTTTGTTTCTCTTCTTTTCGTCTTCTTTTTTCTGTTTATTCTCCCACTTTTTCCTCTTCTTTTTTCCTCTCTTTTCTTTTCCTCTTTTCATTACCTCTTTGTTCTTTCTTCATAATAATAATCTATATAAATAATATTGTTAATAATGAACACATTAAAAACAAATAAGCTTACTTTTTTATTTTATTAAATTTGTTGCTAACTTTAATTAGAAACTTTTGTTGGCTGAAGCGTCGCAACGGCTTTGATATTTCGCTGGAAATTTGTGAAATTAATTCGTAAGTCATAACGATTTAGTTATCGACACCCGCTCTTTCGTCTCCTCAGCCATTTGTCATGATTTACTACATTGGGGACCCCTGTTATTAAAAGACACTCCATTTTACCGGAAGTGACCGAGGCATCCAGGTACCCATAACAGCATTACGTCACTAAGGAACCGGAAATAGAAATAGCAGCCGATTACATCATCACTAAATTTATCCAAGAATATTTATAAAATGGATGGAATATTTTTTTTTTTCGAGGAGCAAAAACTGCGTAAAAAGAAGGGCTTTTGTGTTTATTGAAATATCGCGCGCAGGTTCGAGTCTTTGTGCGTGTTCTTCTTGATTTGGTGCTGATTAAATGAGATTAAGTATAGAAGATGTATATTTAAGAGAAAATGAATCTTTGTTCATTCACTGAGCCTGGATCAAACTGTGTGGGGTCTGCTTTTATTTTAAGTAAGGACATATATTGATTATTGATTTTTCGATGATTTTGACAGGATTCATGTTTTCATTCTTGCTTTTTTTATTTCTATTTCTTACTCTCTCACACATTCTCTCTTTCCTACTCATTCTTTTATTTTTTCTATTCTTCTCACTCTCTCTCTCTCTCTCTTACTCTTTCTTTCTTGCTTTCTTTCTCACTATTTCTTGCTCACACTCATTCTTTGTTTCTTTTTTCTTTCTCTCTATTCATTTCCTTCTTTTTTCTTTATTTCACTCTCTTCCTTGATTTTCTTTCTCTCATTTTCTTATTCTCTTTCTCTGTCTCTCTCTCTTTGCTGCTCACTTTTCTTTCTCTTTCTTGTACTCTTTCTCTCTCTCTCTTCCTCTCGATTTTCCCTCTCTCTTTCTTGCTCATTTTTCTATCTTTCTTGGACTCTCTTTTCTCTCTCTTTTTTTTGTATTCTTTCTTTCTCGCTTTCTTTCACTCCTTCTCCTTCTCTCTCTCTTTCTTCCCCTCTCTCTGTTGCTTTCTTTCGCCCTCTTGCTTTCTTTTGTTCACTCTTTCTTACTCTTTCGTACTCTCTCTCTTACTCTTTTACACATTGTCTTTTTTTTTACTCATTCTCTTTCGCTTTAGCACGATTTCTTTCTTTCTTGTTTTCTCTCTTTATTTCTTGCTCACTTTTATTCTTTCTCTCTCTCTGTTCTTCCTCTATCTCTCTCTTTTCTTTCTCTCTCTTTCTTACTGTCTTTCTCTTTCTTGCTCACTTTCTCTATTTCTTGCGCTCTGTCTTTCTAGTTTTCTTTCTTTGTCGTTCTCCCTCTCTCTTACTCATTCTCTTACTCTTTCTATCTTTCTTACTCTTTCTGTCTCAGACGCTTTATATATATATATATATATATATATATATATATATATATATATAAAGATATATAAATATATGTATACATAAAGATATATATATATATATATACATAAAGATATATATGTATATATATATATCTTTATGTATGTATATATATATATATATCTTTATGTATATATATATATATATCTTTATATATATATATATATATATAGATATCTTTATATATATATATATATATATATATATATATATATACATACATGTATATATATATATATATATATATATATATATATATATATATATATCTATCTTTATATATATATTTCCTCCCTCTCTCTTTTCTCGATCATTCCCCTCTTTTTATTTATCCACTTTTCACTTTTCATCTTTTTCTCTCTCTTGCCATTTTCATGTTTGCTTTCTTTCTTTGTTGAAATATTTTCCTTCTTGAGTTTTCTTTTTCTTTCAGTGTCTCCTTTCTCTTTCTCCCTGCCTGTCTGTTTGTCTGTATCTCTCTCTATCTCTCTCTATCTCTCCCTATATATATATATATATATATATATATATATATATATTGCTTTTTCCTTCTTTGGACTCCTTGCAGATAAACCAAGTTTCGCACACACGGGCAATGCTTCTAAATGCGTCTTAATAATAGACGCGGTCTCCTGTATTGATTACATAATGTCGAATTTATGACAGATTTGAACGACTTCATTCACATAATGTGTGATATTAACAGAACAACGTAACCTCGCCTCGGGCTTTCAATAACAAAAAACGAATGTATTTAGAAATGAATCCGGCGAACAACGAGGCTCGAATAGTGAGTTCTTTGTTTCTCTAACTTCGCAAAAATTCCTGGAAACGAATTTGAGAAATTCATAGATGATTTTGATTCCCTTAAAAAACCTGTACCCTTTTCGAAAACGTTCTCCAAGGTAAGATTTTGGATCATCTTTCGACTAATTCTCCTACTAAAGATCAGAAAATATCCTTGACTCTTTGCCTGTCCTGCGTATCACACGTAGGGCATGTGATTTGCACGTCCGTGCATCCTATGTGGTGCCCACGAGACAGGATTTTAAAAGACTGGTAAAACTAACGATACTTAAGAAAAGAGTCTAATACTGAATAGGACGTCATAGAAAAGGCCTAATCTAATATTTTGAGGATCATATATAACCATTGAACGCTTAATTGATATTCTAAGGTTTCAAATGAAAGTCATCTATTTTCCAATTTATTGAAATGCTTAAAATCTTTGCATAGCATGTGATTCACAGAGGGTAGTGTAAATAACTTGTGATTTGTACGTCACGTTTGATGCAAAGGTTTTTATTTTGTGAAAAATTATATATCAGAACATTCTATTTTCCAAGACCTCAACTGAAAAATAAAGCCACAATGTCAATATGCAGCCAGCTATTCGACTTAGTTTAGAGGAAGAAGACAACCTTTCACAAATGTCATAAAGTCGTTACTAAAATAAGGTGTGTTGACTAATGAACAGAATGAAACTTAAACATTATATATATATATATATATATATATATATATATACCGTCACATTTGTGTTGACTAATGAACAGAATGAAACTTAAACATTATATATATATATATATATATATATATATATATATATATATATATATATACCGTTGCATTTTATTTAACTTCTAGCTTCGTTAATTCTTACAGGTTATCAATCCTTTTCTGATTATTTAATCCTTTGCCTGTCCTGTGCATCACAAATGGTGCAGAGAGCATGTGATTTCCACGTTCGTGCATCCAACGTGGCCATGATTTTACTCTTGGCGTAGATTTTTCTCGAAAAATCTATCCAGTTTTAAATAGGCAAATCAAGGCCTCATTGACTGAAAGATAAATCCACATGGTCAATACGGAGCCAGCTATTCAACTTAATTGGGAGGAAGAAGATAACCTTTCACAAATGCCATAAAGCCGTTACTAAAATAAGGTGTGTTGATTAATGAACAACATGAAACTTAAACATTATATATATATATATATATATATATATATATATATATATATATATATATATATATATATATAAATACCGTCACATTTTATTTAACCTTCTAGCTTCGTTAATTTTTACAGGTTATCAATCCTTTTCTGGTTATTTAATCCTTTGCCTGTCCTGTGCATATCAAGTGGTGAAGAGAGCATGTGATTTCCACGACCGTGCATCCAACGTGGTACCCACGAGCCATGATTTTACAAGAGTCTAAGGACGCTTAAGAAAAGAATCTCATATTGATCAGATCGTCGGAGGAAAAGCCTAATCTAATATTTTATGCATCAAATATGACCACAAAACGCTTGGCCGATAATGTAAAGTCTTAAATGAAAGTCATCTAATTTTTCCACTTCATTTAAATAATTATAATCTGCGATGTAATGCACAGAGATGAGTGTAAATAACATGAATTATACGTTTTGTGAATCACATTTGATGCAAAGGTTTTTATTATCTGAAACACTATATATCAGGATATTTTATTTGACAAAGAAGCTGAGTTGCCTCCGAAAGAATCAACGTTTGAACAGTCAAAGTGTTAAAAAGGAAAAATTGAGCGATGAAATGCTTATTTTAAAAAGCCTGTACGCTTTTCGAAAAAGTTCTCCAAGCTTAGATTTTGAATGGTCTTTTGACTAATTCTCCTAGTAAAGATCAGAAAATGACTTTAACCCTTTGCCTGTCCTTTGCGCATCACACGTGATTTAGAGGACATGCCATTACCACGTCTGTGCATCCTGTGTGATACCCACAAGCCATGATTTTAAAAGACTGGTAAAATTAAGAATACTTAAGTAAAGAGTCTAATGCTAAACAGGACGTCATAGGAAAGGCCTAATCTAATATTTTGAGGATCATATATGACCACAAGATTCTTGACTGATAATCTAAGGTCTTAAACGAAAGTCATCTATTTTTACACTATATTTAAATAATTATAACCTGTGATGCAATGCACAGAGCGGAATGTAAATAACTTATGAATTGTACGTCATGTGCATCACATTTGATGCAAGAGTTTTTCTTATGTGAAACACTATATATCAGGATATTCGATTTGCCAAAGAAGCTGAGTTGCCTTGTAATATTTATAAATCAGAAAACAAGCATCAACTTTTGGATCAAACATAGGAAAATGCCCTGGATAGTCAAAGGGTTAAATAGCCGGATAGGCAGGGCTCTTTAGTTGTGTTTGGCGACCAGTATCGACGAACAACTGTTAGCTTAAAACCGTATGAGGCCCTAATGGCACATTGAGCTGTGACTAAAATCTGGTCAGCATAGTAAGCTACAGGTTGTGGGTGTTGAAGACGTAATTCGCTCTGAGCAAATAGACATATTCAGAAACGAGCAGTCATGCTGAAGATGAGAATTCACACTGATTTACAGTCGGAACATGATATAGATATGAAAATATTTATATATGTCCAACTTGTTTAGTTTCGTACTCTTTGGATCAGGTCATTCCCGGGCCACATGACGCTTGATTGATAATCTAAGGTCTTAAATGAAAGTCATCTATTTTCCACTTTATTGAACTGATTTGCATTACATGTGATCCAAAGAGCGGAGTGTAAATAACTTATGAATTGTACGTCATGTGCATCACGTTTGATGTGAAGGTTTTTCTTATGTGAAACACTATATATCAGGATAATCTATTTGCCAAATAAACTGAGTTGCCTTGTAATATTTATAAATCAGAAAACAAGCATCAACGTTTGGATCGTACACACGAAAACACATTGGACAGGTAGAAGATTAAACAGAATTAGGTTGCTATTTAAAGAAATAAGGGGGTACAAATGAAAAAAATTGAAAACTTTTCCAAGTCCCTGAAACATATGTTAAACACTTCGATCTCCCGCTACACTATTTTTCTTTCCTGTTTTATTTTTGTTGTGTCGTAAATAGGAAAAGTGGACAGACATATATGAAGTAAGAAATAGCTTATTCCGGAGAGTAATATGGCACACGGTTGAGAAGACAGAAGTATGTAATAAACGGTTGATCGTTAACTCCTTTGAATTTACTCAAGACCTCTCCACAAGGCAGGATGTGGCACAAGACCGGTTTTTAACGTGGGGCTATTCCGAGCGCGTACGCTCGGGCAAAAATTCCCCGTATACCCTGTATATACGGGCCATGCAGACCAAAGACGAGACTCTGCCCTTACGCATAGCCTCATCTGGGTTCCTCCCTGCTTTCGGGCAGAGAGGTCGATCAGCAAAGCTTTATTGAAATCTAATTATTAACAGTTCTCCCTCAGCAAGACACAGTGTTGTTTAAATAGTCTTAAATCAGTCCATCTTCTGAGGGTGTTCAGCTATTCCATAACACTTTTACTCGCTGAAACCAGTAGCGTCTCAGATCTGTCATTTCCGGGTTTTTTTCACGCGATCAAAACGGAATAGTCGATTATGAGGGATTAAACACTTCTATTTTCGCTTCTTTCTTTCCTTCATTTTATCACTAAAATCAAGTAGCGTTTCTGATATGTTTTTTTTTTCTGTCTTTCGATGAGATTAAAATGGAATAGTCCATTATTTATAAATAATATATTCAAGAATTCTAACAATTCTACTGATCCTGTCTATATTTCTGAGATGAGGTATTATGTACATTATTTACATTATTCGAGCTGTTATGATTGAATGTTTTATTTTTTTTTTATTTGTTTCCTGATACAATGAAATGTCTTCTTTTTTTTTTTTTTGTATATTTGATCCAAGAGTACAATCAAATTGATGTATAAATAATTTATCAACGACACTTTGTGTTTCTTTTTGCTTAGAGCGTGTGAAACCCAGACATTTGGCTTACTGAGTTTCCCTATTCTTTCTAAATGTTGGAATATTGTACATTGTGATGTGTCTAAAATCTTTGCTAATTTCAGGGATCTTTAGCTTGAATTGATCTCCACCAATGACGTTAGATCTGCACCTTCAAAATCGAATGAAAGATCATGTAGCGACATTCCTCCAGAACGAAACTTTGCAAACCAGTTTCGTACTTGCATGATTGTTATGGTGATTTTCCAAGCGTATGGGTCACCCAGTGAGGACCGAACTCACTATTCAGTCGTAAGAGACCTAACGAGACAAGATTGCTAAACCTTACCACACGTCAATGTGTCTGTGGTGATTTTCCAAGTGTAGCTTTGATGTGGCACAAGGCCTAATGTATGTATGTATGTATGTATGTATGTATGTATGTATGTATGTATGTATCTATCTATCTCAGTCTGTTCGTATCTATCTATCTCAGTCTGTTGTTTATCTATCTATCTATCTATCTATCTATCTATCTATCTATCTATCTATCTATCTCAGTCTGTTCGTATCTATCTATCTATCTATCTATCTATCTCAGTCTGTTCGTATCTATCTATCTATCTATCTATCTATCTATCTATCTATCTCAGTCTGTTCGTATCTATCTATCTCAGTCTGTTCGTATCTATCTATATATCTATCTATCTATCTCAGTCTGTTCGTATCTATCTATCTATCTATCTATCTATCTATCTATCTATCTATCTCAGTCTGTTCGTATCTATCTATCTATCTATCTATCTATCTCAGTCTGTTCGTATCTATCTATCTATCTATCTCAGTCTGTTCGTATCTATCTATCTATCTATCTATCTCAGTCTGTTCGTATCTATCTATCTATCTATCTATCTATCTATCTATCTCAGTCTGTTCGTATCTATCTATCTATCTATCTATCTCAGTCTGTTCGTATCTATCTATCTATCTATCTATCTATCTATCTCAGTCTGTTCGTATCTATCTATCTATCTATCTATCTATCTATCTATCTATCTATCTATCTCAGTCTGTTCGTATCTATCTATATATTTATCTATCTATCTCTCTCTCTCAGTCTGTTCGTATCTATCTATCTATCTATCTATCTATCTATCTATCTATCTCAGTCTGTTCGTATCTATCTATCTATCTATCTATCTCAGTCTGTTCGTATCTATCTATCTATCTATCTATCTATCTATCTATCTATCTATCTATCTATGTCAGTCTGTTCGTATCTATCTATCTATCTATCTATCTATCTATCTATCTATCTATCTCAATTCCTTCCTTATCTATCTATCTATCTATCTATCTATCTATCTATCTATCTATCTATGTGCACTCTACTTAACTGCCACGTATGATTCGTTTTTAGGACGATACATTCACAATCATGATTGCTTCCCCGAAACGGAAATTGCTTATCTTTCAGCCTATTAATTCTTACGTATAAATCAAGCGACCTGTGCATTTAATGTCGAATAGATGGGTGGCGGGGTATTACAATGAATAATGGGCCGCAAGTCTGGTTTAAACGAGAGTGTAAAAAGGGTTTTATTTACCCTAGAGTGTAAAGAAATAAAATTATACCCTTTGTGGGTGTATTCGAGTTTTTTGGTCGCAAAGTACCCGCCTTTTTTTATGGGTAGGGGGAGTCTTAACCCTACGTAGGGAGGATAGTATTAGACTAAACCCCTCAGTATGCACATTCATCTTTAGTTTTTTACTGATCTGAGCATAGTCTTGTAAAGGAATATAATTGCAGAACACACAGTGAGAACCGTACTCACTACAGCCATCATGGTCTGTAAATGCACTCTTTTAATAATAATTTCATATCGAAGCATTTTTATCATTCACGATTCCGATTCGCAACTTTTATA
Organism: Acanthosepion lycidas; assembly: GCA_963932145.1. Classification (NCBI taxonomy): domain Eukaryota; kingdom Metazoa; phylum Mollusca; class Cephalopoda; order Sepiida; family Sepiidae; genus Acanthosepion; species Acanthosepion lycidas. The sequence continues at coordinate 15,844,438 of OZ010589.1, forward strand.
AACTGAGCCGACTGGACGTACATAATAAAAAAGAAAGAAAAAAAAAGAAAAAGAAAAAGGTGTTTCGTAGAATGGAGATTGGTTACTTGCCCAGTTGACTGGCCAGGCCTTTTAGAACAATGATGCCAGGAAAAAAAAGAAACGCTTATGAATCATTACAGCCCACCCCAAACCGACTGCAATAAATCCCCACCCCTATACCAATTAATGGCACCGAATACTATTTGATTCACTCTGAGAAATCCTACGCTAATCCTAGATCGAATCGAAGGCCACCATCCAACCTGGTAATCCGCTACAGAACATCTACCCCACCATTAGTCGGACAAAAAACTGGATCGCTACCTACCTCGTCTTATCGTGTCGACAGATGGCAGACATTGAAATCGCGGCGGCAGGCGTTATTTTTGGCGTTTGTATAAATAAAGGAACGAGGAGTGGGTGATTTTAGTCAAGAATCAGTCTGTAATGCGGTCTGTTATTCATCAATAATTTAGTTCAAGTGTTGGGTGGGGCAAAAATTTTGAACGCAAGTTCTCCAATGTAGTACTTTAGACCATCTCAATTTTTTTACAGTGATATTCACCCAGTACAAGGCTCTGAAGCCACTTGAATTAGAGGGTCACATTGAGAGGCAGTTTGCCCAGCATTTTAATTCACTCCCATCCCAGTCTGATAAGGGTATACGAGACACATTCGTCAGAGCCAAATCTGCGTGATATGGGGACAAGTTTGATAAAAGCAGCGCATAGTGGGGTCCAGTCAGAACTTTCTTCAGATCTGGTAAAGCAATTCGCTCAGATGGTACCTGAATGAAAGTGTTCACAAGTATCGACTCCCAAATCGCCTTAGTTGCCACATACATCAAACTTTTAAAAAATCACCTCTAGGCATACAGGCATTGCTCCCTCGAGATGAGATGCTGAGTACATCAGACCCCTAGAGGACATACTCATCTTGTTTTGTTGTTTATAATTTTGATTATTATTATTTACAGTATTTACATTATCTTTGTCGCCATATTTATTACAACGTTTCGGGCGTTGTACGCTTCGGCCTTCATCAGGTGGTTGGAATTTCGAACTGAACCCTTTATTTCGATCACTGGGGTAGACTGTTCTAGTTCCATGTGCCATGTTTGATGACAAATATCAGTTATCTCCTACTAATTTTTCCTCAGAAAGTTCTCCACTGTCTTAATCGGGTATTGAACTCACACTCTATGGGTCCTGTCACTGGATCTAACCAACGCTTTTATCCACTGTGCCAAATGTACTTGAGGACATCTGTGCATGAATTTCTGGGTATTATAAACCTAATGTTTTCAGCAACCATTTTTACCAGTGCTCATATTGCAATTTTGCTGTTATCATTACATGTTTTTACCAGAGCTCATATTGCAATTTTTGTTGTTATTATCGATTTTTTCAGGCACTCCTTATTACTGGTTCCCATATTGTATTCATTTCTATGCTTGGTCGGCTCAGGAGATTTTTGTGGCCTAGCATATGTGCTGATTCCTTAAGTTTACAAATTTTTAAATGGTGTTATTATTATTATTATTATTATTATTATTATAAGAAAATACTTTTGTTTATACAACAATTGAAATTATTTTTTACGTTGCGGTTCACCCTGAACAAGGCCCGTGGGCCACTCGAGATAGAGGATTACATTAAGAGGCAGTTTGTCCTGATAGGAGAAGAAAATAACGGTTACCTCTAGGTTTGAACAGGCTAAGAATGTAGTGATGAGGGAGACATCTTAAGAGTATATTTCTTCATATATATATATATATATATATATGTGTGTGTGTGTGTGTACTTCATACAGGTGTGCTATATTTATGGGATAAAGTGGGATAAAATGCTCAATATCAGAGATAGAGCGTGTGTAAATATAAAAGTGAACATTGAAGTCAACACTTAGAGGCGACAGGCTGTTTCATGTTAGACGCAGTCGTCAGGCCACGGTAGCCTGACGATTGCATCTAACTTAAAACAGTCTGTCGCCTCTGAGTATTGACTTCAATGTTCACTCATATATATATATATATATATATATATATATATAGATATATATATATATAATTGAAAGTTTGTAAATTTTATCCTTCCACTTTTTTTTAATTTTAAAAGTTATATTGATGCAGAACATTTGAAAATATCTGTGCAAAATTAAATTTAATACTATTATTCTATACAGCACACATACTTTCAGACCTTACTTCTGTACACCACACATACACACACACTCTCGTACCATTTTTCTATGCTCCACACACACACACACACACACACACACACACACACACACTGTTTCATACGATTTTCACGTCAGCGCATAGTGAGGCCCAGTCAGATCTCTTTTCAGATCCCGTAAAGCCCTTCACTCAGATGGTCTCTAAATGAAGGTGTTCCCATGTATCGATTCCCGAATCGCCTTAGTTGCCATATCCATCAAACTTTAAAAAAATCATCTCTTGGCATGCAGCCATTGCTTCTTCTAGATGAGATGTACAGTACGTCACTCCCTAGAGAACATGCTCATCTTGTTTTGTTGTTTAGAAATATCATTATTATTATTGTTATAAGAAAATAGTTTTCTTTATACAAGAATTGAAATTATTATTTTTTTTTAACAATAAGATTCACTCTCTACAAGGTTCTGGGGTTACTTGATGTAAAGGGTTAAGTTTTTCCAGATAGAAGAAAGTGACTGTTAACCCTAGACTTGAACAAGTTAAGATTGTAGTGATGGAGGAAACATCCTCTAGGGAGTCACTTCCACAGAGCAATGGTTCGCGAGACGAAGCTTTTCTATTAGCTTGGTGCAAAAATAATGACGTAATAATGTCGTTTTTTGATGTTAAAAAATACGTCAAAAAACGACATTATTACGTCATTATTTTTGCACCAACCTAATAGTTGAATTTATTTCTCACCGATGGAATACGTCCTCTGTCAAAACACTTCCCAAATATTTAAACCTCCGCACCTGCTTGATTTTAGGGTCCTTTCCTCGTGTGTTTGCTTTCTTCCGGCCTTTCCTAGTCTCTTTGCTCTCTTCCAGACTTTCCTCGTGTCTTTGCTCTCTTCCAGACTTTCCTCGTGTCTTTGCTCTTCTCACGCCTTTCCTCACCCCTTTTCTCCCCGTCATTCCACGCATCTTTGCTCCCTTCTTGCCTTTTCTTGTCTGCTGGCTCTCTCCCCGTCTTCCCTCACCTCTTTGCTTCCTTTCCACCTTTCCTGCAATTCGGGTTCATCTACTGATGACCGTGCATTCTGTCTTCGTGTAGTTTATGCTTAGTCCCTTCTTCTCGCTCTCCTTCGCTACCTTCTGCAGGGTTTTTGTAATTTCTTTTCCGTGTCTGCTATCAGCACTGTGCCGTCTGCGTATACGAGACCTTAAAATTACCCCCAATGTAAAAAATTACACACTCTTGAAGAAAAATGTCATTAGTGAGAAATAAACGATTATAAACAACAATTAGATTTATTTCTACCTTCCCGTGTCTCTAGGCTTCTTTCCTGGGTTTCTACGTCTCTTTGCTCATTTCCCGGGTTTTCTCGTCTCTTTGCTCATTTCCCGCGTTTTCTCGTCTCTTTGATGTCTTCCCGCATTTCTTCGTCTCTTTGTTTCTTTCCTGCCTTTCCTTGTTTTTTTGCCTCCTGCCCCGCCTTTCCTTGTTTCTTTGCTCTCTTCCCGCCTTTATTCGTTTCTTGGGTCTCTTCCTGTCATTTCTTGCCTCTGTGCTCACTTCCCGCCTTTCCTCGTCTCTTTGCTCTCTTCCCGCCTTTATTCGTTTCTTGGGTCTCTTCCTGTCATTTCTTGCCTCTGTGCTCACTTCCCGCCTTTCCTCGTCTCTTTGCTCTCTTCCCGCCTTTATTCGTTTCTTGGGTCGCTTCCTGTCATTTCTTGCCTCTGTGCTCACTTCCCGCCTTTCCTCGTCTCTTTGCTCTCTTCCCGCCTTTATTCGTTTCTTGGGTCTCTTCCTGTCATTTCTTGCCTCTGTGCTCACTTCCCGCCTTTCCTCGTCTCTTTACTCTCTTCCCGCCTTTATTCGTTTCTTGGGTCTCTTCCTGTCATTTCTTGCCTCTGTGCTCACTTCCCGCCTTTCCTCATCTCTTTGCTCTGTTCCCGTCTTTTCTTGTGTCTTGGCTCTCTTCCCAACTTTCCTCACCAATTTGCGCCCTTCTTGCCTTTCACCGTCTCTTTCTCTTTTCCCGCCGTTGTTCGTGTGTTTACTTCCTTCCCGCCTTTCCTCATCTCTTTGCTTCCTTCCTGCTTTTCCTCATCACTTTGCTCTCTTCCCGCCTTTCCTTGTCTGTTAGCTCTCTTCCCGCCTTTCCTGACATCTTTGCTCTCTTCGCTCTCTTCGCGCCTTTCTTTAATCGTTTCTTGGCTCCCTTCCCGCCTTTCCTCGTCTCTTTGCTTCCTTCCCGCCTTTCTTTGTCTCTTTGCTCACTTCCCGCCTTTAATCGTTTCTTGGCCCCCTTCCCGCCTTTCTTTGTCTCTTTGCTTCCTTCCCGCCTTTCCTTGTCTCTTTGCTCACTTCCCGCCTTTCCTCGTGTGTTTGCTTTCTTCCCGCCTTTCCTATTCTATTTGCTCAATTCCCGCCATTATTCGCCGCTTTGCAATATTCCAGATTTTCTCGTCTTTGCTCCCTTCCCGCCTTTCCTCATCTCTTTGCTCCCTGCCATTCCGAACATCTTTGCTCCCTTTCCGCCGTTCCTCGTTTCTTTGCTCTCTACCCGCCTTTAATCATTTCTTGTCCCTCTTCCCGCTTTTCTTCGTCTCTTTACTTCCTTCCCGCCTTTCCTTGTCTCTCTGCTCTCTTCAAGCCTTTCCTCACGTCTTTGCTAACCGGCATTCCTCGCATCTTTTCTTCCTTTCTGTCTTTTCATTGTCTCTTTGTTCTATTCCAGACTTTAATCATTTCTCGCCTCCCTTCCCGCCTTTCCTCTTCTCTTTGCTCCGCGCCATTCCTAACATCTTTGCTCCCTTCCCGCATTTCCTTGTCTCTTTGCTCTCTTCTCGTCTTTCCTCACCTCTTTGCTCTCTTCCCGCTTTTCCTCGTGTCTTTGCTCTTCTCACGCCTTTCCTCACCTCTTTGCTTCCTTCCCGCCTTTCCTCGTGTCTTTGCTCTCTTCCCGCCTTTCCTCGTGTCTTTGCTCTTCTCACGCCTTTCCTCACCTCTTTGCTCTTTTCCCGCCTTTCCTCGTGTCTTTGCTCTCTTCCCGCCTTTCCTCGTGTCTTTGCTCTTCTCACGCCTTTTCTCACCTCTTTGCTCTTTTCCCGCCTTTCCTCGTGTCTTTGCTCTCTTCCCGCCTTTCCTCGTGTCTTTGCTCTTCTCACGCCTTTCCTCACCTCTTTGCTCTTTTCCCGCCTTTCCTGGTGTCTTTGCTCTCTTCCCACCTTTCCTCACCTCTTTTCTCTCTTCCCGCCTTTCCACGTGTCTTTGCTCTCTTCCCGCCTTTCCTCGTGTCTTTGCTCTGCTCACGCCTTTCCTCACCTCTTTGCTCCCTGCCATTCCACTCATCTTTGCTCCCTTCCCGCCTTTTCGTGTCTCTTTGCTCACTACCCGCCTTTAATCGTTTCTTGGCTTCCTTCCCGACTTTCCTCGTCTTTTTGCCCTTTTCACGTCTCTACTTAGGTCTTTGCTCTCTTCCCGCCATTCCTTCTCTCTTTATCTCTTCCCTCCTTACTTTCTCTTCCCACTTTTTGTAGTCTCTTTCCTCCCTCCCCACTTTCACCGTATTTTTCTCTACTCTGATTTCTTTACCTCTTCTTATTTCCTGCTTTTTTTTTTATATATCTTTAGTTTTATGTCGAAAACCTGGAGGCACTAAGTGTGGATTGAACACTTAACATTAATGAGTTGCTTCACAAGTCACATGTGGTGGCCCACACGCTACGTTCGATATATACAGGGTATGTCACTGTACAAGTTTCAATGGTGGAAAGATTGTGAGGTCAAGCTTTTAAAATACGGCGATCCCGACTTAGATCTGTCTTCAGTTTCTTTATTGGTTATTATTTTCATTTTTATTGGTATCTTTTCTTTGTTGTTTTTGTTCTCGTTAATCTCATTCCCCCATTTACACGACATGGTTGTTTTTTCTTTTGCTTTTCTGGTTGTTTTTATTTAAAATTTTTCTTTCGTTCATTTGTTTTGTTTTTTTCTTACTTTATTTTTCTTTCCATTATTTTTAGCTGACATATTTCCTTCTTTTTGGTTTTTGCCTATTTTTGCTTTATTTAATGTTTTCTATTTATTTTTTTCTGTTTAATTATTCAACTTTGCTCTTTTCTGCCCCACTTTTAGAACACAATGATTTCTCGTTCATTTTCTTTCTTTCTTTTGCTGTTTCTTTTGCTGTTTCTTTTTTTTTTCTCGTTTTTTCTTTCTATTTCTTTATTTTTCATTCTGTCAATTTTTTTTCTTTCGAGCCCTTTTTCTTTTTTCCTTTCATTCGCTGTCCTTTTCTTTCCGTCTCTCTTTCTCTCGCTTTCTTTCTTTCTTTCTTTCACTGCCGCTTTCTTTCTTTCTGTCGCTGTCTCTTTTTCTCTCTCTTTTCTTTCTTTTTTCTTTTATTTCATTCTCTCTCTCTTTTAAATCTTTCGAGCACTTTTTCTTTCTTCCTTTCTTTCTCTCTCTCTTTCTTTTCTTTCTTTATTTCCTTCTTTCTTTCTTTCTTTCTTTCTCTTTCTATCTTTCTTTTTCTTTTCGTTCATTACGTCTATCTTTTTTCTTTCGAGCCCGTTTTCTTTCTTCTATTCTTTCACTGTTCTCTCCTTTCCTTCTCTCTTCATTTTTTCTCTCTTTCTTTTTCCCTCTGTCTTTCTTTCATCTTTCTTTCTTTCTTTGCCTCTCTCTTTCTTTCTTTAATTTATTTTACTGTATCTTTTTCCCTATCTCTTTCCTTTTCTTTCTTTCTTTCTTTCTTTCTTTCTTTCTTTCTCTTTTCTCTTTCGCTCTGTTTTTCTTTCTTTCTTCCTTTTTCATTCTTTCACTGTCTCTTTCTCTTTTCATTGTCGCTTTCTTTCTTTCTTTTCACCCTCTCTTTCTTTCGCTTCTTTAATCTCTTTTTTCTTTCTATCTTTCTTTATTCTCCTTCTATCTCTCTTTTCTTTCGTTCCCTGTCTCCCTTTTTTTTCTTTTTTATCGCCCTCCTTCTTTCTTTTTTTTTCTCTCTCTCTTTCCATTTTTCTTCCTCTATCGTCTGCCTTCTCTGTTTCCTTGTCTATCCTCCTTTCTTTCACACGCCTCTCTTTAGAACGACACACACATCCCTTTGTACTGTTCTCCGCGCTTGCTTTCGTCCACCAATGAAACTCACTATTACTGAAAGGACTTCATTGACTGCTTTTTTTTTTGTTTACAAACACAACTCTCTTCAGAAAACAAACGACTCCTACCCATTTCTCTCTTTCCCGCCCAACTTTTCCACCTACATTATATATCGTCTTGTCCTACAATTTCTTTTCTACTTACTCCTTTCTTTAGACATCGACAAGTCACATAAATGGAGGCCATTTATTGTCTTTTCTTACACTAATATCTGGATGATTGCCAGACTTCAGAGAAATTCTGCCAAGACTTGAGTCATTGCTGTCACTAAAAGCAAAGCACAAGGCGATTCTATTAATAAACACTGACCACTCGACTAATGGAAATGCGCCAGAGATGGTTCAGGTGTAAATATATTCATTCATTTATGATTTTTCAAGAACAATGCTTGATTGACACCGTAGTGTTACCCGACCGTTTTTGGCATCGATCTGAAGAAAAAAAAAAAGGTCACATATACATATTTGATATATAAAGTTCAAAGTTTGTATATGTATCAATGAAAAAACTATAAAGATTAATAATTGATACTGCGGTATTAATTAAAAGACTATTTATATTCGGACTATTATCCTCATATTTGTTGTTTTTACTATGTTTTGGTCGCTGTGATCTCCGCCCTTCCGAAACGTAGCGATAACATCAAAGATAATGAAAGTAGCCCGAAAGTAAAAAGTGTAAATAGTGATAACTCCTCATCCCAGAAATTCAGACAGAAGACGATCGGATGTTAATAACAAGGATGAGGACTTATCTATTTTATTAAACACGTCGACGTGTCTATTCTTAACTATCCAGTGGGGTTACTCTATCACTCCCCTCACTGGGGAGAAAGTTTCTCAAGACACAAAATTACCACGTCTAATGTGTATGACGTGTAAAACTCCCTGAAATTCTTTTGTATATCTCTAACATTCCCACGCTGGTTTTAACCAATTAAAAATGACTTCCTCTGTTTTGTCTTCCATCTGACCTTTAAGGTCAGCCTCAGAAGGTCTGAGCCAAAATACACTGCCACTAAAAAATTATTATGAAATGGACATTCAGGCCGGTAAATATTGTGTTTATTATAAACAGCGCATTTAGTTAATTATTTGTATCTATAAAATAACTTATAAACAATATATATATATATATATATATATATATATATATATATATATATATATATATATATATATATATTAGGTTGGTTTTTCACATATGTTACTATGTGAGAAAACGACATTATTTTTGCACCAACATAATATATATATATGTATGTATTTTGTATAGCCACTTCGTTCTGGGGAGGTCTTTGTTGACATGGTTTATTACATAAAGTTGTATCTTCTCTCGCTCGTCTTCTCCCGGCCGAGTGTTGAAATGATTTTGGAGTCCAGCTATGAAAGGAACATCAACAAAAGTGATTTTTAATTTATCTATTTTATTAAACCCGTCGACGTGTACATTTTTAACTAGCCAGTGGGGTTAATCTATCACCCCTACAGGAGAGCAAGTTCCCTGAGACACGAAATAACCACGTCTAATGTGTATAACGTGTAAAATTTAACTCCCTGAAATCCCTTTGCATCTCTCTAACATTCTCAGGCTAGTTTTAACCAATCAAAAAAACGACTTCCTTTGTTTTGCTGTATCTGACCTCACAGATCAAAATGAGGAAAAGAATGCAATTCTCTAAAAAATAATAGTTTGCTAGATTATTATTTAACAGAAGCAAAGAATTAAAAAAACAGAAACAAAGAAGGTCGAAGTGTTATGTAATATCGTCCCTCCTATATAGTAGTGAAAGCTGGACAACTTTCTCGCAGAGGAGAATACTAGCAACATGGCTCTACAGAAGGATGATGAGAATAGCATGGAAAGATTATGTGAGCAGTGAGGAGGGGAAATAGAAACAGAAGATACTTATAATTAGAATCTAGAAAAGAACAAATTAACATTTCTACGACGCATCACGAGGAAAGAAGCCTTGGAAAATCTGACACAGTGTTTATTGAAAATAAGACAGGTGGACAGTGAGTAAATAAGCTTGTGTAAATGGATAGGAGAAAAGTGAAAGAATTTACTTATTTTTACATTATTCGGACTATTGTCCTCAACTTTGTCGCCATATTTATTACAACGTTTCGGCCGTTGTACGCTCCGGCCTTCTTCAGGTGGTTGGAGTGTCGAACTGAACCCTTTATTTCGCTCGCTAGGGTAGACTGTTCTAGTTCCACATGCCATGTCTAATGGATGTCAGTTATCAGTTATCTGCTGTTATTAGGTTGGTGCAAAAATAATGACGTAATAATGTCGTTTTTTGACGTTAAAATACGTCAAAAAACGACATCATTACGTCATTATTCTGGACCTGGCCTATTACGGCTCTCCACAATTTCCTAACCTTTGTAGCTCTTGGTAAGGGTTGATTTTTCACCACCCCCACCCCGTTACTGTTTTTCCATCCATTTACATAAGCTCGGTGATTTTCTAAGCATAGATTAGATTTGGCACAAGGCCGGAAGTATAGAGCACTCACTACTCAGTCGTAATTACTCTAGCAAGACAAGTTTGCTAACCATTACACAACGTCAAGATGGTAGCTTGGATGTGGCACAAGGCCCAAACTATAGGGCACCCAGTGCGGATCGAACTCACTACTCGTAATTTTTATAGCGAGAGAAGCTTTGTAAACATTAGACCACGTCGAGGTGCACCATTTACTCAAATTCATTAGGTAAGTTATTCGCTACCTTCCTCTATCCCATTTGCCTTCAGTACGCCCTGTGAGTGTCAGATTTTCCACGCCTTTCACCTTAAAAAGCTTTTCCCCACTGACTGGACATATTGAAGGCAAGAGGGATAGACGAAGGCAGCTTATAGCCTATGTAAGAAGTTTGGGTAAATGGATTCTAAAATGTGACTGTTAGAGAAAGCGAAAAAATAAAATTTACGAAGACTTTTTTAAGGCATTTCACTCCAAACAAGGCGGGAGTGCCACTAGCGCGTATGGGGTTGAAGAGGATTGAGAACAAGAGTAAAAAGGAGTGTTTGATAAAAGGATACAGAGAAGGACGGGGAACAAGCTCAGGGTGTCAGATGTCGATTGATATAGTATTTATAGTCATCGGGGAAGCAAGTAAGGGGAAGGGAGTTCCACCGATGGGAAGTGCGGGAGAGGAAGCTGTTTGAATTGAAGAGACGGTTACATTTAACCGTTTTGACAGTGAAAGGATGGGACCAAGATGCCAACCTGGTAGCTCGCTTAATAGAAAGTTGTCGAAAGCCATGACTACCGACATCTTGAAGGTACACGTCACATTAAATTAGTAGTAGTTATCTCTGTTTTAATTTGAACTTAGTTTGACACAAGGCCGCAAGAAAGGAGAACCGAAAGTCAGCCGAACACATTACTAATGAACAAGAATTACCCGACAACAAGGCGCCAACCTACTGTGATTTCTTCAAGTATATATCTTTTCGGAATCGAAAAGTCGATTCTTCCCGGATTAATTTGCATTTTAAGTATTAGTGATTTGAATATGAAAACCATTAAAGATAGAAAAAAAAAATGTCCGCCATATTAGAATATCTGTATTATTAAGAAAGTGTTTTTGAATACAATTATAAAGTATAGAGATTTTTTAACGGAGACCTAAGAAAGAATTTTAAATGCGAAAAGGAATTTTCCTCTTTTACTCACGTTTTTTTTTGTGTATACCCGTCAATGTATTTGCTTATTATCAGAGTATGAATGAGTAGGGGAAGTGTTTAGCAATTTCTGGCGGATTATCAATATTACGATTTCAGTCCTCATTGGGGATTTCGCACCCGTGTCCTAAGCCTGTCATTATTCTATCGCCATTTCAATGAAAAATGTTCTGACGAACTATTATGCCTAGTTCCAGGAATTCATGTCTTCACATGACCGGCTATCGGGTGTATAAAGGGTGGAAACATTCTTATTCCTGGACAGATGGAGAAGACACTTGACGATGTGGTTCTACAGAAAGATACTCAGGATACCATGGACCGAACATATGAGCAACTACGAAGTTCCAGAAAGAAATGGAATCAAAAAAAGAAATACCGCTAAACAAAATGAATCAACCAAAATCTATCGCCTCGTTCATTCTCTTTTTTTTTTATCTTTTGCGTAAATGAATGGTAAAAAGTTGGCTGGGCCCGATGGTAAAAAGATAAATTTTACGAAGACCTACGACGGAAAGAAAGTTGTCGAAAGCCATGACTACCGACATCTTGAAAGTACAAGTCACATTAAAATACTAGTAGTTGTCTGTTTTAATTTGAACTTAGTTTGACACAAGGCCGCAAGAAAGGAGAACCCAGAGACGGCCGAACACATTACTAATGAACAAGATTTACCCGACAACAAGGCGCCAACCTACTGTGATTTCTTCAAGTATATATCTTTTCGGAGACCAAAGAAAAGAATTTTAAATGCGAAAAGGAATTTTATTCTCTTATCACGTCTCTTAAATTATTTTTTTTTTTACAAAGTTTTCACCCAATTCAAGGCCCAGGAGCCACACAAGTCTGAGGGCTATTAAATGAGATTGTTGTATAAATGAAGGATATATAGGATGGATAACGGTTGGCTCTAGACTTAAAGTGGTAGAATATTATAGTGATTGGAGAAACATCCACTCGGGAGTCTGTTCCATTAAATTGCACCTCTGAGGTAGAAGCTGTTCGGATGGAAACTCTTTCTTGTCAATGCAACACGATAAAAATAAAGATGCAACCCTTCTGTGTATACGGCATGACGTATGTTCACGTGGCCGAGTGGTTAGATCGTTCGATTTCCAACAGGGTTCGATTCTCACCATGGCCTCCAATGTTTAAATAAAATGCCATCTATGTCTATAATTCTCAAAATGTGTGTATGTATATATGTACGTGTGTGATCGAATGTTGTTTATACGTTTCCACAGTTTTCAACAGATTTCGATGAAATTTTTCTTGTTTGATAGATACTTCTTCAGTGCAGGATTTGAGTTCAAATTGTTGACGACAATGGCTCTCCACTATTTCTTGTTTATTCTAACTCTCAGCAACGTTTTACTATTTACTATCTGTTCTTAGATATATATTTTCATAAAAAAATAAATAGTTTCAATTATTACAATAATATTATTTATTATTATACAGCCCTCTTTTCAGGGCCACCCCAACTATTTAAATTTTTAACCTATTTGAAGATGTGCCTCAGTTGTACCCAAATGTTGTTATTAATATTGATTTTCGGGTGGGCTGACTTTAAACTTAAATTGCTCCATTTGAACGGCAAAAATCCCTAATAATGAAAGACCCGGTCAAAGACGGGTAAAACTACTAGTATCTTTATATATAAGGTTGGTGCAAAAATAATGCAGTAATAATGTCGTTTTTTGTCGTTAAAAATACGTCAAAAAACGACATTATTACGTCATTATTTTTGCACCAACATAATATTTATGAATTTATTATTATTATTATTATTTTTATGTAGCCGAGTGGTCATAAGGTTCGATTTTCGTCCCTTCACAGCCTGACTTTATTATGCTATCGTTCCGTCTCGGTCCCAGCGTGCGTCACATTTGGAAAGTGCCTGGAAACCATATCACGGATCGAGCCAAAATCTCGTCAGTGACATTGGGCAGACGAAGCTGTGTGCAAGCATGAAATCACAAGTCAGCGTGACCGAAGGTTTGAGCGTATCGGCGTTGTGCCAACTGTTGATCTTAGTAGATGATGCGCTCTCCAACACCCCCAGAAACCGTAGCTAAGGTTCGCTCAGTCCAGTTGCTGTATAAACCACAGGTGAACTCTGTTGGGTGTGGCTCAAACACGAATAGAATTGAGCAGACATCTGCGCATCGGGAATTAGTTGACCGCCGTATCAGATGGGAGTGCTCGCACGACCGTTACGCCCTGCCAATATCTCATAAGTAATGGACTATTCTGTTATGAGCGAGGGCAAAGACTCTAGTTGGTTTCAGTGAGAAAATGAATGAATAAAACTAAGATATTAGTTTCAGTCAATTCCATTTAGAAACTCAAATCTTTTTTTTTTGTTTCTACCGCCGTGGCCTGGTGTTGAACCCACAAGACTTTAGGCTAAGTCTAACGTTTTTATCCACTGAACCGTGTTTCTTTCTTCATCTTGGAGGAAACTTCCCAATATTCACTGCCATATAAGATCACTAAAGTGTAATGGATAGCGACTCGGATCAAGGAGCCGGAGAGTCGAGTTCGAATTCCAGTCGAATCCATTATATTAACTTACATGCTAATACCCTTGGGAACGGTATGAATCCTTTTCTTCTCCCCCCCCCAGCTATGGGTGAATAGCAGGACAGACTGGGTTCTATAGCTTTCGATGGCAATTGGCTATCGCAGAAATAAATGGCAACCTACTGCGGGAAAAAAAATCTGCCTCGCCAGTCATATATCGAAAGATACATGATCGCCTAAGCGTGTATCACTCATGGCACAGAACTGACTGACTGACTTTCCAGTCGAATCCATTACATTCACTTACGTGCTAATACCTTTGGGAAAGGTATGAACCCTATTCTTCGCCCACCAGCTTCTCGGCTTTTTGGTTAAAAAATATTGAGTGGTGCACGGTTTCCGGGGAACAGCTGCTTACCTCATTACAGTATCCTCACTAAAAGGGGTAAGATCGGTTGCGGGGGCTGGGTAATTTTGCTCGATTTTTTCCAGGTGTATACGCTCGGGCGCCCCACATTAAAGTCGACCTTGTGTCACCGTGGGACGAACGAGTCAATATCAAGGCGTTTTACTTAACGTTCGTAATTGAAACGGTTTGAAAGTAACAATAATATTTCATCAAATACCGTAGGGTACACGTTCTTAAAAGCACATCAACTATCCATCGACCTTTCAACTTCTAAAACGCATGAAGATAATCGTGTATGCAAAATTACTAATGGGAAAATCGGAGGTGGGGAGTCAATGAACAAATTGACCGGAGATATCTGTCTATATTTCTACGATGAGGTATTATGTAAGGCTTCAAGAACACCAGAAGGCTGTAACACGAGGGGAAGTGGAAAAATCAGGCGTGGCTGACCACATATGGAAAGAGAAGGGAGATCACCGCCCTCTGTGGGACCAGGTTGAGAACATAGACAAAGAACACCATTGGAAAATTCATAAACTTAAGGAATCAGCACATATGCTAGGCTACAAAAATCTCCTGAGCCGACCAAGCATAGAAATGAATACAATATGGGAACCAGTAATAAGGAGTGCCAGAGAAAGAAAAAAAACGATAATAACGACAAAAATTGCAATATTAGCTCTGGTAAAAACATGGAATGATAACAGCAAAAATCGCAATATGAGCACTGGTAAAAAATGTTTGCTGAAGACATTAGGCTTATAATACCCAGAAATTCATAGACAGATTTAAGAACACATGGCACAGTGGATAAAGGCGTTGATCCCTTGACAGGACCCAAAGAGTGTGAGTTCAATACACGGTTAAGGCAGTGGAGAACTTTCAGAGGGGAATTAGCAAGAATTAACTGATAACTGACATCCATTAAACATGGCACATGGAACTAGAACAGTCTACTCCAGTGAGCGAAATAAAGGGTTCAGTTCGACATTCCAACCTTCGGAAGAAGGCCGGAGCGTACAACGGCCGAAACGTTGTAATAAATATAGCGACAAAGATGAGGACAATAGTTCGAATAATGTAAATAATGACAGGAGAGTTTCATAAAATCTATACTAAACTATTCTATTATAATTGTGTGTGTAGCGTGTCCCTCCGTTCGTTAGTTCACGCGACCGTTACGCCCTGCCAGTAAATAATGGACTATTCCGTTTTGATCACGTGGAAAGAAGAGTTTCAGTGAGATAAAGGAAGAAGGAGAGATAGATTTGGATAGAGAGGATTAGATTAAACTGATAAGAACAGATACTCCACTTTGATCCCAAACGTAACAACGAGAAGAATGACGACCGCTATAAAAGGGTTATTTTTCAGATGTAAAACCGAGTAAAGCAAAAACTAGTTACTATAAATAAAATAACATCATCTGCTGAACTAT
>OZ010589.1:15869863-15929863 GCA_963932145.1 Acanthosepion lycidas
GAGAGAAAGAAATATTGATAGAAAGAAAAGAAAAAGAAATAGAAAGAAAGATAAAAACGGA
Organism: Acanthosepion lycidas; assembly: GCA_963932145.1. Lineage (NCBI taxonomy): Eukaryota > Metazoa > Mollusca > Cephalopoda > Sepiida > Sepiidae > Acanthosepion > Acanthosepion lycidas. Next base: position 15,869,925 of record OZ010589.1, read on the forward strand.
GAGATTGAGAAATATAGATGCTATATAGATAGTAAGAAAAAACAAAAACTGTGGAAAGGGTAAGAAGAAGAATTATAGAACGACAACAAAAAAAAAGAAAATATAAAGAGAAGGAAAAGGAAAGGAAAACCGAGAGGAAAAAAAACACAGATGAAAAAGTCAATAAAATACTTTAAAGAGAGAAAGGCTACAAAACGAAAGAAATATGCTAATATAAAAAAATAAATGCATCAAAAAGGGGAGGAAAAGAGAAAGAGAGAGAGAGAGAGAAAATAGAGTAAAAGAGAAAGAAAGAACGTTTTAATTGATAAACGATGTCATTTCAAAAGCAAACCACAAAAAAGAAAACGTCATAAAAAGCTGTTAGTATTATATATATATATATATATATATATATATATATATATATATATATATATATATATATATATAAACAAAATAACAAAACTATTCACAAGGGATCTAATCTGGTGATAGTTTAAAATACAAGAATTTATTTCCAAATGTAAAGAGAAAGAAAGAAATCTAAGTAAAATATAAGAAAATGAAAGGATAACATCTTAATTATGGGCGTAGGCTCTAATATGGTCGATGAAGAAAAGAAAAAGTGTTGCAGCACTCAGAAGATATATATATATATATATATATATATATATATATATATATATATATATGACCGTAAAAATACAAATAAATAAATAAAACAGTTTCATTCATGCTTCTGTCCATCCTACTGGCAGTTTAGCTTTGTTTCCCAGAATTCTATTCGGCGTGTTTATAATCCGAGGCAAGCTAGAGCGGTAATTGACGTCATTGCTATTTTAAGAAATGTACTCGTCAGCGTTGGCACGAGTGACTTGAAGTTTATTATAATAAGTTTCATTTCCATGTTTAACTTTCACTTTCACTTTCACTTTCAACGATGCTCTTTTTTTCCTTTCATTTCCTTTCCTTTTCTTTCTTTCTTTTTTTCGCTGCTATTTTTCTTTGATTAAAGCATTAACAATATGTATATACACTAACTGATTACGTAATTTGTAATATCAAAGGCAGAATCTGTCAAGTGATGCACCGGGTTTTGGTGATAGGGGAGGGTGGAAAATAAATATTCCTGGTTTTATTTGAAACCGGTAGTCAAGAGCTAGGCTTCACTTTTGCTTGTTGCTGCCCACTGGCTTTCCTTCTGCTTCACATATAGATCACTTCAGTAATTTTCTGAAGACGCGGATGAAACGCTCTTGGCGGTTAGAGAAAAAGAACATTTTTCAGTGAAATTTTATAATAATTTAAATAAATATTATTTCTGTAAGATTACTATATTTGAAAAAGCAAAAAAAAGAAGAAAATAAGATGGCCGTCAGTCATGAAAGATTACCGTAATTCCTCTTGTATTATACGCCTTCATCCATAATACGCACCCCTAAAATTGGCCACTGTATGCTCCGGCCTTCTTCAAGTGATTGGAATTTCAGATCAAACCCTTTATTTTGTCCACCAAGGTAGATTGTTCTAGTTCCACGTGTCATGCCTCTTCTGGATGTCTAGGTTATCTCCTGTTAACTCAACTCTCCAAGATTTTTGGTTCATCACTGCTGTGGCTTGTAGTTCACTGGTCCATGTGTAATTCACATCAAGACTAGAAACTTCATAATTATAATTTCCTGAAAGTTCGACCTCAACACTAACTGTTACTTATAACTTAATATTATATATATATATATATATATATATATATATATATATATATATATATATATTAAAGTGATTTTCCAAGCGTAGCTTACATACTGTACAAGGCCGAAAATATGGGGCTCCCAGTGAGGATCGAACTCACCACTCAGTCGTAATTGTTCTAGCGAGACAGGTTTGCTAGGCATTACACCACGCCGAGTGGCTCTCGGATTTTCCAAGCGTAGCTTAGATATGGCACAAGGCCGAAAATATGGGGCACCCAGTAAGGATCGAACTCACTACTCAGTCGTAATTGTTCTAGCGAGACAAGCTTGCGAACCATTACACCGCCTCGAGGTGTCCCAAGCATAGCTTAATTGTGTTACTAGAACTAGAACGAAAGTATGGGACACCCAGTGAAGATCGAACTCACTACTCAGTATAGAATATATATATATATATATATATATATATATATATATTATAAGTTAATAGACTTAGAATATGGTTTTTCGCTACACAGTTCCAACCATGTTTCAAAAATGGAAGCTAAAAGCCCCGAATTTAATTTTGTACTTAAATTAAAGACATTAGTTCCATTTCATCCTCAAGCGAATTTTGGAGTAACTTAAAAAATTACTGGGTTTTAAATACACAGCTAAACAAAATTCATGTTTCCGAGGTTACAGATAAATCTATTTTGCTAGACTAGGGGTGTCAGTATGTTCAATATGTTTATATTTTAATGTATCAGTTATTGTTACGTTTTGGTAGTGGGTAGGGATGTATTTTTCAATGAAATCTAACATCCGTTAAAAGCGTGTCGTCTGTATTTTTTTTAAATATATATATATATATATATATATATATATATATATATATACATATATATATATATATATATATATATATATATATATATATATATATATATATATATATATATATATATATATATATATATATAACTTAACATTAACTGTACGTTTAATGAATGCCTTATGTTTCCAGTTGCGTTTCTGAACAATTGGATATCAGACAATTGCATCCCAAGCGAATTCCGTCCGTGGATAACTGCCGTACCTCTGATAATTTTTGAAGTTATCATTTTGTTTTTAAAAAGTTGTTTATTATAGAAATTTGCAAACCAATCCCTTTAACTACTCTCAACAAGCAGAAAGGTAGTTACCCTGAATAAAAAAATAGAGAAAAAAAATCTTTTTTAAAGGAAGAGAATATTTAGCTCGAAATTTCAGTTCACTCCAGTAGTGCGTACCACAAACATTTAATAGATTCTGGATTTTATAGATTATATTTTTATTTAGAACCCATGACTAAATTCAAAAAATCAAACAATGGTGGGTAAATCTTTGAGAACGAGAAAAATTACTGCGACCACCATCAAAAGAAAAACGCCGATGAAAGAAAAACATCCTGGCCACGTGTAGAGCGATCTTGCAAACTGTTAATCTGTTTTTGCATTTTTTTTTAAAAAAAAAAAGCTTTTAATTTTTTTTTTTTTTTATCGCTTTTATTCCTTTTTTTAAAAAATTATGATTACTACCTATGCTCCCCCCCCAAATTGATGGTAATTATTTCCAAAAATTATCAGAGGTAGTCAATTATCCAGGGATGCTATTGTCTGGTGCGTTAATGGTCCGAGACGTAAATGTCCAGTACGCAACTGACCTAGAACCATTTCTAGACAATATTTCCCGCCAGAATCTATCTATCTTAAATGTTCATAAGTCTACTGCATTGAATATTTTTGTCACATATGGCCTGGTTGCCTCTGCTATGTGTTTAGAGATTCTTGATAAAGCCCAAAGATAAATCTGCAATCTTATCGGCCCTGACCTGGTATCTCGGCTTCAGTCACTTTATTCAAAGAACACAGCCTGGCGCTACAAAACCTTTCAACAACAACAACAAGCACAGAGACCACTAGAAGGTAAAAAGATAAAATCAATATGTTGATCTTCAACACAACCTTAAGCATAAGGTTTGGAAGGCAATTCCCATCAAAACTAGGAAGAGTGTGCTTCTAGATTAGCATAATCGTTTTACTGTTGAAATTGCGAGATATAACCGTAAGTTCTATTCTTAGTTTCTTTTCTCGCATCTCCCCGCTGTGGAACTCCCTTCCAATTTCTTGTTTCCCTGCTAACTACAATCTTCAAAATTTTAAATGCAACGTCAATCGCCATCTCCTGTCTTCCTCATTCCTATTATTTTATTGTTCATTCTCCCCATTAGAGTTTTCTCATTTTCTTCCCCTTTCAGTGATCACTTTGCGTCTTAGTGGCTTTAATGCCTTGCTTGGGGTGATTGAATTAAAAAGAAGTGTTAAAAATCCGTAACCTAACTTCCCTGGGTCATATTTTAATGTAAATATGTTCATGGTAATTGTTCTGATGCGCTTTGCTGTTTAGTATCTTGACTTTAGGAATGCGAGCGCTGTACTAGATTGGCAGTTAGGTCTCATCATTTTATTGTTCAAATTGATAGATGTACCTATAAATTAGATAGATAGCGTAAGTTCTATGCTAACTGTTTATTCTCTGTCAATTCTCGCTTCTTGAACTCACTTCCGTTTGCTCGTCAAAAATTTAATCGTTAATCTTTAGTCTTCTTAATTCTTTTTTCATTGTCCTTTCTCCTTAATAATGTTCCCTTCATGAGAACTTTCAGAGGGAAAATTAACAGGACATAACTGCTAACTGACATCCATCAAACATGGTACATGGAACTAGAACAGTCTACCCCAGTGAGCGAAATAAAGGGTTAAGTTCGACATTCCAACCACCTGAAGAAGGCCAGAGCGTACAACGGCCGAAACGTTGTAATAAATATGGCGACAAAGATGAGGACAAGAGTCCGAATAATGTAAATAGTGTACATAATTTTTTTTTCTTCGTAACTATCTTGTTATTTCAAGAACGAATATAACTTGGTCATAAATCTGACATATGACCTTTACAAAATGTGTAAGTTAAAATAATCTAATCTTTATATCCATCCATCCATCCATATATATATATATATATATATATGTATATATATATATATATATATATATATATATATATATACCCAAGTATATGATTGGTTTATATGGAATGAATTCCAATAACCAACAATTACTATTCTTAAAAGAGTGCTCAATACAAAGTAGAGCAGATATAATTATTTATTTAAAAAAAAATTTATAACATAAATATGTTATAAAATCACTACAAAAATAGCCATTTTGTTTCAACACCCTCGGTGTCTTATCAAGTGATAGTAGGATTGTTAATTAATTTGAAACTTTTAAAACCATTTATTTTACATTCAACGTCATCACTTGATAAGACACCGAAGGTGTTGAAACAAAATGGCTATTTTTGTAGTGATTTTATAACATATTTATGTTATAAATTTTTTTAAAAATAAATAATTATATATATATATATATATATATATATATTTGTTTTAAACCCGGGTCGACATTTGTCTGACCTTGTATTAAAAGCTGGGGTTGTATATTTTCATTCTTGACAAATAAATGAGAACGTCGACATTTCAGACAATCGACTGAAAATGAACGATCAGTGTTTTCAGTTGAATGCTTTAATTTTGTCATTCTCGGCTTTGTTTAAATTTTATATGATCACCCCCCACCCATTAGTAAACAACACAAGCTTTTATATAATTTAGATGCCCAGATGGAACTGCATTCCCCACGAAATGAAACCATAAATAATTATGTAACCCCCCCCATCGGCGCCGGTCAAGAAGACTGACGCTACACCTTCTCGATCAGAGCTCAAGGCAGACACATTTGAACCAATGTAGAATTATACGACTAGCAATACACAAGGCACTTGTCAAAAACACGAATATGATACGTACCTCTCAATGCAAAAGGCCCATGAAAGAGATGGAAGCCTTTATTATAAAAAGTAGACCAATCCTTAGTATTAGGCTGGTGCATAAACAATGACGTAATAATGTCGTTTTTTGACGTTAAAAAATACGTCAAAAATCGACATTATTACGTCATTATTTTTGCACCAAACTAACAGTATCAATTCGAAACACAGCCAGAATGTACTGGCGGCATTTTAAAATTAAGAATTCTTTTTTAAGCGACTCTTACGCCGTCTCTAATGGAACCTACACACTATTTATTACAGAAGTAGAACAAAAATAATCCTTTAAAACAGCTAACCGTTTAACCGAAAGCGCTCGGAAGCTACGTTTTCTGTGTAACCAGACACGTAGTAGCTCAGGCTTCCAACACTAGATGCCACTTGAGGCAACCCTCGGGCATCAGTGTACTAACTGGTGACATCGTGAGAAAACGTACAGCTCGGTGGTTCACATTCTTTTTAAGAATTTCACCCCAAGCAAGGCGGGAAGCCACTAGCACGCGAGGGGTTACAAGGGGTTACAGAGAGTTGGAGCGAGAGCAAATAGGAGTGATAGAGAAAAGGATGAAGAGGTTAGAGGATAGATCAGAGCATCTGGAGACATCGATTGACATTACATTTGAATAGTTGGAGATTATAGCTATCAAGGAAACAGGAAAAGGGGGGAAGTTCCACAGGAGAGAAGTGAGAGACATGAAGCTATTGAAGTAGAAGAGACGGCTACATTTAACAGTTTCGACAGTGAAAAGGTGTGAGCGAGATGAACGCTTAAAATCATGAAGTCTGGGAACCAGTGAAAGCAGCTCCTCGGAGCAGTTACCGTGAAAGTATTTGTAAAAAAGACAGAGGGAGGTGACGGCACGTCTGTGAGAGAGCGACTGCGGGCGAGATGCCAGATAAGGGTCAATTGCATTGCATATCCGTCTCTGGATTTTATCAAGAACCTTGAGGCAAACAGAAGGTGCTTCAGACCATATTTGGCAGCAATACTCCATGCAAGGGCGAAAGGTTGATTTGTAGATTTGAAGGATCGACTCCGGCGAGAAAAATATCCTGACGCGGCACAGGGAGTCAACTGAGGTGTTTCACACCTTTTCGTTTATTTTTACCATGGGTGAAGGGATGCTTGTCGTAAACAGAAATAACAGCTGGAAGTTAGCACTGACCTTTTTTCGAAGGTCATCACTGATGACAAAAGTTGGTGCTATGGTTACGACCCGGAAACGAAGCAGCAATCAAGTCAGTGGAAGCACCAAACGTCATCACGCCCCCAGAAGCGCGTCAAATGAAGTCCAATGTCAAGACGATGTTGATTTCTTTCTTTGACGTGAAAGGAATTCTCCACAAAGAATTTGTTCCTCCTGATCAAACTGTCAACCAGGCTTTTTACTTGGAATTCCTGAAGCATTTGCGAGGCAAGGTGAGACGAAAACGCCCTGACCTTTGGCAAAGTGGAGGGTGGTGGTTGCATCACGACAATGCGCCAGCGCACACCGCCTTGAGTGTGAGACAGTTTCTGACCAAGATTGGCATGAGCGACGTTCCCCACCCTCCCTATTCACCTAATATCGTCCCCTGCGACTTTTTTGTTCCCCCGAATGAAGAAAGTTCTCAAAGGAAAACGTTTTGCAGATGCGGAAGAGGTGAAGAAGAAAACGACGGAGTCACTAAAAACATAACTTCACAAAAGTTCCAGGATTGCTTTGAACATTTGAAAACATGTCTGGACCGGTGCATTGCTTCAAATGGAGAATACTTTGAAGGTGATAAGAATATAAACATGCAACAATAAATGAATAAAATTATATGACACAATTCCGGTTACTTTTGGGTCCCCCCCCCTCGTACAAAAATTTCGACAATTTTTCGTTAAGTCCTTAAAGGAAAACATTTGTTCGCATACAAGAAAAAACATAAAAATCTGAACTGCTTAAACACACATTAAGACATTTTCATAAATTCTTTTTATAGATACAAATATTTAAGTAAATGCCCAGTTTATAATAAACAGTATTAACAACATTTTCCGGCCTGAATGTCCGAGAAATTGTCATAGAAAATATGTGTCCCCCGACAGGAATCGAACCTGTATCCTATACGGAACCGTCATATAGCCGGACGTGCTTTTACCGATCGAGCCACAGAGGAGCGTTCGGTTAGTAAGGTCGATTTTACTGTTTTTAAACTACAATCTTCCATGATTCTCTCGCGTACATTCATATCTGCTCGATGCGTATCCAAATGTATACAAACGACGTCACACATTATGAAATGGACAAAGTCCGACAATTATTTTAAGACATTTTTATGTTTTTACATTCTTTTTTTATAGATACAAATATTTAAGTAAATGCACTGCTTATAATAAACAGTATTAAACAATATTTACCCGCCTGAATGTCCGAGAAATTGACATAGAAAATATGCATCCTTCGTTTTTAAATGTTTTTAAACTACACTTTCCGTATAGGATACAGGTTCGATTCCTGTCGGAGAACGCATATTTTCTATGACAATTTCTTGGAAATTCAGGCCGGTAAATGTTGTTAATACTGTTTATTATAAACAGAGCATTTATTTAAGTATTTGTATCTATAAAAAGAATCCATTTCATAATATATATATATATATATATATATATATATATATATATATATATATATATATATATATATATATATATATATATATATATAACAGGTGTAAGAGTAAAATTCTCCAAATTAAGTAACAGCATAATTGTCCACCCTACAAAATGTTTAATATCTAAAAATCACTAAAGTTGTTGAGTTTCTTTTTTCCAGGTTTTCAGATAAGACGTTTACCCATCTTGACATCAGTTGTCGTAAGAATCACTGAAAAACCTTTGAGTTATTCAGCTATGTTTTCCTAAGTGAGCAATGGTGAGAGGAAAATATCATTCAGGCCTTCAGTAATGATACCAACATTCATACTCTGACTTCCATCTTCAAAGTGCATTCAAGAACCATCAAGATATATATATATGTTATATATATATATATGTATGTCTATATATATATGCGTATATATATGTATACATGCATAAATTATATATATATATACACACACACACATATATATATATATATACGTATGCATATATGTATATATATGTATGTCTGTATATATATATATATTTTCTATGAAAATTTCTCGGACATTCAGGCCGGTAAATGTTATTTAATACTGTTTATTATAAACAGAGCATTTACTTAAATACTTGTTTTTAAAGATATTATTAAAGATATTTTTTATGTTTAACGTTCTTTTTATAGATACAAGTATATATATATATATATATATATATATATATATATATATATATATATATGCATAAATGTATGTATATATGCATACATTATTTATAGACACACATATTTATATATATATATATATATATATATATATATATATAGAGTGTGTGTGTGAGAGAGGGATAGATAAGTATTATAACTTCTCTGCCAACATTATCTTCTGTCGTATTTCTCACTTATGTAACTCTCTTCCGTTTTCTTAATTTTTAGTCAATCTTGAGCATCAAAAATTTGAATGTAACGCCCAACTTCTGTTTTTATATTTCTTGTCCTATTGTAGGCCTCCCTCTGTAGCAGTATCTTTGTCTTTATTATATTTTTTCTCAGTTCCGCTTCCCCATGCGTCTTAGTGGCTTTATTACCCTTTTCAGGAGTTAAGGGAAAGATTGACATAAAATAAAGCCAGATTAGCATTCAGTGATGATCGAAATCGTTACTAATTCGTAACATTTAACAAGATTAGCTCGTTAACCATCACTCCGAGCCTATTATTATTATTATTATTTATTTACAATACTTTGTTTAGTTTGGCCCAAGATTACAATTTTACGACACATTTTGCTCTTGAGTTAATTACTGTATATATAACATTCTTTTTAAAATATTTCTGTTCTAATAGAAAGTAAGTCTGGCCTACCAAATTCATTAACGATTACGACAGAAAACGTAATATAAAACTTGTCAAAACTATTTCAAATCCAAAAGGCATTTAATGGACAGCAAACCAAATAATGACACCAAGACAGAAGGTAAAATATACAAAACATATATTCTTTATATCGTATCAATGAATTCACCAATCTTCCTCGTGCGGCCATATTGATATGGGTGTTTGTTCTTCTATTTATTATAAAAATAAGCAGTCGGTGAAGCAACTTGTGTACAAATTATTGTGAGGAAGTTAAACAACCCACGTACTGGTGAAAAAATTGTTTACAATATATATATATATATATATATATATATATATATATATATATATGCGTGCTTCTACTGACAAGTGATGTGCTAACATCTCGACGTCTTTCCTATAAACACTTTCAGAAATAAACTTAGATTATTTGAGTTTTAGCCAAAATCTTTGCAGTTTTCTTTTGTCTATTGTTATTTCCAATGTTTTAGAATTTATTCTATTCTCTCTCTCTCTCTCTCTCTATATATATATATATATATATATATATATATATATATATATAAACGAAAGTAAAAATTCTTGTAGCTATCTATATTAAAAAATTGAAACTGTAGCTTGATGAAAAATATATATATATATATATATATATATATATATATATATATATATATAATTACATTTCAAACTAGTCACAGCACATTACATTTCATCTAGACATATGGTTCTCTTGTACTCGCTAGAACTATTTGAACATTAGCGTTGCGACTTGTACGTTCCAATATTATATAACCGCTAATAAATTACATTCTTAAAAAAACATCTTTCGGTCTACAACACATTTATTTCGTCTTCAATTTTGATTTTAAAGGAAAAAAATTACAGCCTGATGATGAGGACAAGAAGTTCTTGAAAGTACTTGCTGCTCTAAAAAAATACACCAGATCTATCTGACAACAATTTTATACATAAGGATCCCATCATTCAGTGGATTGGTAGTATTATACTTTAATGCTTATATTAAGTCTGTTAGCGAACAGATTTCGCCATTAATTGCTATTTGATTCAATGTAGGATTATCTCTTTATCATATAAATATATGCTGCCTAATATAATACGTTTATATATATATATATATATATATATATATATATATATATATATATGTATGTATGTATGTATATATTAGGTTGGTGCAAAAATAATGTCGTTTTCTCACATAAAGTTGAACGTCAAAAAACGACATTATTTTTGCACCAACCTAATATATATATATATATATATATATATATATATATATTATTTATACTATATATATATTTCTTTCAAAATTTCTTTTTGCCATTTCATATATTGAAAATTGAAGGCAGAAGCTATTTTCTGAAGATGATCATTTCCAATCGAAACACTTCCTGAGTCAGATCAAACATTCTCACTGTTAGTGGCTCAGCAGATAGACATAGCTGACAGCATATCGTGACTCTGTCATAAACATCTTCTAGTGGCTTTACAGTCCTGAAAAGGTTTCCATTACAACTTCAACTGTCGTGCCCGGCAGCAGGGCGAAAAAGACACGTAGTCGAACCAACCAATCAATCAATCAGACTTTCCTCACGTGATTTTTTTTTTTTTTAAAGACGATCCTAAGAAGCCGTTCTTTTGTCTTATTTAAGGAGCTATCCCTTTGGATAGCTATTTTTGTTTTGCAATCTTTGTATTTATCATCCTCTTCCTTCTCCGACATTTTTTGAATTATATGTTTAAATGTTCTGTCAGTACATCACTATGAGTCTACGTCTTGCTCCCTCTACACACATCTACACAAATCCTATATAAAAGCGTAGACCCCCACAACGCACAAACACCTGAATTTGTATCGGAACGTTCAAGCCCTCTGGACAATTTCCTCAAAGATGAAGAAGTAACAGAAAACAACGGAAATGTGTATCTGCAGAAACATGCTGAGGATACCGTGGACCGAACATGCGAGCAACAACGAAAAAAAATTCCCCAAGGAGATGTGACTTGAAACAACAGAAATGAGTCTCTACAGAAACATGCTGAGGATACCGTGGACCGAACATATGTGCAACAACGAGGCTTTAGAGAAAATGAAAACAAAAAGGAAACTCGTGCTTACCATCAGGAAGCGATAGTTGAAATTTTTAGGACGCGCAATGAGGAAGGAAGGCTTGGAGAATTTGATGTTCGCAGGACATACTGAAGGCAAAGGGAGAAGAGGAAAACAACGCATAGCATACTTGATAGGTTTAAGAAAATGAATGGCCGAACAAGGTTCCGAAATAAAAAAAAAATTATTTCGAGTTGCAAGGGACAGGAAATTGTGGAGAGCCATGATCGCCCACGTCCTGAGTGGACTCAGCAGATAAAGAAGAAAAAGATTTGTTATGACTCCACCGTTCAGCAGGTGCATCTAACAAACATTAGGACCCTGACTGCTAAATCTGTCTATCTATAAGATTCGTACTATCAACGTTAAATTATTGCACGAGATTTGTTTTTTTTTTTTTTATAGATTTTAAATGATTCTACGTTATTTACGATGGCTTACAAATTCGAGAATCAGATTCTGCAGGAATTTCAGAAAAAAAAAAAAAAATGACGAGTGGAAAATTTGAAATGATTTTGGCGCGAATTCTGTTGACGGGACGCAGGTCTTTCAGTTGCACGAGCGTTTCAAGGCCGGTCGGGTGTTGGTTCGATTTGATGAGCGTTCAGAACGACACGACCAACCCCAATTAAAATGCTAGAAAATGGAAGGGAAAGGAAGATGGTGAACACATTCAAGAAGATAGTCACCCAACAATTCATCCGCCACGGCTCACATGAAGGGAATCACTTATGGCGTCAACCAGGAAGATACACGCAGTTAAAAACTAAACATGGATCATATTGCTGAAAACTATATCTAATATCTTTAACTCCGGTTGGCGTAAATTTTCAAGGTATCTATTTCGAATGCCCACGTCTTCTCTAATAGCAAACCCAACTCACCACAAAAGTCGCTCTCTCTCGAGCTGTTGTTTCAACTCTGCTCTACGGCTGTGAATGCTGGACCCTTTATCGTCGACAGCTGCTTGAGACATTCCACATCCGTTGACTTGAGCGAATCTTGCACATTACTTGTAGGGATTAAATTCTCAACACCGAGTTTCTTTAACGTACGGAGGTCGTCAGCAATGAGCCCATCATCCGACGATGCCTTCTACGTTGGGTTGGGCATGTGCGGATGTCGGTCAGTCGCCTCCCAAAAATCATATTGTCTGATAAGCTTAATAACATTATCATTGAAAGACGAAAGGAAATCACCATATTAATACATGTTTAAATCCAATCTAAGCTTTCGGCCTACGCAAGCCATTATCAAAGATGACAATTACTTTTCAATATATCAACCAATACACGGACGAAACAATGATTGCTAGTACCCTTACAGGTGCTACCACCCCGGATCAGGGTGGAGCTGGGAGCACCAGCAATTAAGAGATGATTCCATGCTCCTCAAAACCTCCTGATCAGAGGCCTTGCTGTTGGATGTAGTTTATTGTCTTAACCAGGACGCGGATGTAGTTTATCGTCATACCCAGGACGTGTAGAATTAAGGAAATCTTCCCAGTAGAGGGCGAATGCTACATAAACTTCAGATGTTACTTTTTGACTGTAATCATTATGTTCCGGTTTTGGCTAAAAAGTTTTCGTTTCTCACATTTTCTCTCCATTGCATTATCTGTATTCGATCGTAGAACCGCGTCCTTGTCTTTTTAAGTTTTTTTTTAATCTGTGTGCAAATTGTCCAGTATTCACTGGCAGAATAAAAGATTAGATGTTAAGTAACGTTTCAGTAATATTAACTTACCTCCAAACGGCATTTTCTAATCTCTTAAAGTTTTGTTAATTTCTGAAAAGCTTTTTTCTGCCATTCCTAGGACAGCTATTAAAAGCGACTTTATGCTAAGCACTGGTTTTGCAACAAGAATCGACGGTTAGAATAGCTAAAGAATTTTATGTTTGTGTTCTTGCTTTGTCTCTGTTCTTGTGTTTTTTTTTTAAATAGAGAACAGATTGAATTGGTTTCATTTTAGCATACCAAACGCATCTGTATATAGAGACATATATAATCTGTATTGGGAGGGACCTTAAAAAAAAACCTTTGAGTACGAACATGAGAAGGAGATCATCTTAATGTTATGACAGGTGGTTTTGCATGAGACACCGCCCAACCGGGACATTTACAGACAAAAGAAAACGATTCTTTCTTGAGTTGAAAAATAAGGAGACTTGAAAAAAAGCAATGTAAGTGAGGACAAAGAAAACGAATGATAAATCAAGTCAAAACTGATTGAAAAAAACGCCATTTTTGCTACACAGATCGCTTCAAGTTGATGTTTGATTTGAAGCTGATATGTACGTGGGTCGGCTGAAAAGTTCATAGGCTGACCACGGCACTCCTATAGAATGGGATCAAATGAGGGTTTTTTTTTTGTTTTGTTTTTTTCAACATAGTCCTCCTTGTGGTCCACATACTTCCTCCATCAGTGAATGAATGTTATTGGTTAAGAAACTTTTATACTGTTGGTCAAAAAAGTCATCAACAGCTGATATGACGCTATCTATCTATCTATCTATCTATCTATCTATCTATCTATCTATCTACCGATCTACGTTAGTCCGTACAAATCTATCTATCTATCTATCTATCTATCTATCTATCTATCTATCTATCTATGCTAGTCCATACAAATCTATCTTTTCATCTGTCTATGGAAATCTGTAAAAATCTATCTCTATCTATCTATACTAGTCTGTGAAAATCTATCTATCTATCTATCTATCTATCTATCTATCTATCTATCTATCTATCTATCTAAAGCTAGTCCGTACAAATCTCTCTCTCTCTCTCTCTATATATATATATATATATATACATATATATATATATATATATATATATATATATATATATGTGTGTGTGTGTGTGTGTGTGTGTATATATATATATATATATATATATATATATATATATATATACACTAGGCCGTACAAATCTATCTATCTATGGAAATCTGTACAAATCTATCTATCTATCTATCTATCTATCTATCTATCTATCTATCTCATTCTGTTCATATCCAACACAGTTTCTTTCATATCTATCTATCTATCTATCTATCTATCTATCTATCTATCTATCTATCTATATATATATCTATCTATCTATCAAATAAGGTTTACTTTGCGACATTGTCCCCACTTCCTGTCCACACGCTTCTTCCATCGGTTTGCGGTTCTTACATACCACAGGTGAAGAAGCTTTTATCTTGTCCAAAAATGTCATCAACGGCAATTAAAATGTCATCTTCACTGCGATAGTTGTTGAAACGGATGACAGTCAGATGGAGCCATATCGGGAGAATAAGGATGTTGATCAACCAGTTCAAAGCATCAATCACACCCAGCTCCAAATTGAAACGGAGAACTTGTTCTACTGAAACAAGACCACTTTCTTCAGTTTTCCTGTGTGTTTATTCTTCATAGCCTTTCATAAGTGCTTCAGCAAATTGGCATAGTACTCTCCATTGATGGTGTGGCCCTTTTAAAGATAGTCAATAAACACAATGCCTTTTGCATATCCAAAAACTGATGTCATCACGTTTCCCTCAAGATGAAATGATTTTTTCCCCCCTGCGTGGATTGTCTCTTTGCCTCTGGATCAAGGTGATGAATCCAACATTCATTCTGGGTTAAGAAACATTCAAGGAAACCAGCTGGATCTACTTCACACAATGTCAGCTTTTCCTGTAATGTGCTCAGATTGGTGCACTTTTGATCAGGTGTCAGAAAATGTGGCACCTACCATGTAGAAACCTTTGTCATGTCAGGTTCATTGTACAGAATATTCTCAATTCTCTCATGGAATATGCTAATAGCAATGGTTATTTGATTTGTAGTCAATTACCTGTCATCCATCATTATGTGGTGAATCAATCAATGTTTTCCGCAGTGGTGGCAGTTTTGTTGGTGAACAGATGATAGTCAAATCAAAAGAATAAGAGAATCAACCAGTTCAATGTCACTGTAATGGACAGCAGACATTGAAACCAAGGACTGCGTGCTGGAGCATTGTCCTAATGAAACAAGACTCCTTTCTTCAGTTTTCCTGAGTGCTTATTCTTGATAGCCTTTAAGTACTTCAGCAAATTGGCATAGTACTCTCCATTGATGGTGTGGCCCTTTTGAAGGTAGTCAATAAACACAATGAGTTTTGCCTCCCAAAAAACTGATCCCAACACCTTCCCTGCAAATGAAACGACCTTGGCGTTCTTTGGAACAAGCGAGGAAGGGTGTTTCAACTGCATGGATTTTCTCTTTGTCTCTGGCTCAAAATGCTGAATCCAGCAATCATCCTTGGTTAGAAAACATTCAAGGAAACCAGCTGGACATGACGCAAAGAACGACAGATTTTCCCGTGATGTGGTCAGCCTGCTACGTTTTTCATCAGGTGGCTCTCACCGAGTAAAAACCTTCGACATTGTACAAAATATTCTCAGCTTATTAACGGCATTGGCTATTTTATTTATAGCCTATCGCCAGCCATTCATCTCCATAAACCATTTTTCTGCAAGTACTTGATTATACCGCGATGACAAATTCAGGTGTAGGCTGGGTCTTCACAGTCATCTTTGCCGCAGCCACCAGGGCGGGGTTGATTGCGTTTCCGATGTTCAGACGCGAGTGAGTAACGACTACTAAGCCAGCTTTATTGACCATAATTTGTACAGATCGCTTTTTAAACTATAATAGTTTATTTCTGTTTTTAATCATCATGATCGACTACTTTATTGTTTCCGGTGCATACAGGATCAATGATGTTGAATGTTTTTTTTTTATCTACTACTACAATATCTCATTTTCTCTGCAATAATAATAATGATTATAATAATAGTCAACTACAACAAGTGGATGTTGAAGTCTTTAAAAGCTATGATCTCCTCGACATATTTCAAAGTGCCATGGACGGATTTAGCCAACAAAAGAAATTTCTTGAGTTGAGAAAGGCACGCTTATCGCTAACCATTCTAGAACCCGAGAGACGTTATTGTGTCACTTGAAGAAATAGATCCGTAATCGCAAAGAACAAAAGCAGACTATCTGACAGGCCGTGAGATGCGAGTGAAACGCTAAAAGAAGACGGGTAATGAGCTCGTCATGCAGCGCGTGGAAGTTGAACACAAAGCGAGAATGACAAGCGAAAAACGAAAAGACAAAAATAATACAAAAAACAAAGGGACAATAAAGAAAGAAAGAAAGACAAAGAATCGAAAGAAAAGTCGATTGAGGGCGGGAAAAATAACTAAAAACAACAAAAAAAAAATGACGTGAGGCCTGAAAACAAATTAAAAAGCGACAACGGAGATGGCTTTAAAAGGATAGTAAAAAAAAAAAAGTTTAATTACTAAGAAGTGGATAGTAGAAAGAAAAGCAACCAAATCGATTTAAACTCAATAAAAGATTGAGAAGCATGTGCGCGTTGCGTAGCGGTTATCGGCGCAAAAGTAAAAAAAAAACTCGGTTCAAAGTCGGAGCGATTCTGTAAATTCCAATTTTAGCAGTAATCTCCTAGGGGAAGGCATGGATCTATATTTACCCCGCTTAGCTATGGATTAAATAGCAGGTTAGAGTCAGTGGTAGCTTGGGTAACAGATAGTCTTTCATTTTTCCGTCTGTCTCTCTCTCACGTACATAGCCTTTTCATCTATCTATCTATCTATCTATCTATCTATCTATCTATCTATCTTCTTCTCCTCTCTCTCTCTTTCTCTATCTATCTATCTATCTATCTATCTATCTCACTTCTTTATATCTATCTATCTATCTATATATATATATATATATATATATACATTGTTCTTTATATATCTACCACTATGTGTTCATTATCTATCTATCTATGATTGTCCTTTATATATCTATTAATATTTGTTCATTATCTATCTATGTAGCTATCCCTGTCTGCTCAATATCTATCTATATATCTATCTATCTATCTATCTATGTCTGCTCTTTATCTATCAGGTAGTTTCGCCTAACACCGCAAGTTGCTACATAGGCGAAAAATTAACCTCTCGTGTCCTTAGTAGCCTCGTCGGATCGAGACTTTTATATGGATGTCATGCGTGGCACAAATCTCGTTCAGAAATATCTACACTGTCGGCACAAAATAGCCGCTTATAATATCAATGTTTAAAATAGCTTCGAGGGAATGTAGGTCTTAGGGGGGACCCTACTGAAAATAATGTTTGTTTATTACATTCATGGTATTTATAAAGCTAAGCTTAGTATTCGCAAATAGATTTTAATAACTATCAGGCTTTCTTCTCATTTTTCGATGTCTTTTTCTATCTACTATGAAACTATTTTCCTATTCCTATTTTTTTAATCTATCTTTCCATCGGGAAAATTGCCATTCTGAAAAATTCTTAATGTAATTTTTACTAACAAAAAAATAAAAATTATTCTGACAATCCCAAATAAGTTTCCGTGACATTGTGTTGATAGGCCGTAAGTTTTTACCTCTCTCTCTCTCTCTCTCTCTCTCTCTCTCTCTCTATATATATATATATATATATATATATATATATATATATATATATATATATATATATATATATTATAATTTGCAGTCAGTGCTGTGTCTTAACTCCTCAATGAGTCTAGCCATCCGAATGCCTCAAGCCCTGATCGAACTGATTTGGTGTTTGTCACAGTTTCTACCACCGAGCTATATTCATTCGACTGACAAAAAAGTTAAATCTAGCTTATATATATATATATATATATATATATATATATATATATATATATATATAAAAATGTTTTGAATATATTTATATTAAATTTTTAAGAGAAATATTTTATAAATTTTAATGGACAGTATTAAATGCTGCATCTGTGTTGGGCTCATAACCTGTTGACTGTGTATCTGCAATGAAATATAAATTATATATATATATATATATATATATATATATATATATATATAAATCTTTAATTTTTAAATATATATATATATATATATATATTTAAATATTAAAATGTTTTAAGAGAAATATTTTATAAATTTTATGGACAGTATTACATGCTGGAAGTGTCTTGGGCTCATAATCTCTGTGTATGGCTGCAATTAAATAAAAAATTATTGGCAGAACTGCTCAATAAAACACAATTGATAAATTTTGCAATAAACAATAGGAAGAAAAAGAAATTAAAAAATAGGGCAAAAATGTCATAACGAAAGCAAGCAAACAATATATGCAACGAAAATTAGTAAAAGGGTAATAAGGCAAAGAAACGGTAATATGGTCAAAAGTGCACAAACTAAAAATTACGTTTCACACACAAGAGAGAACGTAGCATTCTTACTTTAAGCAAGACAGACCGGGCTTGAGACATATGAAACCAAGAACTGAGCTATTTATTGGCTAAGATCATATCCCAGCAAACTTTTTCTTGCTTTTGCCTATAAATTGAGCAGGGAAAATTGCTTGGCAGTCATTCCCACCAAGACAAAGTCTGCTTACCTATCATCCAGAAATCACCTTGGTCTATCGTTTTCTATCCCTTTTAGCGAAGCAACATACACCCATGTGCAAATTAATTGAAACAACCGCTTTAGTTTCCTTTCATCATACGGTCAGTTTCGGACCTACTGGAGTGTAAGGGTGTAATCGATTTCTACTTTTTTTCCCCCTCAGATTAGGTTATTTTCAGTGGTGTGCAGTCATATGAATCTATTTTCTAGGTGTTTGAGAAAATATTGCGTCATCTGTGACTGCATCAGATTTTCATCAGGCCCCGACACTATTGTCTCAACTGTCGATTAGTTGTCCTATGGCCATCGTCAGTGCCATGTTTCATTGGAATACTACGAAAAAATAATTCATAACGGAATTATTCGTTTTGTTTCAATTAGATTTGCACAAGGATGTTTGTTTTTTTTTTATTTCCATGTATATCTACCTCTCAGTCTGTGCATACTTATCTGGCGTAACTTTGTAAGGGATTATTCAGTATAAATTTCAATCTTCGCACTCGCCAGGAAGAGAAAGATGTCATTAATTTACTTTGTATCTAATATCCGAAATCGATTTAAATCACGGGACACCATCTTTCATTGAACACTGAGATATTCTAGGTCGCGTGCACCGACGCAACGCCCCTTTCCACTGGAAGTTTCCGTTGGAATATTGTTTCCCAGGTCAATTCCTTTCAATACAAGAAAATCCGAAAATGATATTCACATTTTTAGATGCCAGAAGAACTTTGGAAACATTTTCTTTGCTTTACCTACGTAACCCTGATTTATTTCAAGTATTTTCAAAAGAGCTTTTTAATGCAGATAACATTCTTGTTTTTTAACTACCAATGAACTGCGCGGTTTCACGCTTCGCGATTTTTATATGAGACTGTTTATTTAACACTCTGTAATGTTACACACACTCAAACATCCATCCATCTATCTATCTATCTATCTATCTATCTATATCTATCTATCTATCTATCTATCTATATATATATATATATATATATATATATATATATATACAAATATGTGTGCATTTTGTAATACCAAAATTGTCCAAATCGTCTAACAGCATAATTATCTATCCTACAACATATCTAAAAAATGAACCCTAAACTAACTGTTTCTTTTCCCCAGGTTTCAGATAAGAAGTTTAACCATCTTGACACCATTTTCCCGTCAGCAAACCCTTTGAGTTATTCAGCTAGAAAGAGGACAGTTTAAAATCGTTTTGTGTCAGCTCCACAAATGAGCAATGGTGAGAGGAAAAAAAAACGTCCAGGACTTCAGTAATGATTAAAAACATTCACAACGCGGCTTCCATCTTCGAAGTCCATTCAAGAACCATCAAGAGAATGGTGGATAATTTTAAAAAAAAAAAGAGGGAACAGTAGAAAGGAAAACACTGGATCAGGAGGTCACAAGAGGAAAAGAGATCATCATTTCAACTTAGAGCTGAAGAAATTAATTAGAACAGACGTTCAATCCATAAGACGTTTGGCACGTGAGTGAGTAGTTTCAGCTATGACAGTCCAAAGAGAACTGAAGAAAGACTTAAAAATGAAATCGTACGTGAAACGTCTGAGGTACCTTGTTACACCAGGACAGAAAGTTAGAAGGTTAAAGAGGGCGAAGATAATCTTGAATAAGTTTGGAAATGTTCCTGGATAGTATATATATATATATATATATATATATATATATATATATATATATATGAAGTATTGAAATTAAATTCATATATATATATATATATATATATATATATATATATATGAATTTAATTTCAATACTTCATGAGCTTCCGAGCTTAAGCTATGATTAATTACGAAATTGCTCGAACATTCAGGAAGGTAAATGTAATTAACACTGTTTAATTAAAGGAAGAAAGAAAATTACCATGTTGATGCATATTCACTTTATTCCGAGTACTTTCGACATTCGCACAATGTCATCATCAGGGTCATCTTTTCTCTAAGACAAATATTGTTGTGTTCATCATATTTTTTAAGACAAAATTGTGTTCATCTGAAAATTAAATGTTTACGTATGAAGTAAAAAACGCTAATTTTATGTACTGTACGATTATTAATTTTATCATGTAGATACGCGTTCAAACGTCAAGGTAGGTAACTAAGTTATTGAAATGTCTAACTATTTTTTAAAAAGAAAGAATTATTTAAAAGTATTAGTTGAAGCCTAAATATTTTAAACTATCTACTGTAAATATTTTAAAACATTCGTGTAGTATTCATAATTAATTTTATGAAGGATTGGTTTTAATTTTTTAATATAGATAATTTAAGGATATTTAGTTTATGTTTATTTAATAAGGACACTAAGAAACATGTCCGAAATTACGAGAGGATCCTATTAAACATATGTAGACAAAACTTAATGAGACATGTATTAACGAAAACATGCCGCCAAAATATACGCAATATATATCAAGCCATTTTTATGTTGATACATTATTGGATACAAATATTTAAGTAAATGCCCAGTTTATAATAAACAGTATTAAAAATATTTACCGGCCTGAATGTCCGAGAAATTGTCATAGAAAATATTCGTTCTCCGAAATGAATCGAACCTGTTTCCTATACGGAACCGTCATTTAGCCTGACGTGCCTTAACCGATTGAGCCACAGAGGATCGTTCGGTTAGCAAGGTCGATTTTACTGTTTTTAAACTACAATCTTCCATGATTCTCTGGCGTACATTCATATCTGCTCGATGCGTATCCAAATGTAAACAAATGGCGTCAGACATTATGAAATGGACAAATTTCGACAATTATTTTAAGACATTTTTATGTTTATACATTCTTTTTATAGATACAAATATTTAAGTAAATGCTCTGTTTATAATAAACAGTATTAACAATATTTACCGGCCTGAATGTCCGAGAAATTGTCATAGAAAATATGCATCCTCCGACGGTTCTGTATAGGATGAACTTTCCACTATGGTAGCTAGACTTTATGAATTTAAACGCATTACTAGATTGGCGGCAAGGTCTCCTCATTTTACAGTTGAATTGGCTAGATGTAACTGTAAATCCTATAGTAAATTTCTTTTCTCGCATTTCTCGATTGTAGAACCTTCTTCCCCCTTCTTACTTCTCAATCAATTTTGATCTTCAAATATTTAAATGCAATGTCAATCGTTATCTTCTTAATTCTTATTCTTTTATTGTCCTCTATCCTTAATAGTAGTTTTTACTTCATATTCTCTAACACTCAGTAACCTTTTCTATAAATACTTTCATGGTAATTGTTCTGGTGAACTTTCCACCATAGTACCCAGACTTTTAAACGCAGTACTAGGTTGGCGGCTAGGTTTTATCATTTTCCTCTTGTACCTTAAGTTCTATGCTAACAGTTCCTTCTTTAGCACTTCTCGCTTATGAAACTCTCTTCTTGCTTCCAGTCAACGCTGATCTTCAAAAATTTAAATGTAATATCAATCGTTATCGTCTGCCGTCTTCATTCTTCTTCTTTCATTTTTTTCCCTCCTTATTAATGTTTTTTTTTCCTTTTTCTCATTCTTCAAAAATTTAAATGTAATATCAATCGTTATCGTCTGTCTTTTTGATTTTTTCTACTTTCATTGTCCTTCCTCATAATACTGTTTTTTTCCTTTTTCTCATTCTTCAAAAATTTAAATGTAATATCAATCGTTATCGTCTGTCTTTTTGATTTTTTCTACTTTCATTGTCCTTCCTCATAATAATGTTTTTTTTCTTTTTCTCATTCTTCAAAGATTTAAATGTAATATCAATCGTTATCGTCTGCCTTCTTGATTTTTCTTCTTTCATTGTTTTCCCTTCTTGATAACATTTTTTTATTTTTCTCATTCTTTCATACTCGTTATCCCATTGTATATTTATTGCCTTGAATTCTGTTTTGTAAAAAAAAAAGGCTTCCACAAGTATAATTAGTTTGAGGAACGCTGAAAGATAGTCAAATTTGCGTACATTTTTTTCACTTTGTTGTTCTTGTTTTATTCTTCGGTGCCTGGTGTCGAGGGGTGTCTCAATCTGAAATAAAAGATAGTACCTTGATAAAAGTGACCAAAAGTCTTAAATTAATCAATAGATTGGTCTTAAACGCGGGGAGGTCGGAAAATGGATTAATAAACGTCTCCCGTCACCACGCACCAAAGAGTACGTCTTGAGAAATATTTCGTTTTCTACATGAAATCTTTCTTCTCTTTACAGACTACACCATTCGTGACTGCAAGCTTTTAAACCCAACAGCGGATGACACCCTAAGTTTACTATGGGAGACCAGTTCTCAAGTTTTCCATTTGTGGTTCGGGCTGTTTTCAAACGAGAGCCAGTTGTCGCTTGAAAAAAAAATATCGACCCGACAATGGCATCAAACACAAAAGTAGACACCACATCGGAAATTTCCGAAATGGATGCTACAGAAGATGTGGCCCATTTGGTCGGAGACTCTCAGGAGCGTTTATCTTCAATACCTCCCGTTTCCCCATCCCCCTCGCCGCCATCATCTCTGCATCAGTCCCCGTCGATTGCAAGTGTGTGTCCCCCGTCCGCCTCTCCCTCAGATATTGCAACAGGTTGGGATGCTTCGATTGAGGCTGTCAGCTTTCATTTGGATATCCCATCATCTTCCAGTATGGTGGGCAACTTGAATAATCTCAATATCAAATCCCCGCTGTCATTACCAGACTCTCCGCTCTCGGAGAACTCCCTGACAAACGAATTGAGCTTTCCACCAGCTGCCAGCGCCGAGGTGTCATCTACAGATACATGTCCTAACAGGGGCGTTTTTACGACCTTAAGTCCCGATCTCGACTGCCCGAATAACCGGACGTCTTCGCGCAATTCAGACGGCGCCTCGGATGAGTCTACACCGGTGCCCGGCTCCATAGCCTCCCTCACTGGTGTTGGTGTGGTCCCCTCGGCTGACCTGGCGGCGGCGACGACAGACCAGCACAGCTCCGAGGAAGAACTTGAATGTATCAATCGCGAAAATAGCCACCCGGAGATGCGGAGGCGGTCTCAGGTCGGTGGTGGCGGCGGCGGCGGCGGCGGAGGCGGAGGAGGTGGTGGAGAAGTTGGTGGAGGAGGAGGGGGAGGAGGGGAAGTAGAAGAAGACACTGTGGGAGGTGGTAGCAGTAGCCATCACCAAAATCACCACCACCACCACCACCATCACCACCATCCCCACCACCCCCATCATGCCCATGGTCTCAGTCATCCCCATCATCACCACCATCATCATCACAGTCATGAGAACAACAATAATAATAACAGTAACAATAACAGCAGCTGTGGCAACAGACGGACCTGTCGCAGATGCATGGAGGACCCAGCCTCTCCTGCCATCGGTGAAACAACTTCACCCCCACCGCCACACAGCGGTAGCATTCTCATTAGCAATAGCGCCCTCTGCAATAACAACAACAACAATATAATATATAACCCTAATAATAATAATAATAACGCTAATATTAACAATGCCAGTGGTGCCGCTGCAGGTGCCGTCTCCTCTCTGATCCCCGCTAATAATACAGGCCCTAACGCCATCAGCTGTCAAGCGTTTTCTAACAACGAAAACACGAATAATAACAGTTACACGTCCGGCAATATGGCGGACAGTGCCGGGTCGTCCGATGAGGAGGTGAAAGAATTTATGCTCGACCCCAAACCGGTACTTTTTAGTGCAAGACCACCGGCCGGCATCCACAATGTAATGCGTACAACGGCTACCAACTTTCTCCTACCCAGCCAACCGTCTTTCGGCATTTGTGCGATTTCGCCACGGAAGAGACATCGGCTTACCTCGGCCCCCGACTCGTTAGACCTGGAAAATATGTCTGTGATCCAGAGACCTTGCCTCGACTTTGAAAAAATGCAGGTGAGTTGTATAATTTTTTATATATAGGTGCATTCATAGCCTACCAATGATTCGGTTGCTTCGACGTGGTGTAATGGTTAACAAGCTTGTCTAGCTAGATGAATTACAACTGAATAGTGAGTTCTATCCTGCCCCATACATTCAGTCTTTTACCACGACAAAGGAACACTTCGGCATAGTGTAATAGTTAACAAGATTTTATAGCTAGAACAATTACAGCAGTGGAGTGAGTTCGATCCTCACTGGGTGCCCCGTACTTTTCGATTTTTTTTTTATATGGACTTTTCATTAGTGCTTTTATCTCATAGTGTATGCGTGCGTCTGTGCGTGTGTTCATTCGTACGCGTGCATCCGTCTGCACGCATGTACGTACGTGTGTCGTGGTTATTTGACATTTTCGTTGTTTTTTTTTCACTTTACACTCACTCCTTATTTGTATTTTACCTTTTTCTCTTTTCCTCTTTTTTTCAACTGTAGCCATTTTGACTTCCAGTTTTCCATATATATTCTCTTGTTAAATCTCATATATATATATATATATATATATATATATATATATATATATATATATATATATAAACGCATGTACATCTATATCTATAATTCTCAAAATGTGTGTGTATGTATGTGCGTGTGTGTGTGTGTGATCGGATGTTGTTTATGCGTTTCAACAATTTTCATCGGATTTCGATCAATTTTTTTTTGTTTGATAGATAATTCTTCAGTGCCGCTTTTGAGTTCAAATTGGCTGGAAAAAATTACAACCTTGAAGGTGAAAAATCGAAAAAAAAATGTTGTTTTTTTTTACACTTTGCGAAAAAAATCAATGGAAAAATTTAACGTCTGTAAAAAATAGCGTACAATCAATCTAGTGACTTGAAATCTAACGCAAAAGATTATTAGAATTATAAATAAAAATATATTATAAATAAAACTTATCGTATTATTATGACGGTCCATGGAAGAGGTTCCTTCTTTGCAAGATTGAGAACGCAAAAATGGCCCTTTTCAGCCCCCCATTAAAATTTTTAGCCGCCATTTGGGGCTGTGCCTCAGTTTCACCTAGTTGTTGTTACTAATATCAATTTTCGGGTAGATGAAAAAAAATTAAACTGTTCTAAATGAACGGCAAAAATTCCTAATTTAGACGATGTTTGTCTACTTATTTTTAATAGGATCTTCTCGTAATTACGGACAAGATTTTAGTATCCTTATTAAAGAAAAAAAGAAAATTACTATGTTGATGAATATTCATTTTATTCCGAGTACTTTCGACATTAACAAAATGTTGTCTTCAGAGTCTTGTTTTTTTCTAAGACAAAGAATTGTGTTTATAATGAAAATTCAATTTTTACGTGTAAAGTGAAAATCGCTAAAGTTATGTAGTGTATCATTTTTTTAATGTTTATAATAAGACACCAGGAGTCTTTAAACAAAATTGCAGTTTTTGTAATGCTATAATAAGCACATGTTATAATTTTGAATAAATATTATTTGCTCTACTTAGTATTGAGCACTCTTTTAAGAATAGTGTCATTGGTTATCGGAATTTTATTCCATCTGTACCAACCCTGTAATTGTATATATATATATAAGTTATGAAAAACTTGGTAATCCGTATGGGTAGTCCCAAGGAGGATGAAATCCTAAGAGCTTAATGTAAATCCAGAGCTAATATTTTAAAGAAAAACAGACCACTTTAACGTACCATTATAATAATTTATTTCACCAGAGCCCTTTTTGATGGGTAGTGTATGTTTTTGAATTTAACAGAGAGTGTAAAAGGGGTAGTTAAAGAGACATGGTAGAGTTTAGGGAGGGATTAATTTCATATCTCTCTCAATCATACTTAGTATTGGGGGAGGAGGAGTGACCAGACCATGACCTATTTAAACGGTTAACTTAACGGAAGTGATATATTGAAATGGGAGGGGAGAAGGGAAAAAAGAAAAAAAGAAAAAGAAAAAAGAAAAAAGAGGGAAGTAAAGAGAAAGAGACTGTAAATGGGTATTACATATGAAGAAGAAGATTGGTAAGTTTTAGCAATTTATGTAAAAAATAGATTTTAATATTTGATAGTAATTTAGATGTCTAAAACAACCACGAAGAAATTAATTTGATGCTTGCTAGCAATTTAAATATTTAACTTTTTTACAAATAATTTAGGGATTTAATATAAGTTAAATACTGTATTTATTAACACATTCATAGAGAACACATTAAAAAAAGTTTTAAACTATAACAGTTTGTTTACCCAACCAATATTACTCTTTTAATTTTGTAAAAGACCGTTACGGTGACATCTTTATCAGTTTGAATCTAATTTATGAATGTAATCTGTAATTATTTTTAGATGTGTAAACTTTCTTACTTAAAGTTTAGGTTTCGAATTAAGATGGAGTAATATTTGAAAGTAATATTAAAGATTTTGTTTTTTTCATATATATACAACATATATACTTATACAAATCCTACATATACATACGTTCATTTACATGTGCAATTACACACATAGTCATACACATGTATCGATATACACAGGTACCTATACATATTCATACATAAATACATACACATGCATTTACAAATAATTACATATATTTATATTTAAATCTATTTAAATTTTTTCCTTTAATTTCACAGTTAAGGTTTAACGTTAGGTGATGACTTAAGTGTTTAAATATCCAAACAAATATTTCTAATTTTAATATTTTACTATCAATATTGATAGTTAAAGATTGATATATTTGAATTTAAATTAAAATATCAATTTAAAATGAAAATGTTTATGCTATAATTTTCGAAAAAATGATTATTTGCCCTACTCACTCTGTAGTGAGCACTCTTTTAAGAATAGCGTTTTTGGTTATCGGAATTTTATTCCATCAGTACCAATCTGTATATATATATATATATATATATATATATATATATATATATATATGTGTGTGTGTGTGTGTGTGTGTGTGTGTGTTGAAAGACAATTTAAAACGTCTAAACTTTGATCTGAAAACCTGGGAAGCCCAAGCATCAAACACAAAGGAGTGGCGTAAGACATGATTTTTAAGATCGTAGACTGAAGTACCGTGTCAAGCTCTGAAGCAGAGACACCATCAAAAACCTGCTTTAAAAAATTTCAGCTGTCAGTTTGGCTTTGTCGCCCGCAGCAAGGCTGGGCTAATATCGTACTTCAGAAAGCACACATGAAATATGTTTTTCCCTTACCTGATTTTCTCCACAATAGCCCTAGCTAGTATGCATAAGTGTAAAACGAAAGACACTGCTGACCCTCATTTACAGTTCACGATAGGAGAGTTCACAATATATATATATATATATATATATATATATATATATATATATATATATATATATGAAGAAATATACTCTTAAGGAGTGCTATATTTATGGGATAAAGTGCTAGACGCAATATTCTTCAATAGTTTCATGCTAGACGCCATCGTCAGGCTTGACGATGGTGTCTAGCATGAAACAGCCTCTCGCCTCTAAGTGTTGACTTCAATGTTCACTTTCATATATATATATATATATATATATATATATATATATATATATATATTTATGGTATGATATATTAAATTTTATATGCACTGTTCCTTGTAATCGGTGTAAAAGCTTTGCAGTTTTGATAGTTATTGAAGAATGGTTTAACCGAGCCTTCTCTCTCTCTCTCTCTTTCTCTGGTACTTTTTCATTGCCATCAACCGTCGTGACATGCCAGAGAGAAGTGCTTTTGCCATGATATCTGACAATGCAGGTAAAAGTGGATTCATGCTTTCCACGCATAGACATCAGTGGTAAATTTAACATGATCAAAAATCGAAATTCTACTTGAACGACGATCACTGGCTCCTATTTTTCGCGGCATTGGAAAGAAAAGCGTATATTTTTACCCAGGTAAGCACAAGTTGAATCGGCAGAAATGAAAATCGATACACCAATTAAAAAGTCATTCCCGGTTCTCGTTTGTTAATCGAATATTGATTCCTTGCAAGCACGTTGCAAATATTTCTCTTTATATATGTGGAAGTGCGGGTGGTGTAATGGGTAGCAGTTCAGAAGGAGAAATCGGACAGCTGTTCGAATAATAGTCAAGTTAATATGCTCGGGAAAGTGATGCATTTGTCTCGCCTCTTCTTTAAAGCTTAAATAGTAGTTCTGGCTGGAATATCTAGCCATGGCTGGCCACCAGTCTATGAGAAAGATCACTTTGTATTCAAGATCGTAACAATAGAATTAAATTATCAGCCATTGGTCATACTTTTTTTTATTTATGTATGTATACATATCAATCAGCTCATATCTATCTTTCTATCTATCTATCTATCTATCTATCTATCTATCTATCTATCTATATATTCAAAATTATAACATATGCATGTTATAACATCACTACAAAAATTGCAATTTTGTTTCAACACTGGTGTCTTGTCAAGTGATGGTGTTGATTGCAAAACTGCACAAAACTATGCCAACGAGCGGGCATGTGTCCCTTTGAAGTTTTTTTGCAATCAACACCATCACTTGGTAAGACACTACAATCCCTGCCTATCCATCTCTCTCTCTCTCTCTCTCTCTCTATCTATCTATCTATCTATCTCACTCTGTTCATACGTATCTATCTATCTATCTATCTATCTATCTCTCTCTCTCTCTCTCTCTCTCTTTCTCTCTCTATCTATCTATCTATCTCAGCTTGTCCATATCTATCTATCCGAGTGTAACGGATAGCGGTCAGAATCAGAAATTGGAAGACCAAGTTCGAATTCAAAAAGTGTTCGTTACATTCACTTAGTTGCAAATTTAATGTATGTACCCATCTCTTCTCCCTCAGCTATGGATTAAACAGCAGGACAGACTAAGCCCACTAACTGTAGTTAACAATCAGTATTTGTAAAAGACAACACTAATTTCAAATTCACTAGTTACCCTTTGGCAAGGTATGGCACCCAGAAGCTCCCAAACCCCGTCAGTGTTATGGTGAAAATTATCGGCAGGATGAAGGTTGATGGGGAAGAATTTACCAAACCACAGTTGCGGCATTGAATTGCAATGATGCAATGCAAAAATGATCCCTCGCTCTGGAAAATGGATAAGAAATTATTCCAAGCTCGATGGAAGCTGCGGGAACTCAGAGAGCAGTGCCATGTGCCTCCTAAGATACGTGCGCAATTGAAACCCCTAGGATGACACATGTCAACAGCACCAGGAAAAAAAACTGTGGATACTATGTGGCGTAGTGACGGACGAGTTAATCATTCAGCCAGTTTATAGTTTATTTAATTCACTTAAACACAGAAACCACAGATCATGGCTCTCTACAACTTCCTATCCCTTGTTGCTCTTAGCAGTTTTCCTCCTTTGCTGATACTTCCCCCTCACGTTCTGCCATCCATTCACACACATTTATCAAGTAAATAGCTCACTGCTTTCCTCTATTTCTCTTGCCTTGTGAGGGTCAAATTTTCCTAGCGCCTTTTCCTCATTATATGTCCAAGAAATTTCAGCCGTCTTTTCCTGGTTCTGAGTAGGAGTCATCTTTCTGTTGCTATTTTCTTCCTCGTTGCTTTCATCGTTTCGTTCGTTGAATCCTCATTATCCTTTAGTGAAACAGCGTTTCAGTTTCCTTCCAGTTTCGTCCTCATCCGTGTGGATATTGTCCGGTATTCACTGCCATATAAGGGAATGGATAACATATACTAAAAAAAACAACACCTTCAAATTCAAAGGATGGATGAAAATTATTGGAGGTTCAATAGCCCTCAAACATAATGGATTCTATAGCTATGTATCCAGCAAGCATGTTGGTGACATGTCATTGCTTGTTGAGGGTGATTCCTAGACAGAAGTAAATGTGCTGGGTAGAAGGATCTCCCTATTGAATGTATCGTCACATGTACTTATCAGGGCAAGTTGGAGGCTGTGGTTTGACCTACAGAGGGATGGGTTCCGCCTGATTAACTTCTCCAAGAAACCATACACAAGAATGAGTACATCTCTCGCTTTAAATCCAGATAAAGGCGGGAATAAGCAGCATAGTGACCCTCTAACCCCACCCAATCATAATGATCATACGCATTAGTAATTTCTATATAAAACTTGTTTTGAGTGATAAAATTAAATTCATTAACACATTTACTGCTGCCTTGGATTTTCTGATCATTCCACAATGTCATCTCATTCCAAATAAAGATTTATTTAATATTTTTTTTGATATTTTCAAAATCGGGTATGATATACCCATGATTAGTAGTGTTGGAATTTTTGGGTATCCTGGTGTATTAGTGAGCCAGCCAAAATGAGCTGACTCATTTTATAGTTCACCAATTGAAGGGTTAACCAATCAGAAGGCTCAAAATATTCAATGCGACGTGTATAAAGGCGGCCATGTTTCTTTTTCCGAATATTCGCTGCCAGCCTTTGATATCGAAGACTGAAGAATTACGGAACAGCTTCTGGTGGTATTGGCGATATAGTCAGATTCAGTAGAGTGTCTGACTCGTGAGTGTTAATCTTTAACGTTGTTTCATTGAACAGAATACGTACTGCGCTGTATTCTATATTCATAGAATATGGCGAACATGGTCAAAAAGTTTGGCGTAACTTTAATTGAGGTTTAGTGTTCTGGAGTTAATCCAGCATTCTCTTCTTGATTTCTAACGAAGTTTTTCTTTTCGTTTCTCAACACCTTGCTTAACTATTGTAACGTTCCTTTCGCTAGTCCAGTGCGTACTTCGGATCTCGGTGTCATATTTTCTTTCCTAGATGATTTGCGCCTGCTTGATGTCGACACATCCATTTTGTAATTCCCATTTGGGGCTTTTTCTCTTTCTGATGAGCATTCCTTTCTGTCTTCTAGCAATTAAAGGTTAGTTTCTTTTTCTTGCTTTCTTCTGTCATCCTCTCTAGGAGTTCCTGTAATTTCTTTTCTGAGAGTCGGGTATCAATATGCCTTATATTGTTAAGATTATACCCACTGGGTGTAATATATGGGCACGTGGCCCGGTGGTTAGAAGATTCACATACTATGAAACCCGGGTTCGAATCTCGCCATAATCGAATTGTCAGGAAGGAAACTTACAGATGTTATCAGACTGGAGGGGTCGATCCCAGCGTACCTTGTGAGTGAAAATGGGTAGACGGAACACTTGGGGGCCGTCGATAGCTGTACTAGCACGAAGTCACACGTCATCATGGCCGAGGCCTTGAACGTGCTGACTTTGTTCAAATTATTGATCACGTTAGATAACACGCTCTTTCCCAGAAACTGTAATTAAGTTCTGCTCAGTATAGTTGCAGTATAAACCACGTTCGCTTTCTGGCCATGAGACCCGGGTTCGAATCTCACCATAGCCGATTTGTCAAGAATGAGCCTTCCTGATGTTATCGGAATGGTGGGATCATTCGGGTCATTGAGAGCTGTACTAGCACGAAGCCACAAGTCATCGGACCGAGGGCTTGAGCGTGCTGGCCTTGTTCAAATTGATGATCACGCTAGATGACATGCTCTCTCCCAGAAACTGTAACTAAGTTCATTTTCTAACATACCAACAGAAAATGAATTCAGTAATCCTTGGGAGTGTCCCCCGTCGCTGTCGAAGTTGAATAAATCCGGAAAGAAGATATACCCTTGCCGCATGTTTTTTTTCTATTCTTATGTAGCTACTCAATTCAATTTCTAACATACCAACAGAAAATGAATTCAGTAATCCTTGGGAGTGTCCCCCGTCGCTGTCGAAGTTGAATAAATCCGGAAAGGAGATATACCCTTGCCGCATGTTTTTTTTTCTATTCTTATGTAGCTACTCAATTCAATTTCTAACATACCAACAGAAAATGAATTCAGTAATCCTTGGGAGTGTCCCCCGTCGCTGTCGAAGTTGAATAAATCCGGAAAGAAGATATACCCTTGCCGCATGTTTTTTTCTTTTTTCGTGTAGCGACTTAATTCATTTTCTGTTGGTATGATAGAAAATGAATTGAGTAGCTACACAAGAACAAAGTGGGGTTTGAGACAAGGATATGTCTTCTCCAGGAATGCTTAGCTTGTAGTATAATTTCTGATTTCTTTTGTCTATATATTCTTTAGATAATTCGAACTAGTTCTCTCATACGGATTTATGTACTTGCTCTTATAGACATATATTATAGATTCTATTATCGTTTCGGTCAAATACCGTCTGGCCATCATCAGGTATGGATATATTTTCTGTAATCCCATTTAATGTTCGTTCCTGTTGAAATAGTTTTACTACCTGATCCAAGATCTGAACATACAACCACAAGATTACAGTAGTAAATCTTTCACCAACACCAACATATTTACTACGCCACCCTTCCGAAGAATATAAATAGTGTATTCTTGGAGCTTTTAATTCTAGTGGCAGATGGTTTGGATATTTGGTTATCATGACAGCTTCGTACTAATTTTGGAAAGCTTGTATTTTTGAGACGAGGAATTATAAGAACTATAATTCCTGATTCTCAAAGTGGAATTTTTAAGTGGAACATTTCGAGAATGAGTTATTAAGAGTTGCTTTTTTTCCCTAGTGTATCCGGGTGAGTATGAGTGTGAGTGTAAGTTAATACATACGGTGCATATACAGTATGTATATATCGATATATTTGCGTGAATGTATGTTTATAAAATTAAACCCGAATATTAACATTATGACATTAACTCGGGGTTATATGAAGAATAAAATTTGAATTTAAATTAAAAAAGGAATTAGAACACGGTTCTGTCTCTACCCTCAAAATCGAAATGATTTGATAATTCTCCGCCCATATATCAAACTGTTCACACGCCAAAATAACTCAATCTTCCATTGTTTAAAGTTGAGATTAAAAGACCAAATCCTAAGTTTTGATTTTACACCATTACATTCAGAGCCATTGCTCCAAAACTCAAAACATATTCGGCTGACATATCCGTCAGAAACGAAATCAAATACATATGCTCGGACCAGTCCAATTCAAGGTCACACCTAACCTCTCAACAAATAACACACACCAATCAATTCCAAATCGTCGCCTTGAAATTTACAAAGTACAATACCTGCCAATAACAAGTTACCTTGTTATAGGCACAACGTTTCGACCAAGTACCTTCTGGTCATTTTTTGATTTGTATTGGTTGATTGACTGATATGGGATATCAGTTGATCAATATTTACACTAATTATATTCGAAATATTTTCCTAATTTTTGTTTTCTTTATCACGTTTAGGTCGTTGTGTCCCTCTCGGGCTTCCTTAGATGTGTATCGATTTGGTTAATCTACAGGGAATTCCAAACTGAACCCTTTATTTAGTTCTTATTTGTTGATCATTGCCCTATTTTGTTCTTGTGACGCCAGTTCTGGTTCGTTCCTACTAATTGAACTCACGACAAAAAACTATTTAACCGACGGCTATATTTACACCACCTCGAAGTATACCAATAGTGTTTTCTTGGAGGCTTTAAATTTGATGTTATATGCGTTCATCATTTGGTTATCGTGACATTTTTGTAGCGCTTTTGATGATTTTGCATCTCATTATAGACAATGCTTCGGCCATGTTCGTTTTGGCTATTTTCTGCTGCGTAGGGATCTCTTGATTGTTACATTATTTTTATTTTTACTATTTCAGTTTTTCTTCGTTCCTCCATAATCACTCACACAGCCAACGCTTATATACACGACTCCATCTTCCCAAAGGACAATATTTTTGTGTTTTTGGAGCCGTTAAATCCAATATCATCGGTTTTCGGAAATTGTAGAAAAAATTGTTTGATTTTTGCAGTGTGGAATAAAATAGATATGAACAGAATGCGAGGCAGACATATAAATATGAACAAACAGTGAGATAGACAGATAAATACATATGAACAAACGGCAAGATATATATATATATATATATATATATATATATATATATATATATATATATATGAACAGATGGCGAGACGGACAGACTGACAATTAAACATATATAAACAGAATTCGAAAGGGATAGACAGATACGAACAGACGACGAGATAGACAGACAGACAGATATGAACAGACTGCCAGACATACAGGCAGATATGAACAGACAAACAGACAGACAGACAGATATGAACAGACTGCCAGACATGCAGGCAGATATGAACAGACAGACAGACAGATATGAACAGAGTGTTAGATAAATATCAACAAACATAAAGATATGAACAAACGACAAGCTTAACACACACACACACACACACACACACACACATATATATATATATATATATATATATATATATATATATATATATATATATATATATGAATAGATGGTGAGACAGACAAACAATTAAACATATATAAACAGAATTCGAAAGGATTAGACAGATATGGACAGACGGCGAGATAGTCAGATATAAACAGCCTTTAAGATACCTAGAAACATACTGCAAGATAGACAGACAAACATACATATATAAATAGATTGCTAGACAGACACGATATACACAGACAGACTGACAGATCGATATATATGAACAGACTGCGTGACAGAAAAATAGCAAATTGCTAGATAGACAGACGGTTGAAAATAGTCTGCATGATTGACAGACAGACAGACAGATAAATATGAACGGACTGTGAGATAAGCAGGTAAATATGAACAGACAGCGAGATACACTATTTATATTATCCGGGCTATTTTTCTCATCTTTGTTGAAATCATAGACAAAGGAATCAGCACATATGCTAGGCCACAAATATCTCGTCAGCCGACCAAGCATAGACATGAATACAATATGGGAACCAGTAATGAGTGCCAGAGAAAAGCAATATCAACGAAAATTGCAATATGATCTCTGGTAAAAATATATGATAATAGCAAAAATTGCAATATGAGCACTGGTAATACCTGATAAGGGCAGTGGAGAACTTGGAGACAGATATCCAGAATTGAATAGATTTGAGATAGCCGTATATGAATCGACTGCGAGATACATAGACAGACAGATGTGAAGAGACTGCGAGACAAGCAGACATGAAAGGATTGGCGTAGACCTGTAGGTACTCCGTAATCCCACTAAATAATCATTATTGATTTCTCTGCTAATTCCTTCCTCATCCTGTTCTTCCCTTTTAATTAAAGGACCCTGTAGTCGATGTTACAAAGTAGATTGCATTTAACCGAATCAATCCATATTAGCTCGACCAAATAGATCATTATTACAATAAGAATACGTCTTGGGGTTAATAATGAGCGGAAGGGTTGGGATGTGGGCGAAAGAGATGAGACGATGTTAATATCCACGACGCGAAACAGCCGATGTCAACCCAATCACGACGTCTTTACTCCAGATCACGCGATCTATACAAACACACACACACACACGTAGGTAGCCATTCAGCCGTAGACCTATTCGCGTAGAACACCTGACCAATGATCAATCTGTAGCATGACTCCTAGACTGCCGGGTTCCATTCTCACTAGCGTCCCCACTATTATAAACTGGCGGACTAATTTCAATTCCAAGTCCTCCCATTATGGCAGCACCTTCAAACACAATTCGAGGAAAGCAAGAAGGAAAGACGATATTAAAAATATAAAATGGCGACTATTTACCCATCACACCCTGTACATATCCCTCAATAGAGACTCTTTTCTAAGTGGGATGTTAGGCCAACATACCTCAGAGGATCCAAGGCTAGTGTGAGGCTTGACAAGAGCTAAATGAGGAGGTAAAAGACAAAAAAGTAAAGGTGAATGAGATTCATTAGGAAAGCGAGTAAGGAACATACCCTACATGATCCAAGGCTAAAATTTGAACAGAATTTACGAGTAAAACATTCTTCTTTATCAAAATATGTTAACAGCCGAGATTACGTGAAAGAGAGGAAAGATAGAAGACTTGCTCTTATTTAAGACACTATTGCACAACCGCCAGTAGTCACGAGTGCCAAACTTGTTAGAGGCTATGCGTCGTCTCATTCTATCAGAAACCAAAGACTTAAACACTTTGATGACCTGTCTATAATTATTACAAGTAGACGTTTCTTGTGATTCTAACTATGACGCTGGTACAAAAAAAAAAACCCCAAAAAAACAAAAACGGATTCCTGTGGGTTATAACGGTTGAAATGGCCGGTGTGAACCAAGGAAAATATTTTGGTTTCGGGTCAGGCCGATTTTACCCAAAGAAGAAACCTCAGTGACACAATTCTTAATAGGAAAGTTAAGCATATCATTCCAAGGGGCGTCTCGAAGAAAGTCACAAAATGAATCCTAATCAGTACACTGGTAGCAAAAAGAAGCTGGACTAGAATTGCCAAAAAAGAGAGAGGTGTGAGGCTCGACAAGAGCTAGATGAGGAGGTAAAGAACACAAAAAGTAAAGGTGAATTTTAATAAGATTCATTAGGAAAACGAGTAGGGAAATTCACTATTTGACATAAATTAAGCAACGGAAAACTTGAAAGACTAACTACCGAATACTTATTCCTAACACTAAGTACTCAGCTGTTCCGTCAGAGATGCAACAATGCAAGCCTATCCAAATTCTATCGCGGTTTCCATGGCTAATATTCAGATAAACTAAACCTAAAAATAGAGAATTGTTGCCAGATATGGTCAAAGGTTGCCTATGCTAATCCTTACTTTCCAGACATTGTAGAATTCAATCACGGTGACGAAGCCAACTAAGGAGTTACGTATTTATAGTCTGCGAGCTCTTTTCTACAGACGGAACTTGGCAAGTCTATCGCTACTCAATAGGCATTTGCGCGGTAAAAGTTTAAATGAGGTCCATTCTTCATTTCCATCAGTTCAGATCTTTACAGCGAAGACACACAATGCTCCCGACAAATATTCGAAAATTTAGTTCGAAACAAAGACAAGACTTCTAAACTGCTATGTAACATCAGTTCTCCTATATAACAGTGAACGCTGGACAATTTCTTTGCGGATGAAGAGACTTGAAGCAATTGAAACAAAGAAAAGAGTACTGAACTGTTACGTAATATCAGTCCTCCTATATGGCAGTAAATGCTGGACAATCTCACAGATGAAGAAGAGAGCTGAAGCAACAGAAACAAAGAAAAGAGTATTAAACTGTTACGTAATATCGGTCCTCCTATATGGCAGTGAATGCTAGACAATCTCCTCACAGATGAAGAAGAGACTTGAAGCAACAGAAACAAAGAAAAGAGTACTGAACTGTTACATAATATCAGTCCTCCTATATGGCAGTGAATGCTGGACAATCTTCTCACAGATGAAGAAGAGACTTGAAGCAACAGAAACAAAAGCATCTCCGTGTCCTTGTAGCTGATGATTTATTTGTCCCCCTATAACTATTTAGCTACAGAGGAAACGTTGTCAGCCACTCCCTGCTCTGTCGCTCTTTCCATGGAAAGTGTTCAAACGAACTACATTCTTTCATTCCATCTCACGGCTAAGACTCTCCGTGCCATAGTTTTGCAAACCACCCTCGTTCCCTTCTTATTCCGTTAGTGAGTTGTTTCCACGCGAGCAACTTCTCGCCACGAATTGCTGATTAGTCGAACCGACTCCCAAGTGGATGCTTTCCCGATCTCTATAATCATAAGCCTTTTAAGTCAAGTGTTAACTATTACTTTTTATAACTATTAACTAATCCTTGTCTTTTATACTGATTGATAATTGATCTTTGGCCTTGTATAGTGTGAACATTATTGTATTTTTTTTTAAATTAATCGCTCGTGATGGAGATTGGATAGTTAGGGAACAGTTGTGATAAAAAAAAAGTATCATTAATTTTTCCATGATGTGAAGTGATTTCTTATCGATCGAAATTCGAATTCCTAGCAAAAATTTGATTACGTTTCAATTTATTAGAGTTCGATATCTTCAAGTCATTCACCCTGAAAAAGATCAAAATGAATCTCGATTTCAACCAATCACTTTACAAATTCGCTTTTCTCCTCATTTTTGAATTGTAGAATTGTCTTCTGAATATGCCACATTGGCCCGATTTTTCAGCCATTTCGTTGGCTCCGCCCACCGGGAATAGCAGCACATTGAGGCTGTGTTAGCATGCATGGCAGTCTCGTGTCAGGGTGACATCCGACAAGAAGACGAACAAGAGCTGTCGCTGCTTCAGGAAGCGGGCTGATCAGCATCGTCCGTTTAAAGCATTCAACCTCTAAACTCTTCCCACCTATTTTTAAGCTTCTTTTTCACTTCCTGGCGCCCGGTTCACCCTACCTCATCGATCTTATCCTCATTGTAGGCACCCTTTCTGTCATCGTCGTCGCTTCAACCCAAGCTGAGACTACTTGCCTGCCGAGAGGAAGCTACAATCGATAATCTGTATGCAAAAGCGATAAGACACGCACTGATTGCGAAATGGAGAGATCTTTTTTTACATTTTACGGGCAACTGGATTGCCAGAGATTTTTTTTTTTTTTTGGGAAGCTTTTATTTCGTCATAAGAGATAAAAAATTGCAAAAATTCCTCTCAAAACCCGGTTATCCTCACAACATTGTGAACAACATGACCAGCTTGAGTGTTACACACTGAGGACGTCAAAAGCAAACGAGAGCGCAATTTAAACTAACTAGCTCCGTGGCTTCCAACGCGAGTCGCCAGCGGCTGGGGTATTTATTTTTTAAAAGGTTCGGCGAGCGGAGAGGAATCGAAAAATGAATTAACAGTGAATTTTTTCTAGTGACTCTATGTGAGAATGAGTGTGTGTGAGTATTAATACATATGCACTATGCATAAATAAAATGTTTGTGTGTATGTTTGTACATATATACTTACGTATATACTATATATATATATATATATATATATATATATATATATATTCGATTCCCTCGGTAGTGGATGCGCACTGCTGATGAGTCCCAATTATAGGACGAAACGGCCGTCCAGTGCTTCCTGAGGTTTCTATCAGACTCGATGAATCAATTAATATATATATATATATATATATATATATATATATATATATATATATATATATATATATATATGAAATGGACTAAGTCCGACATTTATTTTAATATATTTATTTTTTCTGTCTATATTACTGAGACGAGGTATTACATACACTATTTACATTATTCGGGTTATTGTCCTCATCTTTGTCGCCATATTTATTACAACGTTTTGGCCGTTGTACGCTCCGGCCTTCTTCAGGTGGTTGGAATGTCGAACTGAACACTTTATTTCGCTCACTGGGGTAGACTGTTCTAGTTCCACGTGCCGAATTTATTTTTCTCCACTGCCTTAACCGGGTATTGAACACACGCTCTTTAGATCCTGTCACTGGATCTAAACAACGCCTCTATCCACTGCGCCATGTGTCCTTGAGGACAGTGGATAAAGGCGTTATCAATCTAGTTGTCTTATCAACAAGATTTTCCTTAAACACATCCTTGATAATGGCTAGAGAAGTAGCTGTAAGCGCTCAGAACAATTATCTACAATCCCTATATACTTTAACCTCAAGAACACGGAAAAATTTTAGGTTTCTGGAAAAATCTTCTTTGGGCGTTTTCAATGAAAGATGCATATATATATATATATATATATATATATATATATATATATAATTATTCGAAAATTATAAGATAAACAGGTTATAAAATCACTACAAAAATATACATTTTGTTTCAACATCACTTGATAAGACACCAGAGGTGTTGAAACAAAATGGCTATTGTTGTAGTGATTTTATAACATGTTTATCGTATAATTTTCGAATGAATAATTATATTTGCTCTACTCTGATGTGAGCACTCTTTTAAGAATAGTATTTGTTGGTTATTGGAATTATTTCGTATACACCAATCCTATACTTGGATATATATATATATATATATATATATATATATATATATATATATATATATATATATATATATATATATATGAGCCTAAAGAGCTAGGCAAACTTATCTAGGTTTCACCTACTCGGATCGTGAAGGTAATCTGGTCAGAGTACCCTGACGATCCGCGTAGGTGAAACCTAGCTAGTATTGCCTGGCACTTTAGGTTCATAGTTAGATTTGCTCTGCTTAGTGTATTGGGCACTTTGCTTAGTTATTTTTTCTTTACTGGTGTTGGAGGTTTTTTCTTTGGACTCTGAGCTTGGATTCTGGACGATTGTTTTCGCCTGAATTACATGTTCTTAGTTCTTTCTTTTTTATTTTTTATTTTTCCTTGGGCATTGGTTTGTTCATTTACAAGCCAAAACACCTCAGGTTTTTCCAGACGAGTATAATTACTTATATTTATAAGATTATATATATATATATATATATATATATATATATATATATATATATATATATATATCAATGTGTAGGAGAACGAACAGTAGGATTACAGCGTTCAAAACATTAATTCAAAAATAGTGCTCAATACATAAAGTAGAGCCGTAAATATTTATTTATCCTATGCAGTGTTACATTAGAACATGCACATATCCACTTCAAAATTGTACATTTTTGTTTCAACGTCAAAAGAAAGGGTATATTTTTGTTTCAACATCAAAAAAAGGGGAAACCCTTTATGGACGTCTCATCCGGTGGGGAATCGCTTAGAAACCCCATAATTCCCCATCTGATGAGACGTCTAAAAAGGTTTTCATACCTTTCTTAATGGTATTAGCACGTAAGTGAATGTAATGGATTTACCCTTGGGAAAGGTATGAATCCTCTTCTTCTCCCCCCAGCTATGGGTAAATAGCAGGACAGACCAGGTTCTATAGTCTTGGATGGCAACTTGTCTGCCGCAGAAAAAAATGGCAACCTACTGCGGGGAAAAAAATCTGCATCGTCAGTCATGTATCGAAAGGTACAGGATCGCCTAAGCGTATCACACATGGCACGTAACTGAATGACTGTAATCATTTCACTTGATAACATGTGTTTATATATGTATTTTGTCCTCGTTTTAGCGTGAGGAATCTGCTCCCAAAGTTCGTAAAATGCCTTGTGTTATAGCCTATATATATATATATATATATATATATATATATATATATATATATATATATATATATATATGAGACGGGATCAAATGAAATAATTTGGCACTTGTATTGAAAATTCTTACTCTGAGATCTTTTGCATGCACCAACTAATCCTTGGCGACATTCTTGTTAACGGCATGTCATTTCTTTTCTTTCCAGAAAACTCTAATGCGCAAACACAACTCGCACAGTGTCAGCCGTGCCAAGATTGTAAAAATTAAAGTGAGTATAATATATATAATCATCCCCTTACAACGAGCCCAATTCATGAAATCATCTTCCTCAGCTATAGATTAAAAAGCACAACAAATTAAACTTCTCAGACAACCCCTTTAAACTCGCTCGTAATACGCAAAAAACAAAACAGGCCATAACTTCGATTTTATAAATGCCATCCTAATTAAAAAAGATCATAATTCTTTACGCAGGAAATATTTCGAGGGAATACTTGTAAATATTGTACCGTCCAGGAACGCACGTTGAACATATTTTATAAAGTGTAACCCGGATATAAGAGAAACTCGGATATAAGAGGGATTTTCTCTGGTTCCAAATTAGAGCCATAATTACCTAAACAAAATAGACCAAACCCGGATATGAGAGAAACTCGGATATAAGAGACTTCTTCTCCGGTCCCGACAACTCTCTTATATCCGGATTACACTGTATCTCTAACTATTTATAAAAATAGAATCTCAGAAAATAGCCTAAGAAAAGTCTACCGACTACATCCGGTGTAACATAAAGTTTTTCCCCTTCACAAACAAAAAAACACCCCTTAAGCCACATGCCGGCAATCACCAAAGACGAATAAAAAAATGCCGACTATTTCCACCCCTTCACACGCACAAACGAATATACATTATAATCACACATAGACAAACTAGAATCATGATACACATACACACATGAATGGAACACACGAACACTCTTTGACAGGACAGATGCACGTGAGGTCTACGTAATCAATGAAGAACAAATAACACAAGAATTAAATGTATGAGGATTTCACACATGAAATGACGCACTTTCTAGGAAATGAATAAAAAGCACCTGAAATAATTAATTTATTTAGTTAAAAGAGGCACCACACGAGGCCGTCAGGTCGAAGCCAAGGTTGAGTATTCAACTGACCTCCTGCTTTTTAAAGATAAAAACATGTACATGTTATATTTACTTTCATTTCATTTTTTTCACACTTGTATTCAGCAGTGTTTAATACTACTGTTTCCTGGAGAGTTTCAACATTGACCATTAACCTTATATATATATATATATATATATATATATATATATATATATATATATATATGGAGAGAGAGAGAATATTAGTGGTCAATATATATATATATATATATATATATATATATATGTATATATGTATGAAGAAATATAGTCTTAAGATGTGCTATATTTATGGGATAAAGTGCTCAATATCAGAGATATCAGGTGGCCTGAGGATTGCATATAGCATGAAACAACCTGTCGCCTCTAAGTGTTGACTTCTATGTTCCCTTATATATATATATATATATATATATATATATATATATGAATTCCCAAGAGGATAGAATCCAGGTAGAACTCAATGTCCAGGACAGAGTAAGAATATAA
The DNA here is from genome assembly GCA_963932145.1 of Acanthosepion lycidas. Taxonomy (NCBI): domain Eukaryota; kingdom Metazoa; phylum Mollusca; class Cephalopoda; order Sepiida; family Sepiidae; genus Acanthosepion; species Acanthosepion lycidas. The sequence goes on from OZ010589.1 coordinate 15,913,592, forward strand.
TATAAAAGGCTCAAACACTAATATTCCACGGTTATAATTTATTACATTGCAATCGTAATCACGATCCAATTCATCAGACCTACAAATTAATGTTAGAGTGCGCAGGTTACATTTTATATCATAAAGAAAAAATATATACAAATTATACATAAAGTACAATAAATAACATAATTAAAAAACATTCGGTCTTCACATATTTCGTCTGAGTGTTTGCCTATGTATGGGAAAATTGCGCCTTGAGGATGACAATTTGATTTTGTCGAAAGTACTTGGCCTGTGTCTTCCGCGTGAAAACAACTCGAATATAAGGATCTTATTATTCAAGGAATTGATAGTAAGTTAATGTCTCATTAAATTCTGTTAGCGAAGTGATTACGCCATTAATCACATTAACATTGCTATTTAATTCTTAGTATAAATTGTTTCTTTATGATATATATATATATATATATATATATATATATATATATATATATATATATATATTAAAAATCGGCATTCTTATCTTTTAATGGCCCTTGTGTGTTCTTAGATCTATTTCCATTTTCTTGTGTTTTTGTCAGCATGCGTGTATATATGCGTGTATATATGTATATTCCATCTCCATACATATACATTGTCTTATTACAAGGAATTAGTAAAACATGCGAGACCAGAAACACACGTAGCAAAAATTATAGAAAATAAAGCATAATATTTTTTTAAAAACAATCCACATTGCAACCAAAAACGTTTGCGGTTTCTCTCTTCTTTTTAATATACACACTTTTCTCTCGTTAACCTCTTTATATATATATATATATATATATATATATATATATATATATATATTAAAAAATATTATTCATTCGCTACATAAGAGTTCTCATGTTTCAAAAACGTGAGCCGAAAACCTCAATATAACTATTAAACTTAAATTGAATTAAAGTATTAAACCCTGTTTCATCCTCAAACGAAAATTTAAAAGTAAAATGGAAAATAATAAATAGAACAAGTACTTGTAAAATCTGGGATGACCCATGCCATTTATGACTGCATCAAAAACTACACATTATTAAGTTTCTAAATAATGAAAATTTATTAAACCATAGACATGAGTTAACGGTGGTTTACCGACATCAACAAATTTTCGTATTAAATAATTAGCATAAAAAATAAAATTTCATTATCTAATAAAATGTTTAAAAGCTAAACCCAATCATAAGATAGAAAAACCCTGTATGAAATTGTCAAAAAAAAAAAAAAAAAAAACTAATTGTAGTTCAGTGCGACGCGTTTATGTACGAAACAGCCCTTTAGGAAAATAAATTGAATAAAACAAAATTCTCTAGACACTTAACAACATATTATGGTGCCAAAAGCTATCTTTCGATGTAACTGACCAGACGATATGCGTACATGAATGCCATCATTCGTTTTGAAATGGACACCCCGACCCTACCTCGGCTTGACCTCTTTCCTAAGGTGACTGATATGTGGATAAAAATTAACTATTAGGACCCTTAACAAAATTGTCACCCCAGCCGTTTCCATAGTAATTAATTTTGCGAATGAACATGCTTATAAAGCTGCATAAATTTCAAGATTGGTTATTCCTAAATTTTCACTTGAGAATGAAACAGTGCTTGATACTTTAATTCAATTTAATTTTATTATACTGAGGCTTTCAGCTCTCGTTTTTGAAACATGAGAACTCTTATGTAGCGATAAGGAATCATATTTAAAAAAAATAATTATAATTTAAGCTCTACTTCTGTATGGAGCAGTGTTTTTTTTAAAACTAAAAACAAAAATACTAAAGAACTCCGGATTATTTACCTAACGTGTTCTTTCCTATTTTTCTACATATCTGCAAATATATATATATATATATATATATATATATATATATATATATGATTAAACATAGAAGTCAACACTTAGAGGCAACAGTCTGTTTCATGCTAGATGCAATCATCAGGCCACGAGTCCTGTTATTTTTCTCGGCTATTTATATATCCAAATAAATAAATAAACTAACAAGCTGATCCCGATAAACTAACCGTTAGAAAAAACAAATAAAGATAATCAATCCAAATAAATACATGAAGTAATAAACAAATTAAAAACTGTTCCCGCCAAAATAATAGTTAGAATAAACTCCAACAATCAAACCCCAAATTGAATAAATAGCTTTATTTTCCCAAACCAAAACAAAACTATTAAATAAGCGATATAAACAAATGTTTACTACGTTAATAAAAGCACCGATAAAAAATAAATAAATAAATAAGATAAGAAAAAAAAAAAAAATAAAAGTAAATAAAAGCAAGCAAAATAATTTAACCCAAATATATAAAAAAACAAAAAAACGACTTCCGGTAAATTAACCGCCAAAATAGACTACCTTACCTACAATGCACCACTGACTCGTATATATATAAATAGCCTAGAAAAATAACAGCACTCGTGGCCTGACGATTGCATCTAGCATGAAACAGACTGTCGCCTTTAAGTGTTGACTTCTATGTTCACTTTTATATTTACACACGCTCTATCTCTGATATTGAGCACTTTATCTCATAAATATCGCACATCTTAAGACTATATTTCTTCATATATATATATATATATATATATATATATATATATATATATATATATATATATATATATGCGTTCTGTTTGTTCCTTTTCTTTTCTGCTTATTCCTTCTAAAATTTTTCATTTTTTCTTACGCTTTGTTTTTTTATTCTTCTTTTCCAAATCTCTTTTTTTTAATAGCTTTCTTTTTCCTTACTCTTTTTTTTTATTCGTTGTGCCACCCACCATCGAAGTGACCCTTTTGTCTTTTCCTACACTTCATTTTCTTCGAACGATTGAAACCGACTTAAATGAGTGTCTGTTCCTCAAATAGCAAGCTATTTCCCATTGCACCTAATGCAGTATCCGTTGGAAAAGTGGGGATATCTATTGTAGTTTTTTCATGGCAAATACAATTGAGTTGATGATATGCCATCTGACGTTACAAATCTACGACGCAGAAACGAGTCTGGAATAGCGACTCAATGGTTTGATCGCAGTCACTTTAACACAAAGTTTCACGGTATACTCTTCTTCATTATATGCCGTGTCCTCTCAGGACATAGGCGATCACGGCTCTCCACAATTTCCTGTCCTTTGTAGCTCTTAACAAATGTTATTATCTATTTCTCCTAAATCCTGTAATGGAATCCATTTACTCAATCTCATTCTTATACTTCTATGTGCCGTGCCCGTTAAGGACGTTGGCGATCACGGGTCTCCACAACTTCCTGTCCTTTGTAGCTCTTAACAAATGTTATTATCTATTTCTCCTAAATCCTGTAATGGAATCCATTTACTCAATCTCATTCTTATACTTCTATGTGCCGTGCCCGTTAAGGACGTTGGCGATCACGGGTCTCCACAACTTCCTGTCCTTTGTAGCTCTTAACAAATGTTATTATTTATTTCTCCTAAATCCTGTAATGGAATCCATTTACTCAATCTCATTCTTATACTTCTATGTGCCGTGCCCGTTAAGGACGTTGGCGATCACGGGTCTCCACAACTTCCTGTCCTTTGTAGCACTTAACAAATTTTATTTTTTGTTATTTCTCTTAAATTCTGTTCTGCAATCCATTTACTCAAGCTCATTCTTATTCTTCTATGTGCCATTCCTGTTAAGGATGTGGGCGATCACGGCTCTCCACAATTTCCTGTCCTTTGTAGCTCTTAACAAATTTTATCTATTTGTTATTTCTCCTAAATCCTGTTCTGCATTCTATAGACTCAAGCTCATTCTTATTCTTCTATGTGCCGTTCCCGTTAAGGACATGGGAGATCACGGCTCTCCACAATTTCCTGTCCTTTGTAGCTCTTAATAATTTTTTGTTTTTCTGTTATTTCTACTAAATCATGTTCCGCCATCCATTTACTCAAGCTCACTAAGCAGGTTATGTCTTGTTTTCTTCTGTCCTAATTTTATCCACTCTGTCTTGTGAGTATCAGATTTGCAAGCCCTCTTTCCTCATTACGTGCCCTAGAAACTTCAACTGCCTCTTATCGATGTGAAGTATAAGTTGCCTCCTTGCCTCCATTTTAACTAAAACCTCATGGTCGCTCACATGTTCGTTTCTTGGTATCCGCAGTATCCTTCTGTAGAACCACATTTCAACGCAAGATAAAAGAGAGACTTAAATAAATATCCTTTTTTTTTTCTTAATCAGTTCACCCCAAGGTGATAAAGCCACTAAGACGCAAGGGGTTAGTGAGTGTGAATGAATGAGGAATTTAGAATTAATCCGAAACAGAAAAGAAGGAATAAGTCTCTATCCTGTTCAAAATTCCGGGTTGGTGTATGATCAGGAGGATAGTTGAAGCGCTCGATTCCTTATGTGTATCTTGATTTGAGTGCACGCCTGAATATATTTATTCAGTAACAATTCTAAAAATATTTCAAGAAATTTAAAAAAGAAAATACAACCAAAATCATATCTGATTTATTAATCGCTTTTTTTTTCTTGTCAACAAATTTATCATTTTATTGCTCAGCCCAGGTTAAGGTTTGTCAAGATTGATATGGAGAGGAATGAATTATTGCAACGTCTTATTTCAAACTCATTCGAATAGACAAGCGTATACGTAAATAGAGTGTCATATGAAGATATTTCTAAAAAGGGATAAAAGTTTTTCGATTGCTTATTTAACAACGAAAACAGGTAAAAATGTAGCTATTTATGGAATGCATAAATTAGATCTTAGATAAAATTTGAAACAAGAGTATGCCAAACATTTCGTTCCCTCTAATGATTACATATATAACAGATAGGATTTATTAAACAAATATATCAAACCTATCGTTCTCTCTAATGATTACATATATAACAGATAGGATTTATTAAACAAATATGTCAGACCTTTCGTTCCCTCTAATGATTACATATATAACAGATAGGATTTATTAAACAAACATGTCAAACATTTCATACCCTCTAATGGTTACATATATAAAGAATAGGATCTATTAAACAAATATATCAAACCTTTCATACCCTCTAATGATTACATATATAACAGATACGATTTATTAAACAAATATGTCAAAGCTTTCCTTCCCTCTAATGATTATATATATAACGAAGAGAATTTATAAAATAAATATCTCAAACCTTTCATTCCCTCTAATGATTACATATATAACGAATAGGATTTATTAAACAATTATATCAAACCTTTCGTTCCCTCTAATGATTACATATATAACAGATAGGATTTATTAAAAAAAACATTATTTGAAAAAATGCATGACATTCTGTGTCAATCTAAATCTTTTTTCTCTTAAAAAATATTCTTAAATCTGAAATATTTTCTGTCTTGAAATAACCCGGCAAGGATTGATAATGTGTCGAAAACGAATCAGTCAAACCAATTCAACAGAATCATACAATAACTGACCCCAAAAGGGACAATATATCAATTATCAACAGATATCCTATCCCAGGCCATCCACGAACCCCTGATAATGTTTAGAATATAGTTGCTGAAAATGTTATACTTATAATAACATCGATATAAACCAAGTCGTTTTTGGTGAAAATAGTTTTAATTGATGAACTATTTGTTTGTTTGGGTTCTATGGCATATCAACCACTGTGGGTTATTTAATGCCAAATTCAGTTTATATATATATATATATGCTAAATATATGAATTTTAAATGCCTATTTTGTATGGAACATTTTTAGCAAGCTAGAGCTCATTTGCTTGTAAATCCTAGGTATTTTTGTTTAAGTCAAGAATTTCCATTTGATAAGGACATTTTATTTGCAAAATGGTAAAAGGTATACGTTGTTTACACATCAGTCTACATCTTTGATAAGAGACCAATTCTTTTTAGAAAATCCAATATAATTTTTGGTTCAGTTTTTGCAAATAATTTCTTCATGTTCTTGATTGTTTTGTTTAACGGCATCTCAAACTTAGTGGTCACTTTATGCCGAAAATGGTTTTGAGTGACTTTAAAAGTCAAAAACGTATAGCTGGCAATATTATGGTTTAAAAAAAAAACGTATAGCTGGCAACATTGTTTCAAAAACGCATAGCTGGCAACATTTTTCCGAAAACATTATCTGAGACCTTGCTGCTGGATGTAGTTTATCGCCGTACCCAGGATGCGGATGTAGTTTATCGTCATACCCAGGACGTGATGAACTACTGTATATTTCTGTCTGCATATGTAGCAACTGAGTTTGTGTCATGTAAACCATTATGGTCGTAGACAAGCCACTGAGTGCATAAATAGCAACAGAGGTGTATCAAAAGCCACATGAACTGACGGAACCCATCCCTCTTAAGGCTGGTTTTGAATTCAGGGTTTTCCGTCTTCAAAACAAGTTGACGCCTCAAACAAGAGTGCCCAGTCTGCTCTGCTATTTGACTGGAAGAAGATGTCTTCAGGCCTTTTCCAAAGACATTGGCGTGAAACGAACCGAACAGAATCAAACGGAAATTAAATTCGTATAAACTGTAGCGTGCATATAATAATCGTGATTTAACTGACGTTGGAATATGAGAGGCTACGAAATTATTCCTTCTTAAACTTGGACTTGAATGAACCTAGCTTCAGCTAACAAGGAAATTCTAATTTATTAGCCTTTATTCGATCAATTGTATTGCACTATCTTTGCTCATTTCTGTATCTGTGTTTAAAAAAAAAATAGACAGAGTCTGTGTGTGCGTAATAGGCAGCTGTTCCCTGTTTTCCTATCTGAAATATTCCAATAATGGAAATATTTTGTGGTACCCCTATCCTTCTAAATCTCTCAAAAACCCGACCGCACCTTTTTATTCAGAAACTCTTGGCCTCAGCCTGGTCACCTTTCTCCACTTGGCAGAATGCCAGATTCCGCGGCCAAGCCAATGTGAAACGAAGACGACCTGGAAGACATCCAACAATCTGTGGCATTTGAAGAAAGATTCTTCTCTTAATAAGATTCGTCTTGAAGCTGTTGGCAAAGTTCCATACCAATAATTCCCTTCCACCGCCACGCCACGACTGCGCCCTCTAGTGGCCGAATCGAGAAACAGACCAGTTTTTGATTGAAGTCTCTTCTCTTCTTTTTGAATATCAGTTCTTGTTCGTTTTTCTTGATTTATTCGAACTTTTCGTCTTAGATTTTCTTTCTTTTTGTTTTTCTTTCTTTTGTATTTTCGTCGTCTTTGCCTTTCTTTTGGATTTCTTTGTCGTTTTTGCCTTCCTTACTTCGTGATTTTTAATGATTTTTCGTCCTTTCATTTCTTTCGATCTTTTAAACAATACATCCTTAACTCGTTAATTATATAGGTTGGTGCAAAAATAATTTCGTTTTCTCACATAGTAACATATGTTAGAAAACGAAATTATTTTTGCACCAACCTATATAATTAACGAGTTATATTTCATTAATGTTGTTGTTTACTTATTTCTTCTTTTCTATTTTTTTTACATTTTTTTTCTTTCTTTTTTTTATCAAACGTATTTGATTCATCTTTTCCTTTCTTTTTTCTTTTCTGTCGTTTTTCTTCTTCCTTTTCCTTTCCTTTTCTTTTTTTTTTCTTTTTCTATCCTTTGTCTTTCTTTTCTCTTTTTTCTATTCATTTTCCTTCTCTTCTTCACTTTTTCTTTCCCTTTTCTTTCTTTTTTTCTTTTTCTCTCGCTTTACTCCTTACTCTTTTCTTATCCGTTTTATTTCTTTCATATTAGATTTAATTCGTCTTTTTTCTTTTTCTATGCTTTTACTTTCTTCTTTCTTTTTCCCTCTTTTTCTATCCTTTTTATTTGTTTCTTATTAGACTTAATTGCTCTTTTCTTTTCTTTCTTTCTTTCTTTCTTTCTCTTTTTCTATCCTTTTTCTTTCTTTTTTCTTTTTTCTCTTTTTCTTTTTCTTTCTTTTCCCTCTTTTTCTATCCTTTTTATTTGTTTCTTATTAGATTTCATTGCTCTTTTTCTTTCTTTCTTTCTTTTTTTCTATCCTTTTTCTTTTTATTAGATTTATTTCATTCCCCTTTTCCTGTCATTCTTTTTCTTTCTTTCTTTCTTTCTTTTTCATTATTCTGTATTAGAATTAATTCGTCTTTTTTCTTTCCATCTCCTTTTCTATATTTTCTTTCTTTTTTTATTAGATTTATTTCATTCGTCTTTTTCTTTCCGTCTTTACCTTTTCTTTCCCTGTATCCTTTGTAGCTTTCTTTTCTTTCGCTAAGTAGTAATGCTTTCTTTAACATTCTTTTCTTAGTCCCATTCCTTTTCTGTGTTTATTTTGACGTTTCTTTCACTGGTGTCCCTTTTTACCATTTCCACTCTTTCCCGTTTGTTTTATTCTTTTATTTTCTTTCTTTTTTTTTAAATTCATTCCTGGCGATAAAAAATCGAGATTTAATCACTAACTCATAGGATTTGTCTTTTATGAAATTTTAGTAGGTTTGACAAAAGGCCACAAGTATCGGTCACTCAGTGAATAAAAGTCAAGCAAACTATCTCGCTAATCATTCTAAATTTGGAACAAACATTTTTAGTAACAGGTTCTCTCTTTGTTTTCCGTACATTTTTGTCTCTGTTAATATATTTTTTACACCGTAATTTATTTAGATTAACCAAATAAACATGTATCGTAAATTGCGGCGTACTTCGACCTCGCGTAGAAGTCGACTTGGCATATAAGTTGACCTGTCGTACAAGTCGACCCGGCATACAAGTCGACCCGGAGTACCAGTCGGCCTGGCGTACAAGTCGACCTCAAGGTTTTTCGTTCAAAATTATGATTTAGGCCGATACGTATCGTTTCCGTCGACCCCAAAGATGCGGTTGGCCACAAGTGGTCCAATCTTAGGCCTACCGATATATGAGGTTAGGTTACAGTATACGATAACCTCTGCCAAATCAACATCAGATCACGCCACTTACCTGTATATGGTGACACTAAACTTAATATTTTTTTATAAACATTGTATACGTGGAGGTACGGTGGAGTAATGGATAGCGGCTCGGCTTGAGAAATCGGAGAGCCAAGTTCGAATTACAGTCGAATCCATATATTTAATTGTGAAAAGTATAAAATATGAAGTTTAGGGCCAGTAGTGGTATTCTTAAGAATCAATGTACGCACTGCTTGATCTAAAAATTATTCAGTAGCAAAATATATATATATATATATATTAAAACATAATATATAATAATATATAAAATTATATTAAATGTAAAAGAAATATATTAAAGTTTGCCAAATATAAGATTCGAGAGACATTCAATGTAGAGTTACTATTAAAATAAGTCTGCCGAATGGAACTGAAGGTGAAGATTGGGTGGATAAGGAAAATAGGTATTTATTTCATTTGCATCGTACTTTAGGGTACTATCAGTTTTTTCTTAAAATCAGGGAGCCCTTGGTGACTAACTAAAAGTCAGAAAATTTTGGTTTAGCGTCCCAAAAGAAGATTAGCGGTACAGTTTTCATTTAAAGGGATTCATGAAGAAATTGCTCTTTTTCTTTTTATTTAAATCCATTTAGGCAGACAAAAGGCAAAGGATTATCGACTTCTTAAAGATTAATGAATTTATCATCCAGTTGAATATATCAAATGACAAAAATTTGACTTAGACATGGAAGCCATGTGCTTGGTGTATCAAGCTTTTTAGAAATAAATATCATAAATGCGAATGTCAGTGTGTCACTGTGTCACACCTTTTCAACTTGACTCCAAGAGGCCACAGCCCAACACATCATACCATTTTGGAATCAGGCCGACTCCGTGAGCAAATTAAAACCATTCCGGGTAGGAATCCGGATCCACAATCATGAAATATTTTATTCCCAAATTTTCATTACTGTTTTCGGCAATTTTTTACACGATTTTTGCGACAATTTTTTGTACGATAACAATTTTTATAACTTGGAAATAAAATTAGGAATAATCGAAATTAGTTGCGAAATCCAGCGAAAGTCACTTTGGCTGGATTTCGCAATTAATTTCGATTATTGAATGAAATAAAAATAATTGTTTGTACGTGAAGTAAGGACCTACGTACACCAAATTGTCTTTGAATGAAGTGGTAACTGAAGAATTATCGTTGAACTTTTAAAAGGTAACCTGAAATAGTAAAGCAGTACTTAAATACAGTGATTAATTTTGAGTTCTTCTGTAGTTTATTGTTTCCTATCGCATCTACTCCTCTCTGATGAAGGCCCAATCGAGAACTCTCTGCATAAGCTATCTTAAATGCCTCCCGATAGGGCGACTTTTAAGCTAGTATATATATATATATATATATATATATATATATATATATATATATATATATATAAACCTACGTTTGTAGTGCAACATAAAGTTTCATGATTTTCCCAATTCGTCAGGCACGATCTGGTGAATGAAACACTTATTACAGTTGATTTTTGAGCCAGTTTTAAATATAAAAGTAATTAAAAAATTCTTTTAACTTGGGGTGCACCTGGTTACTTTTCAGGGTGCTTTAGTGCACTCGTAATCACCGCTTGGTGCACTGTACTTTACGATGACTTGGAATTCAAACTTATTGTAGCGAACACATTAAACCTGTAAGCATATATTTTCATTTTCTACCCCAGAGACATTAATTTCAATTAATTTTATTTTCAGAATAAAAAGTTTGGTTTTGCTTGTTTTGCGGCATATCATACTCAATGCGTTATTTAATGCCGAAATGATTTTTATTGCTCGTAATATTTTTTCCAAAAATGTATTGCTGGTAATTTTCCTTCTTAAAATCATTACTAGTAATATTTTTACAAAAAAGCGTCTGATTTGATGAAAAGGGAAATTTAATTTTAATTCGGTTATTTGCTTGCCCCAATATATTTTTCATCAGTAACATCGCTGGATGGAGCAAGTTTTCAGTTCAGTGTCCTGGTATTAAAGCCTATTTTTGCGCTTTCATAGAGTTTTGACCCCAGTTTAGGGGTTAACTATTTGCGCATAGCTAGGGCCCTCACAGGTGCTACCACCCCAGGTCAGAGTGAACTTGGGAACACCAGCAATTAAGAGGTGGTTCTACGCTCCTCAAAACCTCTCGATCAGAGGCCTTGCAGTTGGATGTAGTTTATCGTCTTACCACGGACTCGGATGTACTTTATCTTCTTACTCAGGAATCAGATGTATTTTATCGTCTTACCCGGGACGCGGATGTAGTTTATCGTCTTACGCAGGACTCAGATGTATTTTACCTTCTTACCCAGGACTCAGATGTATTTTATCGTCTTACCCGGGACGCGGATGTAGTTTATCGTCATACCCAGGACGCGGGTGTAGTTTATCATCTTACCCAGGACGCGGATGTAGTTTATCGTCTTACCCAGGACGCGGATGTAGTTTATCGTCATACCCAGGACGCGGATGTAGTGTATCGTCATATCCAAGACGCGGATATGGTTTATCGTCTCGCCAAGGACGACGCAATAAAAGGACACTTGAAGACGATATCTAATTTTGGGGAAAGACTAAAGTCAGGTAGTACGCCAAGCGTCTGATTTAATGAAAAGGGAAAATTTAATTTTAATTCGGTTGTGTAGGATGAGGGTTATTTGCTTGCCCCAATATATTTTTCAGGACTCACCACTGTAAATACAATAATTGTACACTGGAAATCGTGCCAAAAGCCTTGAGGCGAGATGAACGAGTCAAACAAAGAAAAAAGGAGACAGTGGCGGATATGGAACAAAGGGGACAGAGAATGGAAGAGGACTCTTGTCAGTTTTCTGCGATAACCACATGACCCCTGTTGTCAACAGGCGAATATAACAAAATATATTAATAGTAATAATAGTAACAGTAATAATAATTAGTTAACTTTAATAAAACGTATATTGATAAGAATAATAAAAATAACAATAATAATACTAATAAACTTAGAAGCTTAATTCAGCAGATCTATTAGGTTGGTGCAAAAATAATGACGTAATAATGTCGTTTTTTGACGTACTTTTTAACGTCAAAAAACGACATTATTACGCCATTATTTTTGCACCAACCTAATACTTATTCACATTTTAACTTGTATAATTAATGACATTATATATTAACTACTTCTGCTGTTATATACTAATGTCATATATTAAATATTCTGTTCTAAAAATAACACAATTATTAGTAAGAAATTCTAGTTCTTGATATTTTCACAAGGTGATAATATTTATGGCTACTACTGGCAAATATGGCTTAAAGAATATTTTATAAACAACATCCTGGCATTTAAAAAATAGCAGTGCTTATGAAGAAAATGGCATATATATATATATATATATATATATATATATATATATATATATATATATATATACCCTTTGGGCTGTCTTATTGTGGCAATGAATTAGATAATTATACAAGAAAACTGATGAAATCAGGGAGAGCAATAATTATCCTTGCATGACTAACAAGATATCTTATTGAAAAAATTGAAAATAAATACAATGTAAACACAAATTTGAGACATGTCATAATAGATCATTCCATCTTAAATAAATCAACAATGGTTTGCAGCAAATTTGAACATTCCCCATTATGGATGAAAAATAGTGAATACTATATATATATATATATATATATATATATATATATTAGGTTGGTGCAAAAATAATGACGTAATAATGTCGCTTTTTGACGTATTTTTAACGTCAAAAAACGACATTATTACGTCATTATTTTTGCACCAACCTAGTAATTTGGATTCCCGCGTTTTTTTTTTTTTTTTTTTTGTGGCTGTGAAGGTATTTTTCGTTGTTATTTTTAAATGTCTCCCGTTGTGAAAACAGAAGATTTGTTTCAAAAATGGAGCATTCAGGAGCAAGAACTCTAATCGGGAGACTGGAAATTTTGAGGAGTGTGGAACCCCCTCTTAATCGATGTTGCTCCCTGGTTCACTCTGACCTGAAGCAGAGGTGGACCTGGAAACAAAAGCAATTAATCGTTTTACTCCCCCACAGGTCCAGATGGACATGCACTTTAGTGGGAGAAAAATAACTGGTCAGCGGTAAACAAAAAAAACTGACTCATTTGTTAAAAACTCGGGGCCCACTTCTGGCAAGTAACGTTACATTTCAATGCTAATTGTTAGGGTCCTAGATATGGGCAAACAGTGAACTGAAAGTAGAGATAAAAAAAAGAAGAAATTTTGTAAAAGAAAAAAATACACAAGCTCTGAAGAAAATTAAATTTCGGCATTAAATGACCCATTGTTAAACAAACAAACGCATATAACCATACCAGAAAACGTTGGGGAGTTAGAGCAGGATGATAAAGCTATTGTCCTCATTGCGTAATTTCAAACAATAAAGCAATGATTATGTTTGATAAATGTTTAAGTCAGTTGTGCTTTCAATTCGAAGATATCATTACAAATACATCTAATTTAACCCAGCTTTAGGATTTATTGCGAGAAAAATAACCGGTCAGCCCTCAACACAAAAAATGACTCAGTGACTAAAGTGTCATACGTGATAAACAATTGGGCGATCATTGTCTCTTTCCATTTCGATTCAGAACTGACTAGGCAGATATTCCCGCAGTAGGCTGCCGTTTCTTTCGGCGGTAGACTGGTTGGGAACGAAGGCAACAGAACCAGAACGCGGTGAAGGGGGTTGAAGAGGTGGATTCATATCTTTCCTAAAGGTATTTGCGCGTAAGTTAACATAAACGAACACGACGAAGATTCGAACTCTCCTCCCAGCAGTGACATTTCAAGCTGATATCCATTACGCCACAGCGAACAAAGTCTTTGCCGATGCTATTTGATGATATCGGTGTTATGTTTCTCTTTCTTTCTTTTTTTTTATATCACCTAGGATCGAGATACCAGTATGAATAAATCGGTTTATGTTTGATAAATTTTTATATCACCTAGGATCGAGATACCAATATGAATAAATCGGTTTATGATTTATAAACTTTTTATATCACGTAGGATCGAGATACCAGTATGAATAAATCGGTTTATGTTTGATAAACTTTTTTCTTTTGGTTATTTTTGGTTAAATATGTTTCTTTTTTTTTATTCTTTTTCTTTTGCAGACTATCAGTGGCAATGGTCCCAGTTCGAAATGTGTATTCGACCCGGCTGTGTGTTCGTTCCGCTCGATTAGTACAGCGTATAGTCCCTTGCCACCTGTCGAAGAGCCGTCATGCGCCTATTAGGAAAGGAAAAAAAAAATTCGAGAAGAGACCAAAAAATGTCGGGGACCACTTCTGGCCAGTAACGTTACATTTCAATACGAAACACCAACAAATAACACCTCTACCGCCCACCCACCCAACAACAACAAAAACACTTAAAAAAAAACAAAAAACGAATGCATAGGTTTTTGTCAATTTTCTCTTGTTATACAACTCTGTCCACACACACAAGCACACACACACACAGATATATATATATATATATATATATATATATATATATATATATATATATATATATATATTTATGAGGGATGTTCCGACAGTCATGACTCATATTTATTTCCACAGAAAAGACAGCGACAGTGAGCACATCCTCAGTTGGATAGAGCAAGTTTTCAGCTATAAAACGCTATTCTCCATACAGTCACCAGCATTATCTATGTATGTATTTTTGCTCCAAAAATAAGTCTCCTATGTATTTCCGGAGGAACAACAACGCGGAGCCCAATGGCACTGTTGGATTGAGCAAGTTTTCGCCAACAAAACATATTTTTCCACTTAGTCAAAACCATTAGCTATTTTTTCTCCAAATGTCATGCCTCTGTCTATTTCCATGGAAAGTACAACAGATAGAGCTCAATAACATCCCTGGATGGAGCAAGTTTTCAGTTACAAAACAGTATTTTCCTTATAGTCACCACCATTGGCTATGTATATATTTTTGCTCCCAAAGCAATGCTCCTATGGATGTCCATAGGAACTACAATAGATAGTTCATTGACACCGTTGGATAAAGCATGTTTTCAGATATGAAACATCATGTCTTCTGCATAGTCACAACCATCAACTATGCTTTTTCGCCAACGATGAAGAAGAGCCTTAGTAAGACGCTCGTTTGTCGTTCATATCGCTGTCATCACTGCTGAAAAGCATCACCCACCGCCTAACCTTGCTCATATCCACTGTTTGATCTTCGAAAACGCCCGGCAAGCGTCGATGAAGGTTAATTGGTACATTTTTTTTTTCCAATGTAAAGAATACCTCAAATCTTTCAATATTATATGCCATTTGTTTTTCTGACTGCCATCTGTAAAAATGATTAAGGATTATTATTGTGAAGGGTTCATCCTTGACTGCCATGTCAGAAACATGCCCCCCTCCCGTCCCGGAATAATGGGTCCACATAATAACAACAGAGGCGATATTTTCGGAGTTAGAGATATACATGTAAAGAAAATTAAAAATGGCGTAAGGAATACTTCCAATTGGCTGGAAAAGAATCAGTAATATAATGACGGTGGTGTGTTTGGGGGGGGGACAAAAAATGGCGCGAACGATAAAGAAGGGGGTGGTGGAAGGAAGGAAATGAAAAATGAAGCATAGAATAAACGAATGAATGAACAAGAAAAGAAGAGGTAAATAAATCAGGCAGATGAGACCAAACGGAAGAAAATGGCGGTAAGAATAAAGAAATAGATATTTTTAAAAATGCAAAGCAAAAAACCAGCAAACATAAGGAGAAAATACACAGACAAATTAACAAAACTACGGAATGCGGCTAAAAAAAAAAAAAAAAAAAAAAAATTGTGAAATTGATGAAAGATAAATTTTTATAAACCGGCTATGGCATCAGGTAATCTGCGAAACATCGACGTGGAAGAAAAAATTGCAACAACACACACACACACATATATATATATATATATATATATATATATATATATATATATATATATATATATGTAAGCAAATATATGGATGTAGATCCGACAGTATGAAGAAAATATACGGAAAAAACAAACAAAAATCCTTATATACAATTATGCTGTTTTAATGTTAATATAATGTCAACGTCGGACGTTTCGGTCTAATAAACCATCTTCAGGACATATTCATAAAATATAATTAACATTATCAATTCAACATGAAAAAGACGATGGACATAAGAGCATCTGTTTGGATAAGTCTTGTTCTTATCTCCATCGCCTTTGTCATGTTGAATTGATAATGTTAATTATATTTTATGAATATGTCCTGAAGATGGTTTATTAGACCGAAACGTCCGACGTTGACATTATATTAACATTAA
>OZ010589.1:15934863-15994863 GCA_963932145.1 Acanthosepion lycidas
TACATTTAATGAATACAAAGAAATTATTATTATTATTATTATTATTATTATTATTATTATTATTATTATTACCATCAAGATTGTGATCCCAAAATCTTGTAACTTTTTCTTTCTTATTTTGTTGTTTTTCGGGAAAAGAAAGCAAGAATTGATGAAGGAAGGAAGGAAAGAAGGAAGAAAGACGAGAGAAAGATGGAAAGAAAGAAAAAAAAAAACGAAAAGAAAATTGTAGAAGAAAAATTGATGAAGAAGTTTTTTTTTTTATTCAAAGAATAAGAAAAAAAAAAAGGAATGAAATTATTCGCTAATGATTCATTCTTTAACACAGATTATCTGTCTGTTTTGTTTTGTTTTATTTTTTGTTAATTTTTTTTTTTTTATGCCTGTTTTTCTTGTGTTATTTTTTTTCGCAACATGAAGAGGAAAATTCTGGAATTTTAGAAGAAGAAAAAGAAAAAAATAAAAGGCGAAAAGAAAGAAAAAGTTTTAATTTGAAAAAAAAAAAAAACAGCAAACAAAATTTTTATTTTTTGTTTTGTTTTTACTGTTTTAAATTTTTTTTTAAATTTTCGTTACGTTTTTTTTTTACCGACTTTTGTTCTGTTTCTCTCTTTATGACGAAATTTTTTTCTATTCATTTTATTTTCTTCATTCACACATGCCGTCTTATTTCGAATCCCACCCACCCAGCCTGTTATCTCTCCCGACAATTTAATGTCTACACGACACCCCATCAAACCAATACAAAAAACTCTATTTTTTTCTTTTAAACCCAAATTCTAAAATTGTGTTTTGTCATTCAGTTAAGATATTAATATTTTTAAAGGTATTTCATATTACATACAAATTGTGAGTGTGTTGACTGTGCATATGTATATATATACATATATATTAGGTTGGTGCAAAAATAATGACGTAATAATGTCGTTTTTTGACTTTAAAAATACGTCAAAAAACGACAATATTACCTCATTATTTTGCACCAACCTAATATATATATATATATATATATATATATATATATATATATATATATATATATATATATATATATACATATATATATATATATATATATATATATATATATATATTATCTATACACAAGACTGTCAAAGTATTTGCAGGTTCAAAGGTATATTTGTTATGCAATGTCATCAATCAATCTATCTATCTATCTATCTCTCTCTCACTCTCTCTCTCTCTCTATATATATATATATATATATATATATATATAGATTCATGGTATGCAATATTTATGGGTTAAACTGATTCATATCAGGGACAGGGTGTATGTAAATATAAAAGTGAACACTCAGGTCACTACCGAGCGGCGACAGCCTGCTGATATATATATATATATATATATATATATATATATATATATATATATATATATATATATATATATAATATGTTTTAAGGTATGGTATATTTATGGATTAAAGGGCTCAATATCGAAGGATAGGGCGTATGTAAATGTCTACTTTTACACACACACACACATATATATATATATACATACATATATATATACATACATATATATATATATATATATATATATATATATATATATATATATATATATGTTTACAGATTTTAAGGTGTTCTATATTTATTTCCACTTGGTCGTAGTATATGTGTGTGTGTGCGCGCACACTCGTAAATTTAGAAATAAATAAAATATATATCTGTAAAGGCAAAAGGAAAACTTTTCTATACGCGTTTCGTCCCTTGAGTATAGAAATTCTTTCCGTTTGTCTTATATAAAAGAAAGAATTGCTTTCATACTAATAGCTCGGCTAGAAGATGGCATTTTTCAGAGAATCAAGGTTTTTATATCATACCATTCGATTCAAAGAGTTCGAACATTAACGGTAGTAAATTAAATGTTCACTTATCTTATCCCTACTCTGTGTGTCAAGGATATTTCCATTCACTATTTAGGAGAGTTGAGAGTAAAACTGAATTTTACAATTATTTTTAATGGAGAATAGATAGGATCAATGCAATTCAGAGTAGAGGCAACGTCATGTAAAACGCGCGGACGTACACACACACACACACGCACATACACACACACACTCACACACATACAAACACACAGGAACACTCATACACACACACTCACACACATACACACATACATACACACTGACACACACTCACACACACACGAACACTCACATACACACACTCACGCACACATACACACACACACTAACACTCACACACACATGCACACACACTAACACTCACACACACACTCACACACACTCACACACACATACACACACACATTCACAGACACACTAACACTCACACACACTCACATACACATCGTCGCATGGCAGAAAGCAAGCGAATTTAAATCTTTTTCTCTATACCAAATACGCCAGCAACTTGGAGAACTCAATTCATACTTGAAGAGTAATGCTTAATAGCAGTAGGTGCTGCTGTTTTTAGAGAGCTCATCCAGATTTCAGGGAATATATATATATACATATATATATGTGTGTGTGTGTGTGTGTGTATGTGTGTGTGTGTGTGTGTGTGTGTGTGTGTGTGTGTGTAAATATAAAATTTGTCACTTAGCTGGTTGGTTTTATATGAAGCAAACCGACTCCAGAGTTTCGTAAATTAATATATCAGGAGGTATCAGCAAATGTCTGCCGATTTTCTCATTTTCGTTATTTTTATATTAAGTTCAAATTATGTCTTTTCATTGGAGTTAGGTTGATTTTTGTTTGTCCGCCTGTGCGTGTGTATGTATGTGACATCTGAGTATGTAAATGATTTGAGATGAAATTAGCAAGTATAACTCGGTCTTTGACCGGGTCTTTCATTACTGGGATTTTTTGCTTTGCAATTGAATCAGTTGAAGTTTAAAGTCAGCCCAATCGAAAATCAATATTAGTAACAACATTTGGATGCAACTGAGGCAAATCTCCAATGGGGGGAGCAATCTGGACTTGAAGTGGGGGCTGAAGAGGGAACTGTATACTAATAAATAATATTATTGTAATAATTTAAACTATTTTTATTAAAGTTTTTATGAAATATATATAGCCAAGAACAGTAAATAGTAAAACGTTACTGAGAGTTATAATGGACAGGAAGTAGTGGAGAGCCAATGTCGACAAAAATTTCGACTCAAAACTGGCACAGAAGAATTATCTATGAAGCAGAAAAATTTAATCGAAATCTGATCACACACACACACACACACATATACACACATTTTGAGAATTACACACACACACACACACCCACATATATATATATATATATATATATATATATATATATATATATATATATATATATATATAATTAATACAAATATGAAATTATCACTTAACTGATTGATGTTATTTTCAGCATCCCGACTCTAGTGTTTCGCAAGCGCTCCGTTCACTCGCCAGGAGGTATCAGGAATGTATATATATATATATATATATATATATATATATATATATATATATATATATTAGTTTGGTGCAAAAATAATGACGTAATAATGTCGTTTTTGACGTTAAAAATACGTCAAAAAACGACATTACTACGTCATTATTTTTGCACCAACCTAATATATATATATATATATATATATATATATATATATATAATCCTAATATATTTATATGGATAAATAAAAAAGGAAATAATACTGGGAAGACAGTAATTCTTCATGGCATTCCAGTTACTTCCCGGTTTGGGGTGGGGGTGGTCGATAACTTGCGGTAAAGATTACCAATATGTTTTCGGATGTTTGCTCGTTCACCTGTACGATAGAATTAGGTTGATGCGATCCTTATTTCCTTGTCTATGGGGAAAGGGTCAAAATCAGTGTGTGAGGGGATAAGCCTGATTGAGGCAGGGGGTAAATTTTTTACACAACCTTTTACTTAATAAACTTACAGGATGGATTTTGCCCTAAGGTCATCCATGCGACACAATCGGGATTCAGACCTGCAAGAGGCACGATGAATATAATCTTCCCAGTCCGTCAACATCACGCTGCGGTGTATCACGGTTTTGCCGATTTGAACGACGCCCTTGACCGCGTAAACAGTGATGCTCCCTCGACTATTTTATCAATTTCTCGACAATATACGAGGTCCAACCGTATAGGTAGATGAAAGAGCGACTTACCTTTTAATGGGCCTTTCTCGAAACACATAGCGATCGACAATGGAGTTAAGATAAATTTTATTCTTTATCTTCTTTACCGTGACGCTGACCTATTCTTTGCAAGATTGGGATAATGGAGAAGCGGCTCGGATTGAGGAGTCGGAGAGCCGAGTTCGAATTCCAGTCGAGTCCATTACATTCACTTAATACCCTTGGGAAAGGTATGAATCCTCTTCTTCTTCTCCAGTTATGGGTAAATAGCAGGATAGATCGGGTTCTATAGCCTTTGATGGCAACAGAAATACCACAGAAAGGAATGGCAACCTACTACAGGAAAAAGTCTGCCTCATCAGTCATGTATCGAAAGATACATGATCGCCTACATGTGTATCACGCATGGCACATAACTGACTGTCTGCTTTTCCAGTCAAATCCATTACATTTACTTACGTGCTAATACCCTTAGGAAATGTATGAATCCTCTTCTTCTCCCCCCATCTATGATTAAATAGCAGGACAGAACGGCTTCTATAGCCTTCGATGGTAATGGTCTACAGCAGAAAGAAATGGCAACCCACTGCGGGAAAAGCCTCGTCAGTCATGTATCGAAAGATACATGATCGCCTAAGCGTGTATCACGAATGGCACAGAAGTGACGATATTCAGTCACCCCCCCAAGAGGACGTCATGTGGCACAAGGCCTTTTTAACGTGGGATCTCCGAGCCCGTGGGCTCGGCCAAAAATATGCCCATTGAACCCGAATAAACGGGTTCAGGATCGGTTTACCTCCTCGAAAGAGAGTTCCTCCCGCCCGAAAGCAGAGAGTTCAACCGATCTGTCGTTCAAGAGTTACGTGCTAATACCCTTGGGAAAGGTATGAATCCTCTTCTTCTTCCCCCATCTATGGATAAATAGCCGGACAGAACGGCTTCTATAGCCTTCTATGGTAACTGGTCTACAGCAGAAAGAAATGGCAACCCACTGCGGGAAAAGCCTCGTCAGTTATGTATCAAAAGATACATGATCGCCTAAGCGTGTATCACGGATGGCGCAGAACTGACTGACTGATGTCGGTATGTACTTCTCGTTTCAAAGACTTTCCAGTTAGTTATTCGAGAGTTACTCTACTGTGAGGATGCAGGCCCCATTACTCATACAAGAAAAATTATCATCTTTCGAGAGTATGCACTGTGTTCGGGCAAACAACCAGAATAAAGAAAACCAAGTTATATCCACACCCTCTCCAGGGCAACGATATATCGAATCTAACTTCTTTGTTCAGGGTAAGAGGCTTGATGATACCTTTGTTTATCTTGCAAAAAAAGCTAGTTCCCGAAATCGATCTTAGACACGAAAAATCCAGTAAAGCATTCGGTATATTGTAAAAACCGAACTGCTTAATTGACACTAAGATCATTGTCTACAAAATGGGGTATCCTGGGTGCTCCTGGATTATATATCGCCATGATATCAAAGAACTTAATCAAAAGTGCTTTGGGTGTAGCTAAAACATTAAATGTCAGATTGACATTTATTCTGGCACGGGCGAGAAATACGCAGCCTAGAGAAGCTGCTCATTCGCAATCAATAGGAGTGGGCAGAGTATTTCAGCGTGGGATGAGGGATTGCCTAAGCACCTGTTTAACGAACAGCTCGCTCTTGGTAAGCGACCCAGACGCAGACCCAGGAAACGTTTCAAGGCTAGTGTTAACCTTTTGCCTGCCCAGGGCATTTTCGTGTGTACGATCCAAACGTTGATGCTTGTTTTCTGATTTATAAATATTACAAGACAACTCAGTTTATTTGGCAAATAGATTATCCTGATATATAGTGTTTCACATAAGAAAAACCTTTGCATCAAACGTGATGCACATAACGTACAATTCATAAGTTATTTACACTCCGCTCTTTGGATCACATGTAATGCAAATCAGTTCAATAAAGTGGAAAATAGATGACTTTCATTTAAGACCTTAGATTATCAGTCAAGCGTCCTGTGGCCCGGGAATGACCTGATCCAAAGTGTACGAAACTAAACAAATTTTCATATCTATATCATGTTTCGACTGTAAATCAGTGTGAATTCTCATCTTCAGCATGACTGCTCGTTTCTGAATATGTCTATCTGCTCAGAGCGAATTACGTCTTCAACACACACAACCTGTAGCTTACTATGCTGACCAGATTTTAGTCACAGCTCAATGTGCCATTAGGGCCTCATACGGTTTTAAGCTAACAGTTGTTCGTCGATACTGGTCGCCAAACACAACTAAAGAGCCCTGCCTATCCGGCTATTTAACCCTTTGACTATCCAGGGCATTTTCCTGTGTTTGATCCAAAAGTTGATGCTTGTTTTCTGATTTATAAATATTACAAGGCAACTCAGTTTATTTGGCAAATCGAATATCCTGATATATAGTGTTTCACATAAGAAAAACTCTTGCATCAAATGTGATGCACATGACGTACAATTCATAAGTTATTTACATTCCGCTCTGTGCATTGCATCACAGGTTATAATTATTTAAATAAAGTGTAAAAATAGATGACTTTCGTTTAAGACCTTAGATTATCAGTCAAGAATCTTGTGGTCATATATGATCCTCAAAATATTAGATTAGGCCTTTCCTATGACGTCCTGTTTAGCATTAGACTCTTTACTTAAGTATCCTTAGTTTTACCAGTCTTTTAAAATCATGGCTTGTGGGTACCACACAGGATGCACAGACGTGGTAATGACATGTCCTCTAAATCCCGTGTGATGCGCAAAGGACAGGCAAAGGGTTAAAGACATTTTATGATCTTTACCAGGAGAATTAGTCAAAAGACGATTCAAAATCTAAGCTTGGAGAACTTTTTCGAAAACCGTACAGGCTTTTTAAAATAAGCATTTCATCGCTCAATTTTTCCTTTTTAACATTTTGACTGTCCAAACGTTGATGCTTTTGGAGGCAACTCAGCTTCTTTGTCAAATAGAATGTGCTGATATATAGTGTTTCACATAATAAAAACCTTTGCATCAAATATGATTCACAAAACGTATAATTCATAAGTTATTTACATTCCGCTCTGTGCATTGCATCACAGGTTATAATTATTTAAATAAAGTGGAAAATTAGATGACTTTCATTTAAGACTTTACATTATCAGCCAAGCGTTTTGTGGTCATATTTGATGCATAAAATATTAGATTAGGCTTTTCCTCCGACGATCTGATCAATATGAGATTCTTTTCTTAAGCGTCCTTAGACTCTTGTAAAATCATGGCCACGTTGGATGCACGGACGTGGAAATCACATGCTCTCTGCACCATTTGTGATGCACAGGACAGGCAAAGGATTAAATAACCAGAAAAGGATTGATAACCTGTAAAAATTAACGAAGCTAGAAGTTAAATAAAATGTAATGGTATATATATATATATATATATATATATATATATATATATATATAATGTTTAAGTTTCATGCTGTTCATTAGTCAACACACCTTATTTTAGTAACGACTTTATGACATTTGTGAAAGGTTGTCTTCTTCCTCTAAACTAAGTCGAATAGCTGGCTGCATATTGACATTGTGGCTTTATTTTTCAGTTGATGAGGTCTTGGAAAATAGAATGTTCTGATGTATAATTTTTCACATAATAAAAAACTTTGCATCAAACGTGACGTACAAATCACAAGTTATTTACACTACCCTCTGTGAATCACATGCTATGCAAAGATTTTAAGCATTTCAGTAAATTGGAAAATAGATATCTTTCATTTGAGACCTTAGATTATCAATCAAGTATTCTATGGTTATATATGATGCACAAATATTAAATTAGGCTTTTCCACAGACATCCCACTCAGTCGTAGACTCTTTTCCTCAGCGTTCTTAGTTATTGCAACACTTTTAAAATCTTGGTTCGTGGCCATCACATAGGATGCACGGGCGTGAAAATCACATGTCCTCTGTACCACGTGTCATACGTCGGACAGGCAAAAGCTTAAAGTCAACCTTGAAAGAAGTGTCAAAGACTATGAAAAAAGAAGGCAGAGAAAAAGTCTGGCTAGAGAAAACTAACTTATAGTGAATGCAGTCGCTTTGAAGACAAAAAGGGTTGAGACTTCGTACTTTTCGGAAAGGAGATATAGACTCGATCCCAGAAGATACGGCCGCTGAGCTTGTAACATCGGCAGGAAGGTTGTTCTATCTCGTGTCGGATTCGCTAGTCATCAAATCACCTAATGCTGATTATACCCTTCCTGAGAGATCCACCTGCAAGGTACCTTATGACAGTTTTCTGACAGCGGGCTAAAGCAGCACTTGAAAGTAAACGTAGGGGAAGTCACTTTCAAGATTTTCCAAAAGCTTTTGCTTTGTCACATATATTAGGTTGGTGCAAAAATAATTTCGTTTTCTCACATAGTAACATATGTTAGAAAACGAAATTATTTTTGCACCAACCTAATATATATATATATATATATATATATATATATATATATATATATATATATATATATATAATTATTTATTTAAAAATATGATTCCAACACTCTACATAAGAGTTATGTTTTAAATAAATAATTATATTTATGCTCTACTTTTGTATCGAGAAACTATTTTAAAAAATACTAAAGAACTTTGGATTATTTACCTAACCAGTTCTTTCCTATTTTCATATATATATATATATATATATATATATATATATATATATATATATATATATATATATATATATATACCAGGAGGTCAGTTGAATCCGATACCTTGGTTTCAAACTTGCGGTATCCTCGGAGGATTTTTATCAAATGACCTTTTAACGTTGTTTTTTTTTAATTATCTATCTATCTATCTATCTATCTATCTATCTATCTATATATATATATATCTATATATATATATATATATATATATATATATATATATATATATATATATATATATTATGTGTGAAGAAAGATAGTTTTAAGGTGAGCTATATTTATGGGATAAAGTGCTCAATATCAGAAATAGAGCGTATGGAAATATAAATATAAAAGTGAACATTGAAGTCAACACTCAGAGGCGACAGGCTGTTTCATGCTAGATGCAATCGTCAGGCGGCCTGAGTACGAAATATAAAATCCGTAAGTGGGAGGTATGAAATCCGTAAGTGGAAGGTATAATCCAAGTAAATCTTTTTAATATAAAATATTAAAAAGCCGGATCCATAAAGAGATCTCGTTGTATTGTATACGGAGCAATATGAATTTTCGTCCAATTAGACGGGTGTGTATGTGTTTTTGTGTGTGTGTTTGTATGTGTGTTAGAATTTTGTTGTGTTCACAAACTGTCACTTATTTAACATGATAAATGTCTTCAAACAATTTAAATTCAAATTTTCTCGAGCTTGCCTCAGATCCCACTGAGGCCACTTTTCAGAATCAGATTTCGAAAAGCAAAATTTAAAAGGGCATTTGATATGACGCAAAATGTTTTTTATTTTACACACACACACAAACATATATATATATATATATATATATATATATATATATATATATATATATATATATATATATATGCATATTTCATTGAATGCGACAGACTTGGTGCTTTTATTTAGTTTTTTATACAATTTCTCATGCGATCTAATAATTTTTTTTCTTTTCAGATGATTAATATATACAAAAACTGTCCGAATGTTCTTTTTATCCGAGCGCTTTCGGCTATACATTTGGCCATTTTCAAGGATTAAATATTTTAACTCTTAAATAAGAAATAGTTTGTTGTATGTCATTTTATAAAATGTTTTCATTTTTGAAAACACGGTCAAGCTATTGTGTTCATGTTCAAAGTGTTGTTTTTTTTTATTTTATTAATCAGGCTTCCATTATTTTTACCCATTTTTTTTGCATGTATATAATGTCATTATATTAGTGTTGTCCCTGGGATAAAAAGAACATTCGGATAGTTTTTATATAATTTATCATCCGAAAAGAAAAAACTTAGTAGATCGCATGAGAAATTGGATAAAAAAATGTAAATAAAACACCTTGTCTGTCTTATTCAATGAAATGTGTATGAAAGAAGGATTGCTGCCTAAATACACAAATAAATATCTATCTATCTATCTATCTATCTATCTATCTATCTATCTCTCTCTCTCTCTCTCTCTATATATATATATATATATATATATATATATATATATATAGTGTTAGCGTGAATGCCTGTATGTGTGTGTGTGTGTTTGTAAACAGAGAGAGAAAGAGATTAAGTGTACAATGAAAAGCGTTGTTGAAATTGAAATAAAAGGATTTTTTTTTTTTTTCTTTTTTTTTTTTCTTGCAAGATTTATAGCAGAAGTATTAGGTTGGTGCAAAAATAATGTCTTTTTCTCACGTATGTTTTTTTTTTATATCAAAAACGACATTATTTTTGCACCAATCTAATATAAAAGAACTGAACATAGTTTTACTGCCAATAAAAAAAAAAAACTCGTGGGTTATTTGACTATCCATTTACACCTGGAATTAACAGCTCTTTTTTTTACTTTCTTACGTCTTGTAACATTTTTAATCGGCAGAGAAGGAAGGTATTTTTAGGCGCCGATACAGCTAACCGTTATTTATTTGAGCCAAAAGTATGGAAGACCAGATTTAATTCTAAAGTCGAACTCTTTCGTTTTATATAATTACACAAGTCACTGAGAATGAGTCAATGTGCATTACTAATATCATTGTCTCCTTTATATTATTGTCGCCTTTGTATTACTGTCTCCTTTATAAACTTAATATTTCCTATGATTTTGGTTACAGATCGAATAAGAATTGTGTTGGATTGTTTTGTAGTGGACCTTGGGGGTTTATTGCTGTTGAATTAGAAACACATGCTGTTTATTTCCTGCTAGAAGAAGGTCCAACTACAAGAACATAGTGGACTCAAGTTGAGTCCAAACGAAGATGTAAAGAAAACAAACAAGACTGATATATATATATATATATATATATATATATATATATATATATATATATATATGTATATATATATATATATATATATATATATATATATATATAGTTAGTTAGTTAGTAAGTTTATGCAAAACTAGGTAATCCGTATGGGTAGACCCAAGGAGGTTGATATCCGGAGAGCTCAATGTAAATTCAGAGCAAATATGTTTGAATAAAAACAGATCACTTTAAGTTTCCATGTAATAAGTTATTTCACCACAACCCTTTTTTTTCATTTC
Source organism: Acanthosepion lycidas (assembly GCA_963932145.1). Taxonomy (NCBI): domain Eukaryota; kingdom Metazoa; phylum Mollusca; class Cephalopoda; order Sepiida; family Sepiidae; genus Acanthosepion; species Acanthosepion lycidas. The sequence continues at coordinate 15,946,232 of OZ010589.1, forward strand.
AACTTTTGGAAGTCTGATGATCCAGAGCCCTGTAAAAGGGTTAAGATGAAATAACTTATTACATAGAACCTTAAAGTGATCTGATTTTTATTCAAACAAGTATATACATATATATATAGAGAGAGAGATATGGGGAAAAAGTTCTTTTCTTCATGCTCCCTTCTTACTTAACGGTCCTAGAATATTTCTTTTTAATCATTTCACCCCAAGCAAGGAAATAAAGCCACTAAGACGCAAGGGGTCTACTGGAAGAGAAAGAGAATGAAAAGACTTTAGAAGGGACTAGAAACCCAATAATAGAATAAATTTCAAAGATCAGGTAGAGTTGGTAGAAGTATAGAGTTGAAGTAGACTTTAGAAGGAACCGGAAACCCAATCCTAAACAGGAAACAATTGATAAACGTCTACTATTCAAAAAATTTATCTATTCCTATTGATGGAAGAAAATAAATAACATTTCAGAGTTTAGGCGGTGACGTTAGAAGTATAGAGTTGTAGATTTTAGAAGAAAGCCGGAAACCCAATCCTAAAAAGAAAACAAGAGATAAACATCTACTCCTGTTCAAAAGACAGGGGAGGAGATGTTAGAAGTAAAGGGTTGAAGTAGACTTTGGAATTAACCGGAAACCCAATCCTATACAGTGAAAAGGGGATAAACCTCGACTCCTGTTCAAAAGATCGGATAGGAGTTTGAATCGAATGATAGATGAACCTATTTAGTTTATTGTGGAAATAAATAATTAGTAAATATTTCAGAGTTTAGGCGGAGACGTTTGAAGTATAGAGTTGAAGTAGAATTGGTACGTGATATCAGTCCTCCTATATGGCAGTGGATTCTGGACAATCTCCTCACAGATGAAGAAGAGACATGAAGCAACAGAAACAAAGAAAAGAGTACTGAACTGTTACGTAATATCAGTCCTCCTATATGGCAGTGAATGCTGGACAATCTCCTCGCAGATAAAATGTAGTCTTGGGGTTACAGAAACTTAGTTCTACAGAAGGATGATGAGGACAGAACATGAAAGCTTTAATGAAAAAAAAGAAATGAAACTTGGATTTAGACTAAAGAGGTAGTTGAAAATATCTGGGACGCTTAATGAGGAAAGAATGCTTCAAGAATTTGACACCCAGAGGATATATTTTCTCTTCTCTTCTACGAAATCATTGTACAGCCTCTGCTCACTTAACGACATACCAATTTAACAAACTAGGACATACGGCTAACTATGAAATTATATTCATTGTACGGCAGAATTATCTCCCACATACACCTTCCAGAAATACTTCCAAAATAATGGTAAGACTTTAGTTATAGGATTCGACAGAAATATCTCTATCTATAAAAGGCAGGATGTGTGTGTGTGTGTGTAACGAATGCACGGCCGCGATTTTCGACGGATTTGCACCAAAATTTACATGCACATGCTCTAAGTTAGCGAGAAGGCAAAGACCGACTTTGCATTTCCCAACTCCCATCGATAGTGGAAATAATCGATTTTTTCATGCTTCTACGGCAGTTTTCATGTAGTTTGCGGCCATCTTGTACTGGCCAGAGTGAGAGACTACAGCTGGCTGCCACGAATAGGCAGGGAGATTCTATTGGCCAGCGTGAGAGTCAACAGCTGACTGACACGAATGTTAACTAGCATGCTAGCATGTAAAAAAAAATCGATAGCTGCATTCGTCACAAGTGGGAAAAATTAAAATCTGCATGGCACTTTAAGCCAATTGGCTCATTCGCTTGCTTAAACTGAACGTTGATTCTGATTCCGCAGAACAGGGTCGGATGTGAAAAAGTAGTTGTTGTTAACATTCTTTTTTCATTCGTTTTTTTTCCAGTTAAGAGTCCTTTTTTTAAAGCTGATCGTTTTGTGTTCATTTTGTTTAGTTCTTTTTTCGTAACAGATTTAATGTTTAGTATAGAGCTTAGAAAAAATTCGCAGTGTGAGATAGGCAAGAAGTAAGGCATGTACCAACATCAGCACGGCAAAGGGCACTCCTTTAAAGGCAAGGAAGGGCAAAAATATTTTAAGTCAAGTGATAGCGATTGCTGTATGAGTCGTACGATTTTTGAATCAAGCACGGGCAACGCCGGGCTATGCTGCTAGTCTCCCATATACACCTCCCAGAAATACTTCCAACATAATGGTTAGACATTAGCTACAGCTTTCGACAGAAATACCTCGCACACAATGGTAATACTTTAGCTAGATGGATATACCATTACCACTTGCTTATGTTTACTAGCATCCCATAAGTGACAGTTTAAAATGTGGGAGGTATTTTTGCCATACCTTGTAGGATAAAACAAAATCCAATTATTGTCATTTTTTTCTAAATGAATCACAATAAATAGAATTAAGAAATAGAGTAAAAAAACAACTAAACAATCCCTTATCCGTTATTTATTTCATGCAAAGCGAAGAAAAGTGAAGAATAGTGTGCTGATTTTCGAATTTGTTTGCTACGTTTAGTGTTTAGTATCCTGGTAAGGTCACCCATCTCGGTAAGGATTCAGGGAAGGGTCCAGACTGAGCTCGATTCAACGCTCGGTGGGTAGGCGGTCATATGGACGTTCTACGTACGAGGACAACTGGGCAACCCGATGCAAGCTGTCATCATGAACCTGCCTGTCATGCCCTGGCTTGACGCAGCAGATGGTGTCAGCTGAAGTGTGTGTGTCATGGAATGGCAAACGTATGGACCACTACAAGCATTTCGCAGTCAAGGCTTTCGTGCTCAAAGACTTTGTTTTTCTCAAAGAACCCACTGGGAAAGAGCAGCCCACGAAAAGAAATAATCCTTCGAAAACACCAGAAGACAAATGGAAGATACGAGGAGAGCCCAAAGAAAGACCAGAGCTCTCTACCGGATGTCTCTTTAGATCCAATATAGGAGTCATTTCACATAGGAAATGTCTATGACCCCCCCACTAAATACCCGGCAACGAGTTCCGTCAACGACGACACTACAGTGCTGCATAAACATTTAGAAATCAATTAGAGGTGTTACAGATGTAGGCAAAGTGACATTAAAACTATTTGAAACTGGCTGAGACAATTCTATGGCAGGCAGAAATGGGGGTCAGGTTTAATTTCTCGTTTAACGACCGTGTCATTCGGACCTGGTCGTTAAGCGGAACGCGTTTTTATATGACGTTCTGTTTGTACTTCCCCACCAAAGCAGTGGAATTACGACTACTAGGCAAATATTCGCTTAAAAAAAAAACACTTTCACGCCAAGCTATGTTGGACAATTCGACACCTAGAAACTGCAACTTTAAAGACCATTCCTCTTTTTTGTCTCAGGAACGGATTAAGGCGGTTTAACATTTATATAATCTGCACTACATCCGGGACATTTTACATAAAAAAATACGTCAATGAATGCGTCGTTCATTGAAACAAGTTGTTTTTATCATTCACCCCAAGCAAGGCAAGAAAGAGACTAAGACGCATACGAATTCTGAGTTTGAAAGAATATGAAGAAAAAAAATGTTTTTCATTATTACACTATAGATTAACGTACGATAGTGTATCAATAATTTCGTATCCCTACATATAATAATTAGCTGAATTTTGATCTGAAATGTTCACTGTATAATATTCGACCTGTCTAACAATGTAGAAGCGTCGAATTAAGTGCATTAACAAGGTAGGAGATTATGTTGTGAATCATATAATGGGCACAAAAGATTAATGAAGGGCATTAACAAAACTATTTCTGACATTTTGAGGTCAAAACCAAGAACTTTTCAACTTGTTGGCTCTGCATTACATAATAAACCGGGCATTATTAGATTTTAAAGGGGTGTAGTCTCATAGATATTGATGCTAACCTCCAGGTGAGTGATTTGTTGTGACTTCACTGGCAAACGTTTTCCTCTGACATGAAGTGGAAGGATTATACTGAATCAATTGCTAGGTCAGCTGCTAGGAAAGTTGGTTCACTGTGTTGGTTTCTCTCCAGAATCTATCTTGCATATTTATAAATCTGTCATTCATTGGGTTAACCCTTTCCTCCTTCCATCAGCATGGCTAATGCTAACCTCCAGAAGAGGGACTCATAGCGCCTTCTCGGGCTAATGTTCCTGATGACATGAAATGGAACAATTTTATTGAAACAATTGCTAGGTCAGCTGCTAGGAAAGTTGGTTCACTGTGTCGTGATAGACAATTTTTCTTGACAGAATTTATAAGTCCATGCTTTGAATATTGCTGTCACATTGGGTCTGGAACTTTATTCTTGGTAAAATCCAAAGAAGAATCTGCAGTTATTGATTCTGACATGGCATCTCGGCTTTAGTCAGTTTCCCCACTGACCTAACGTAGCTTACCTGGACCTTTTTTACTTTCACAGTAATTTGTCTGATGAGCTTTCTTTTGTGGTAAAAATTGTTTTATTTTAATCACCCTGAAACAGACCACTTTAAGGTACCATTATAATAAATTATTTCACCAGAGCCCTTTTAAAGGACGCCGTATCATCAGAAAGCACTTCCAAAAATGAAATGAAATGAAAAATGAAATTAAAATTGATGGGTAGTGTACGTTTTGTAATTTAACAGAGAGTGTAAAAGGGGTAGTTAAAGAGACATGGTAGAGTATAGGGAGGGATTAATTTCATTTCTCTCTCAATTATATTTTGTATTGGGGGAGGGGGAGTGACCAGATCATGACCTATTTAAATGGTTAACTTAACGGAAGTGATATATTGAAATGGGAGGGGAGAAGGGAGAAAAGAAAAAGGAAAAAGTAAGAAGAGGGAGAGGGAAGTAAAGAGAAAGAGGCTGTAATTGGGTTTTAGCAATTTATGTAAAAAATAGATTTTAATGCTTGATAGAAATTTAGATTAATTTGATGTTTGCTATCAATTTAAATATTTATTTTTTTTTAAACAAATAGGTTAGGGATTTAATATAAGTTAAATACTAAATTTATTAACACATTTATAGAGAACATATTAAAAAAATATTTAAATTATGGCAGTTTGTTTACCCGACCGATCGTACTTTTTTAATATTGTAAAAAATAGTTACGGTAACATCTTTAAATCTAATTTATGAATGCAATTTGTAATTATTTTTATATCGGTAATCTTTCTATATATATATATATATATATATATGTGTGTGTGTGTGTGTGTGTGTGTGTGTGTGTGTGTGTGTGTGTACAAAGATATAGAAAAATAGGAAAGAGCCGTTAGGTTACTAATCCAAACGTTTTTAGTATTTTGGTTTTTATTTAAAACAAAACAGTACTCAATGCATAAGTAACTAATATGGTGATACAATATGTTCACCCTTTCGCTCTTTATTACAATAATTGGTTTCACCGTTTCCATGTAATTCATATTACGAATGTACATGCTTATAAAGCTCCGTAAATTTCAAGATCAGTTATTTCAAATTTCGCTTGAGGATGAAACAGAGCTGGTTTTTTAGTTTTTGTTTTTGAAACATGAGAACTCTTATGTAGCGATGGAATCATATTTAAAATAAATAATTATATATATATATATATATATATATATATATATATATTTCTTTATTCAACACCATCATTGATAAGACACTAGAAGTGTTGAAACAAAATGGCTATTTTTGTAGTGATTTTATAACATATTTATGTTATAGTTTTCGAGTAAATAATTATATTTGCTCTACTCTGTATTGAGCATTCTTTTAAGAGTAGTATTTGTTGGTTATTAGAATTTATTCCGTATATGCTAATCCTATACTTTGGTATATATATATATATATATATATATATATATATATATATATATATATATATAGTGGAGGGAAATAAATATTCGTACACATGAAAAATTGTATTTCTATAAATGTAAAAGGCTTAACTAAAACAAGTTTTGATACATTTTATGTGTAAAGATACATTTTATTAAAAAATAGTAATAAACTTAACTAATTCTTATTCTAATGCATTTTTTTTCATTTTAACTGATGAAAAAAGTATTCGTACAAAACAAAAAAATGCATATTAACTTAATTTAATACTTTGTGGAATATCCTTTATTGAGTTCAACAGCTACTAATCTATTCCTGTACGTCTCAACTAATGATTTGCACACATTGAGTGGTATTTTGTCCCATTCTTCTTGGCATATTGTCTTCAAATTCTTTATATTTGTTGGTGCTCTTTTCCTAATTTGAATTTTTAATATTGCCATAAATTCTCGATTGTGTTCAAGTCTAGGGACTTACTTGGCCATTCCAAGCAAGACATCAACGTTACTTTCAGCTAACCATTTCCTTGTAGATCTAGCGGTAAGCTTAGGATCATTATCCAGTTGGAAAACCCAATCAGGAGGTAGCCGAACTCTCTCAACAGAACGCATTAAATTGTCTTGCAGGATTTTCTGGTATCTTTCGGCATTCATCTTGCCATCTATTATTGATATTCTGCCAACACCTTTTGCAGAAAAACAGCCCCAGATCATGATACTGCTACCACCAAACTTTACAGTTGGCAACGTGTTCTTTGGTAAGTAGGCTTCACCGTCCTTCCTCCACACATGATTTCGATAATTATGACCAAACGACTCTATTTTAATTTCATCTGTCCATAGTACTTTTTCCCAAAACGAATATTCTTTATCCTTGTGCTCTCTAAGGAATTTTATTCTAGCATCTCTGTGTCGTTTCAAGAGAAGTGGAGTCTTCCTTGGGATGCGTGATTTCAGACTGTTTTTGTGTAGTTCATTACTTATTGTACGCTTGGTTACTTTAATCCCTAATGCACACAGATGTTCCTGCAGCTCTTCTCGGGCAACCTGTGGATTTTGTTGGATCTGGCGTCCTAATATCCTTGCTGATCTTAGAGAAATCTTCCTCGGAGCACCTGCTCGTCTTTGGTTTCCGACACTGTTACGAGTTTTAAACCTTGCAATGAACGAAGCAATTGTAGTAAAAGGAATATTCAGGTTGTTAGAAATCGTTCTATAACTGTTCCCATCTTTCCAAAGAGACAAAATGTGTTGTTTTTGTGAAATAGTCAATTCTTTACCTTTAGGCATTATTAGAACCTTCTCGTAAGACTAGAAATTGCAAAATGTTCTGATAATAGCGTTAACTATAATTACTGATAACATTACTGGAACATTCTAGAATATACTGTTTTCATAATTAATTGATTATTTTATTCTAATAATTGATTTGTACGAATACTTTTTTCACCAGTTAGAATTTTTAAAAATGCATTAATTTCTGTTAGAATAAGAATTAATTAAGTTTATTATTATTTTTTAATAGTATGTGTCTTTATACATAAAATTTGCCGAGATTTGTTTTATTTAAGGCTTTTACATTTATAAAAATACAATTTTTCAAGTGTACGAATATTTATTTCCCCCACTGTGTGTGTGTATATATATATATATATATATTATATATATATATATATATATATATATATATATATATATATATATATATATATATATATATATATATATATTCATTCTTTAAATATAAATCTGTTTTTAGTGAAGACTTTTAGTCTTTTGGAAATCATGGAGAAACCTAATTTGACTAGACTGGATTCACCAATGGCGATTTGGATGTATGGCTCGGGTATCGTTTATCGGCTCAAAAACCGGAATCGGCTAGACGAGTCCAAATTCCGAGTTAGTCTGTTGTATTCACTATTGCACTTAGGGGTAGGGAAAATGCATTAGTTATTGTCTTCCCCTGGGTTGAATAGCAGGCTAGATGAGATCTCTAGCCTAGGATGGTAACCATTTTTGAAAGGAGACTTAGAAAAGGCAACGGGAAACCACTCCACCATTTCAACCAAAGACATGGCATTTCACAGATAATAAAGAAAATGAATTTTAAGACAAATATGATCGGGTATGTGTTGAAGAAACATGATAATTTTTTTTAGAAAAATAATTAAGATGTAAGGGCTAATAGAGATAACTTAATTCTCTTATTATAGCAGTTAATTCTGTTTTATTACTAGCAAAATCCGCCTCTTACAAACATTTCTCTTTTGGGCGCCTCGAGGCAGTACAATGGTTAACAACCTTGTCTCGCCAGAAAAATTAACACTGAGTAGTGAGTTCGATCCTCACTGGGTGCCCTCTATTTTCGGCCTTGTGCCACATCTAAGCTCTGCTTGGAAAATCATTACAAACATTTCTCTTAATAATAATTTAAAGATAATTCAGCAGACGATGTTATTTTATTTAATTTATGGTAACTGTATTTTTGGCGATTGTCTTTCTGTTATTTGATACTTTACATCTGAAAAATGGTGCACTTATTGCAGTTGCTATCACTTCTCGGCCTTTTGGCTGCAATCAAACTGCTGTATCCTCCCTCCCATGGGCAGATAAATTGTATTTCATCTTTCAATAGTGACATTGTTTCGGGATAAGGAGTGGAGAAACAGGAACTTCCCTCATTGCACTAAAGGAGAGGGTATCAGTAGTAATATCAGTGTCAACCAATGTTTGTGGGGGTTTTGGCTATTTTTGGACCTGTCCAAAGTGCATGTGCTTGGACTCCCCACATTAAATAGGCCTTGCATCACATCCTGCCAGTGTGAGGCGGCAAAAACATACAATTGCTCCTCGGAATTTTGGTTAAGGTCTCTTCTTTATCAGCCTCATCTGATTCTTTCTCTTTAATTCTATCTTCTCTTCTTTCTTTCTTTAATTTTCTCACTGAAACCAAGTAGTATCCTTTCCTTTCTTTTATGTGATCAAGTCCATAATTTTTGAAATATTTGTAGGGTACGCTAACCAAGGGAAGAATAAGTACAATTGTAATGAGACGTGTTCGAAATGCCAGTACAGTTATAATTAAATCATTTACTTTAATTCTCACCCCCTCCTCAATGCATCTAGCATAATGTTTTTCCGAGATAAAGCGCCTAACATTTTTTCCAAACCTTACCCTGCAGTTAAATACTGTTATCCGAACTGGCACATTTCTAAAAACTTATGATCAAATTCCTCGGCAGAACATTTATTTGAAACTGGCAGCCTTATTCTACATATCGAAAAGATTGTTTATTTTGCATGACGGGTTCAGCTCAGACAAAGAGATCAGCTGGAATTTAATTATGAACAGGGTCTGGATCAATAAGCTATCATCATCGACATTATGCCTGTTAATTCCTTTGGGAACATAGACACGCAAAAACACCTCTCCAACGGATGCAATTCTGGGCAATCCTCTTCAGCTCGGCCCATGTTGTGCCGGCTGCCTTCCCGGGGGATTTTCACCAGCACGCATCATACACTCTACATTGGAGGACTCTCGTGTCGTTGTTTGAAGATATTGAAGGACTCTTGTGTCGTCGTTTGAAGATATTGTTGAGGTTTCTGCAACAAGCTAGTTTTTAAGTGAGTAGGTTGTTGGCCTACTGCTAAACACCCAACCTAAAGGGCCAGGGTGTGTCATTCATCTGGCTCCTACCCCACAGACCTGTTGAGCTTGGTTGCACCTGCTAAGAGCTGAAGACCCCACCCATATAACTCTAAGGTTCATAGAAGTACGCAAGCTGTCTTACCATATCAAGGCGCCACACCTTCAGGACGGCAATAACCTATAAATCAGTTGATTAATTATCGAATTTCATAGTCAATTAGGCACAGATTAAGAAAAAAATGGCTCAAAAAATTGTCTTGTACCTTATTTGTTTAGATAGCTTGTTGACTGAATTGATCGCTAGTTCTCAATACCGTAAGCTATAATTTTACTTCAGACATTGACGTCTATATAGCCCGACTCCATAATGTTCTTTACTCAAATTATATCGGCATCTATTTATTTTATTCTTAATGCAACTACTACTGTAAAAAGAATTATCATAAGGTACCAGCTGATCCATCCTGCCTAAATATACCTCAAGGCAATCCTATCATTACCAACGTGGACATTGCAGAAGAAAGAGACACAACAAACAGGAAATACAGGTAATGGTAAAACACTACTCTGGGCATGAATTGCACTCTACCGAGTGCTGGAGGGGCGTCAGTTGTCTGTCTACTGGAAAAAAATGAATGAGTCTGGTTTTTGGCCTCAATATATGATAATGCTTCATCTAAGGGATTCAAACAACTTAAGACTATTACATCTTATTACTACTAGTCGTAAAGAAGCAAGAGAAATAAGATGAAATAAATACGAATGAAAAATGAATAATAATGACAATGCTTCATCTAAGGGATTCACACAACTTAAGACTATTACATCTTATTACTACTAGTCGTAAAGAAGCAAGAGAAATAAGATGAAATAAATACGAATGAAAAATGAATAATAATGACAATGCTTCATCTAATGGATTCACACAACTTAAGACTATTACATCTTATTGCTACTAGTTGTAAAGAAGCAAGAAAAATAAGAGGAAAGAAATACAAATGAAAAATGAATAATAATGACACTGCTTCATCTAAGGGATTCACACAAATTAACACCATTACATCTTTTTACTACTAGTTGTAAAGAAGCAAGAGATATAAGATGAAAGAAATACGAATGAAAAATGAATAATAATGAAAATCCTTCATCTAAGGGATTCACACAACTTAAGACTATTACATCTTATTACTACTAGTTGTAAAGAAGCAAGAGAAATAAGATGAAAGAAATACAAAATGAAAGAAAAATAATAGAAATAACTTTTTAATGCCATGTTATTTCCAGACTTGGTAATGGTTAACAAGGCGAGTTGGCTTGACCCTTGAGTAGTGAGTTCGTTTCTCAGTGGGCCGGAGCAAGTCAAAATTGATATTAAATAACCCAACAAATAACTAAAAAAAAGGCTAAATGACATTGTGGAATGATCAGAAAATCCAAGGAAGCAGTAAATGTGTTAATGAATTTAATTTTATCCCTCAAAATAAGTTTTATATGGAAATTACTAATGCGTATGACTAATATGACTGAGAGAGGTACTCATTCTTGTGTATGGTTTCTTGGACAAGTAAACCTGGCGGAGCCTATCCCCCTCTAGGTCAAACCACAACCTCCAACTTGCCCTTGTGATGTACATGTGATGATTCATTCAATTGGGCAACCCTTCTATCCAGCCCATTAACCTCTGTTTATGAAGCACCCCCAGCAAGCAATGACATGTCATCAACATGCTTGCTGGGTACATAGCTATGGAAGCCTTTATGTTTGAGAGCCATTGAACCTCTAATAATTTTCATCCACCCTTTATCTGGATTTAAAGCCAGAGAGGTACTCATTCTTGTGTATGGTTTCTTAGACAAGTAAATCTAGTGGAGCCCATACCTCTCTAGGTGTAACTACAGCCTCTAACTTGCCCTGGTGATGTACATACCCGATTTTGAAAATATAAAAACAAATATTAAATATAAATCTTTATTTGAAATATTTGACATGCAGGCACTTCAAACTTTGTACTTTGAGTTAACATTAATAAGAACTGAAAAAGATATTGTTTAGGTAAGAAAATAAGGTACTGAAAATTGTAATTAAAAATAGGAAAATTTGCGCTGGGTACTATATACCCATGGTTAATGTTCTAGGGTTAATCCTGCTAAGTGTTTGCCCAATCTCCTCCCTAGAAAATCAAGGTGGGGTAACCGATTTAATCGTCAATGACCTTACCGTGAAGTAGGAATGGTACCATTATCTTTCATAGGGTAACCTGGTCTAAGAGTTTCTGACGGTGACTAACAAAAACTAAGATGATATTATGTAAGGGTTCAAATATCCAATTTGCAGTTAATAGATTTAATTTTATTTACAAAAATAATGCCCAAGAAACCTTATCTAAGAATTTCTAAAGGACACACTAACGGGAACATAGATAGTAATGAAAATCAAATTAGATCCACCATCACCGGACCTTGAACTATCACCAGTCACAATGAATGGGTGTCCCCCTCAGAGAGGCCTAATGCCTTGAGAGACTATTGAACCTTAAACTCACCCCGGATCTCAAGTGTAACTCGTACATATGATCCATCATTAAAGATGCAGGAAAAATGGTCGGTTCCTTTTCTGATTCTTCATGCTTTCGTCTATCTTTACAAGAGCCAGGTCAGGCGAAAATGGAATACTGCAGCCATATTTGGGCAGGACCTACCCAGTCATCTCTTTCCAGTTTCTGTACAGTCCAAAAATATCTTCACGTCCTTATGGGTGACAAATTATTTTCCACCCCTCTCTCAGTGACAGGACAGAACAAGCCTCTCGCTGCTCTGCTGCTATTTACATGGAAAGTGCTCAGACAAAGTACATTTTTTTGTTCTGTCAGGAATAACCTTCATAGCTAAGACCTGCCATGCCAATTATATATTAGCGAATTATTTTCATTCTCTCTGTATTCCATTGGGGAGAAATAAGTTCCACTCAAACAGCTTCTTTCAGTGGACCACGGCTCTGTGGAACCGACTCCCAAGAGGATGTTTCCCTGATCACTACAATCTTAACCTGTTCAAGGCTACGGCTAACCGTTATCTTCCCCACATATTCACATAAATCCTGCCTCTTACTCTGTAGCTATCTACCTTAAGTAGCCCCCGGGTGTTGTACAGGGTCACCTCACTTAAAAAAAAACTATGAGAGGGGGCAAATATTAGGGGAGTAGTGAAACTCTATCTATAAAAGGCAGGATGTGTGTGTGTGTGTAACGAATGCACGGCCGCAATTTTCGACCGGTTTGCACCAAAATTTACATGCACATGCTCCAAGTTAGCGAAAGGCCAAGACCGACGTTGCATTTCCCAACTCCCATCGATAGTGGTAATAATCTATTTTTTCATGCTTCTGCGGCAGTTTTCATGTAGTTTGCGGCCATTTTGTACTGGCCAGAGTGAGAGCCTATAGCTGGCTGCCACGAATAGACAGAAAGATTCTATTGGCCAGCGTGAGAGTCAACAGCTGACTGACACGAATGTTAACTAGCATGCTAGCATGCAAAAATAAATCGATAACTGCATTCGTCACAAGTGGGAAAAATTAAAATCTGCATGGCACTTTACTCCAATTGGCTTATTCGCTTGCTTAAACTGAACGTTGATTCTGATTCCGCAGAACTGGGTCGGATTTGAAAAAGTAGTTGTTGTTAACATTCTTTTCTCATTCGGTTTTTCCAGTTACGAGTCCTGTTTTTAAAGCTCATCGTTTTGTGTTCATTTTGTTTAGTTCTTTTTTCGTAACAGATTTAATGTTTAGTATAGAGCTTAGAAAAAATTCGCAGTGTGAGATAGGCAAGAAGTAAGGCATGTAGCAGCATCATCACGGCAAAGGGCACTCCTTTAAAGGCAAGGAAGGGCAAAAATATTTTAAGTCAAGTGATAGCGACTGCTGTATGAGTCGTACGATTTTTGAATCAAGCACGGGCAACGCCGGGCGATACTGCTAGTCTCCCATATACACCTCCCAGAAATACTTCCAACATAATGGTAAGACATTAGCTACAGCTTTCGACAGAAATACCTCGCACACAATGGTAATACTTTAGCTAGATGGATATACCATTACCACTTGCTTATGTTTACTAGCATCCCATAAGTGACAGTTTAAAATGTGGGAGGTATTTTTGCCATACCTTGTAGGATAAAACAAAATCCAATTATTGTCATTTTTTTCTAAATGAATCACAATAAATAGAATTAAGAAATAGAGTAAAAAAACAACTAAACAATCCCTTATCCGTTATTTATTTCATGCAAAGCGAAGAAAAGTGAAGAATAGTGTGCTGATTTTCGAATTTGTTTGCTACGTTTAGTGTTTAGTATCCTGGTAAGGTCACCCATCTCGGTAAGGATTCAGGGAAGGGTCCAGACTGAGCTCGATTCAACGCTCGGTGGGTAGGCGGTCATATGGACGTTCTACGTACGAGGACAACTGGGCAACCCGATGCAAGCTGTCATCATGAACCTGTCATGCCCTGGTTTGCCGCAGTAGATGGTGTCAGCTGAAGTGTGGGTGTCATGGAGTGGCAAACCCATGGACCACTACAAGCATTTCGCAGCCAAGGCTTTCGTGCTCAAAGACTTTTTTTCTCAAAAGAACCCACTAGGAAAGAGCAGCCCACGAAAAGAAATAATCCTTCGAAAACACCAGAAGATAAATGGAAGTCAAGTGATAACGATTGCTGTATGAGTCGTACAACTTTTTAATCACGCACGGGCAACGCCGGGCTATCCTGTATGTAATAATATTAGTCATTAAAGAGAAAAGTGTTATATAATATTAATTACATATTCAAAGAATTCTTAGGAAAAGTTTTGAAATAATACTCATGGAGAAAGCTATCACTTTCAAACGAAAAACAAAGTAATATACAATATGAGACACAAAAAATGGTCGCACTTATAGAAAGCCGATTTTTTGTATTTTTACCAAGACAAGTGAGTAATAGAGTTCGTTTATTAATACAAGGGATTAATAGAAGTGTACATATGTACATTATACAAGTCAAAATAAGATTTAGTATTTTCTTTGGTAACCTTTTCCTTTAATTCTTTTTAGTATACTATAGACTAAATTCTTCAGTAAGTCAACATCCTAGGGTACTGTTAAACATGAAAAAAATATCAACGTTTGGTGTGCATTCTCTGCAGCAGGAGTTGGTAATCTGTACACAGCCAAAGAAATCGTGGACCAGAATCAATACCAAAACATTCTTGTTAATCAAATGTGGATTTCTGCTAAAAAAAAACTTTCTTTCCCAAGGTCAAGGTTCCAACACGATAAAGATCCTAAGCATACTGCTTTAAAGAATAAACGTTATCTCGAGAGAAAGCCCAACGGAGATGAATTGCAACTCTTCCAATGGCCTAGTCAGAGTCCTGACAGTAACCCAATTGAAAACCTTTGGGCAATAATAGACAAGCGTGACCATAATAGGAAAGTTAACACAGAAGTTGAGTTTTTTCATGACTTAAAGAAATGCTAAAAAAATCGAGGGAAGAACGTTGACTTATTAAAGAATTTAGTCTATAGCATCCAAGTAAGAATTAAAGGCGTTATTAAAGCAAAAGATTACCCAATAAAATACTAAATCATTTTTTGACTTGCACAATGTATACATGTACACCTGTATTAATAAACGAATTCTATTACTCACTTGTCTTGGAAAAATAGAAGAAATATGGGTGTGTCCATTTTTTGCCTTATACTGTAAATAAAGTCATTATGTAATTAATGCAGAAATTTATACGCATCGAACTGCTCCACCCACTCAATTTCGAAGCTTGAAGGGGGTTTCTCAGATTAAAAAGCGAATACAGATAGAATTCTTGATAGAAGGCACGTGTTCTTTTGTAAGACTTTCAATCACAAGACAAGTAGACATTAATTTCACTGTTTCAAAAGAAAACAAAACAAATATTTACTCAAAAATTGTACCGACTAAATAAATTGTTTATAGCAATAAGAAATACTATCAGAACAGAAAATCAATTATACACACAGACGCACACGTTATAATAAGAGAAAGGGGTCCTGAAAGTTCACGGCCCTCCCCCACTTCCCAAAAGTCAATATTCAAATGACAAAATATCAGAATACTTTTATTTTTAAGCGGGTTGGACTAAAATCTTTTCCCCACACCTCATATATATATATATATATATATATATATATATATATATATATATATATATATATATATATATATAATGTAGGTTTATCTTAATTAGCTACTATATTTCCATAATGTTCACTACCACTCTAACTCTTCAAATGTCGACAGGATAGCTAATTCTAATATCTATATTCCCTCTCTATAATCTTTTTACACTATATTTATAATTTATAAACTTTCCCCTACTCTAAGATCTCCCCAAATCTCTTTCTATTAACCTCTTACATCCTTTCATCGGTATATTTTAAAGTTATTTTAAAACGCCTTTTTATTCCTCTTTTAATTTTAAATTAATATTTCATTCTGCATATAACCTCAAATTAATGTCATAAGGTTAATATTTGGGTTTAATTTTATAAGACTTCTTCCTTTTAAGACAAATACTTTTCACTCTCCCCTGGCCCCTGTCTCGTTTCTTTCATCTGACCAAAACATTGGAAAGGGTAATTTCTGTATTAGTTTTTCAACTAGTGTTATTTTTTTGTTTTTTTTTTAGCTTTCAGTTAAATTTTTTATTTCTAAAACGAACTCAGTACACATGGGATTGATAAGACAGACAAACGATATTTTCATCTGCTGAAATAGGCAATTCCCCATATGAGATGATTTGGATTTTATTGTTTATTTTATATATATATATATATATATATATATATTGATGCATGTTTCATTAAATGATACGCGGAAGTATTAAGTATTAAGTATACTTCCCATACTTAATACTTCACGTTTTCACTCTCGCGTGGTCATGTGTGACGTCACGAGTTGCGACGCGATTTTCGCTCCGCGTCTTGTATACACGAGTTTGTCGTTGCTTTGAAATTTTTTATGCAACAAAAACAGACTATCATTATTGTTTCGTCCGTGTATTGTTTGATATATTGAAATGTAATTGTCATATTTGATAATGGCTTAGATTGGATTTAAGCATGTATCAATATGGTGATTTCCTTTCGTCTTTCTAAGATAATGTTATTAAACTTATCAGTCAATATGAAAGAAATATATATATATATATATATATATATATATATATATATATATGTGTGTGTGTGTGTGTGTGTATAGTCATCCACAGACAGACTGTTTTGCTGTATCATAGCTCACCAGTTGCCTCTATCTAGGATTGAAACCCGTCTGAATTGGCGTCTGTCAGAGATTTTATATATATATATATATATATATATATATATAGGAGTTGAAAAATGCCAACATAGTAACGTTTGGTTGAAATAGCTATTCTTATGAAGTAATTTTAGATTTCTCGATTACGTAACTTATATGTTCTGTTATAATAAATACAGTGAGCTCTTTTTGTGTATATATATGTATATAAAATTATTTTATATTAGGTTAGCAATCCTTCTTTTATACATGTTTCATTAAAAATCACAGACCAAGAATATCTTGTGAGTTTTTAGTTGATTGTTTTCCTATATTGTAATTTTGTGGAACTGAAATTGTCCATAGTGTTGACTATTTCCCATCACTTGAGACGATTTCGAGGTTGTGTATTTGTTTTCTGTGTTAAAGAGGATCAATTATTTTTTTTTCTATTCCTATAGTATGTTCTCATGAGCATTTTTGCAACAGTAATATTTTTTAGTGTACTATTTGCTTAGTTACCGAATATGGTCAGAACATTCTGGCCATGTTTGTTTGTGGTGCTATCAAATGAAGCCTTGATGTGTTTTCATTAGAAGGCCTCATATCTTCAGACGCTTTCTTTCTATAGTTAGATATCATTATCATTTTTGTGTTGTCTATAAGGATTTTTCATATGGGTGGGAGTTGAGTATGTATGTATGTATGTACAATAATACATAAATAATTTTCAGTTTCAGATATATGAAATACAGATGTATATGGGGGAAAATGTATGTATTTTTGTGTGATGCGTTTTGTCCTTTAGGAATTCGTTGGACTAAATTAGTTATCTGATAACAAATTTAGTCCGATAAAGTCTTAGATGACCAAGCATATCTCACAAAAACTTTTTTCCACTTTGTCATATATTTTCCTCCAATATTTTTTCTTGATATACAAAAATTTATATATCGTTATCTCACACACACACACACACATATATATATATATATATATATATGACTGACTGAATAAATTACAGACTTTATGTCTGCTAATTTTTAACAAAATCCGTTCATACTCACGAATAACCTTCCTTGTATTGATGTTAAAGGGTGAGAGAAATGTGCTATAGCTGTTTAAATTTCTTTTATTTTTATTTCCCAAGTACTTTCGATCTTCTTCCAAGAACATCTTCAGGGGTGCAAGTAGTACAAAACTATATGTTGTTCATTTATTTATAAAAAGTTGTGTGTTGTTATCCATTACTGTAATTTTATTTCTCATTATGCTTTTAAATGATTACGTACTTTAAGTAGTTGGGAAATGAAAATAAAAACGATTGAAATAGCTATAGTAAATTTCTCTCATGCTTTAATATCAATACACGGAAAGTTATTCATGAGTATGATTGGATTTTGTTAAAAATTAGCAGACATAATTTCTGTAATTTATTCAATCAGACATGCCTAAAAAAGAATTTTCTACCTAAATACACAAATTTTAATATATATATATATATATATGTGTCAACATTCTGAACTTGTGTATATTTTTAAAAGTAGAAAAAAAAAACATTAAAAAAATCATTTTACTCTTAATTCTTAAAAGACATTAAACATTTCAAAAACTATTTTTTAAAAGAAAAAAAAATGTACTTTTTTTTTTTTTTCCAAACTCTGGTTGAATGTAAATTCTCAACTTTTGAAACACAAGTCCCTTGTCATACGTGTACTCAAAATACAATTGAAGAGTTTTAAAGAAGAAGAAAAAAGAAACGCAAAAAAAGAAAAATATTTAAAAAAAAAAAAAAGTAATGGAAATAAATCTGAAAAGATTTTTTAAAAAAATCAAATAAAACTTTTAATTTTAATACTGGGTACCATGAACTTAAGCGTCCAGAATTAATTTCAGAAATAAAATTAAAAAATTTTCAAATAAAATAATAATCCTGTTCCAAAATAATTGCTATATATCTGCACACATTTCATATATAAAATGTATAAACTATTATGGGATAGAGATTGTACATTTTATCATAATACACACACTGTCCCATAATAGGTGCTACATTAACATACATATTTCAGAGACTATGTGTACCAACTATTATGGGACAGAGATCATTCATTATATTATTATACAACCTATGTCCCATAATGATTAAACCATTTGCACACATATTCCATACACTAAATGTACCAAATATTATGGGACAGTGTTGGTATATTATTATACAACCTGTCCCATAATAATTATTTCATTTTCATACACATTCCGTACACTAAATGTATCAACAATGATGGGACAGTGGTAGTTCATTATATTATTATACAATATGTGTCCCATAATAATTGTTCCATTTGCCTATACATTTCATGCACTAAATGTATCAACTGTTATGAGACAGATATAGTTCATTATGCTACATCATCTGTCCCATAATAGTTGCTACATTTCCATACATATTTCATACACAAAATGTATCAACTGTTACAGGACAGTGTATATTTTAAATTAATGATTATTTTAAGAATTTATTGTTCAGGCCGAGAAAAACTGACAGAAGCATAAAGCAAAAAATAAAACCATTTCTACAGATGTTCAATAGTTTGCCCCAAGCTAAGGCAATAAAGCCACTAAGACAGATGATTTCAAAATTTGCCATGCACTTCAAACGGACACAGGAACTTTGGCTGTTTGAGGAATGGCTAAAAATCAAGTCTGTTCTAATGGTTCTCAGAAGAAAGAAGAGCCTAGCATATGAATACCATATTGGAAATGCTAAATTTGAGCAAGAATAAAAAAATAACATTTATAGGACAGCGGTTCTCAAGCTTTTTTCATCCAATGTATACATTTCCCCATAAGACAGAATGCCGTTTCTCCAGTTTTCCATGACTGTCCCAATTAAAGGTTCAGGCTTACAACATTGAGCCTGGTCTGTACCAGGGGCTTTAAGCGTGGATGTGCGGCTGGTGCAATGAATAATGGCTTGGAATTGTTAATCGGAGAGCCAAGTTCCAATTCCCATTGTATTTGTTTATATATTCATTTCTGGGCAAATAACTTTGGTAAAGTTATGAATCCACCTCTTCTCCCCCAGCTATGGGTTAATTAGTAAGACTTGTATCTCTAAAGCAGTATTATCTCAAAAAAATTCTTACAATCTATAAATATTTTCTGGTTTCAAATAACCTGCAAAAGGGTGATCAACCATATAAAATAAATGAATGAAGTAATTTAAGTATGCTTTCCAAATAATATGCATATATAATTGCAAAATCTTTATTCTTTCAAATATATATTTACATGGATTATTTTAATAGAGGAGTTTTAGAAATTTTGATGGATTTTTAAACTTGAATAAATGTACATTAATTTGTTTTAATTCGTAACTAATTATTAAATAAATAAGTTAAAAAATTTGTTAATAAGCAAAAAGTTCATTAGAATCAGGATATTGTAATTATGTTATATTCCATGTTAATTAGAATATATACTTGAAAAATAAGGTGGATAAAATAAGTAAAGGTTTATCGTAAAAAAACAGTACAATAAGAATAAAGATAACAGTTATGCACAAGGTCGTCGCAAGTCAATCCAGTAGTGAGTGCTACTATTGGAAGGTCGATAGTTCTCGCTTAAGTCTGAGTTGTACTCAACAGATTCCAGCTAGAGTATCTAGCAACTGCATCCCGCAGTCACATGTGGCGCAAGGCCTAATTTAATGTGGGGTTCCCAAGCCCATAGGCTTGGCTAAAAAATCCACGTAGATCTTGCATAAACAGGATTGGGTCAGTTTACCTCCCTGAACAAGACTCTGCCCTTTGGTCTAGCTTCCTCCAGGTTCCTCTCTTCCCAAAGGCAGAGTGTTTGACAGTACAGTTGGAAAAGATTCCAGCTAAACTCAAGTGATTTTCCAAGCATAGCTTAGATGTAACACAAGGTCGAAAATATGAAGCACCCAGTGAGGATCGAACTTACTACTTAGACATAATTGTTCTAGCGAGACAAACTTGCTAACCATTACACCACCTTGAGGTGCCCTAACTGATCCCAGCTAGTCTCTGTAGTCCATTGAATTACAGATACTTATAGGTAGTTACTACCTATAGTGTAGTCACACATGGCGGTGACAGGTTATTCCATTACATCAAATTAACTAAACAAAAGGTCCAGTAAAATGTCAGAGTATTCAAATCAGTTTCATTCTAACTACATTCTTATGAAGTCCTTCATCACTTCTGGGGTACTTGGATATCTTTTGTCTTCACACTTGAAACTGAAATACTATTAAGCAGCATGAGAAACTAAACTGTTATAGATAAAAGTTAGAGGCATTATTTATACCATACTAGCTTTAAAAAGTTCCCCAGATAACCTTTTAAACTTGTGGATTACTCCATTAAAATTTCAATGTATTTTTGAGCTTCAGATGTTTTCCGGATAAAGATATCAGATTTGTGTCCGGGACATAGTGTTGGTTTTTTAATGATGGGAAAATCTTCAAGAGTTTTATCATTAGGCATTATGGAGATATATATTGTAGATGTTGAGATTAACATTTCAATCGTACTGAGAGAGTAAGGTAGTAGCAACCACTTTGTGAAATATTAAAACAATATTTCCTTGATGGTTTGAAAAACAAGATTTGATTGTTCTTCCTGACATGAAAGGTGCTTTCCAAATAATATACATATATTACAGAAAATCTTAATTCTTTTCCATATTAATATGCATATATATATATATATATATATATATATATATATATATTAATGGGTTATTTAATGCCAAAAAGATTTTGGGGATAGGTTCATGTGAATAAAATATGTATTCGTTGTAAGAAATAGGTTTGTAGATCAGCTTTCATTGATGTATTTTTGTCAAGAGTGTTTATAGAGAGTCTGGTTAGTTATATATATATATATATATATATATATATATATGTATATTATACATATATATATATATTTACATGAATTGTTTTTATAGAGGAGTTTTATACATTTATTAGGTTGGTGCAAAAATAATGTTGTTTTTTGACGTATTTTTAATGTCAAAAAACGATATTATTTAGAAAATGCTGATGGATTTTTAAACTTGTGAATACATATACAGTAATTTGTTTTAATTCATAACTAATTAGTAAATACACTGAAGCATACTTCAATAAACAAAAGAGTTCAATAAAGGGTCAGGATATTTAAATTGATTTTAATTTAGATGAAGACTATAGCCAATGAGAAACTCATGAATAAGTGAAAGATTTTTCACTTCTCTCCTAAAACCCCTAAAATACCCACTGGGCATGAATCCCCACCCCAACCATCGGATTGAGAACCGCTGTTCTAGGAGGTGTTTTAAAAGAGGACGGAAAATGAGACACTGAAATCTGAAACACATTGCGATGGTGAAAGATGCCTTTCAAAAGCTCAGCAAAATGTTAAGAAACGGGAAAATCTCATTAGAAACAAAAGGAAAGAATATTGAACTGTTATGTAATATCGGTTATCCTATATGGAAGCTAATGCTGGACAGTCTCATAAAAGATGAAAATGAAATGTGAGGGAATCTGGTTCTGAAGAAGGATGCTGAGAATACTGTGGCCTGACAATTGTGAGCAATAATGAAGTTTTAGATAAAAAGCAAAATAAAAAGCACACTTTTACTTAAAATCAAGAAGAGAGATTAAAACTTCAAGGGCACATTTCAAGGAAAGAAGGCTTAGAAAAGTTGACACTCAAAGGACATACTGAAGACCAGCAGGATAGAAAAAAGCAGTAAATAACCCACTGAGCTTGTGTAAATGGTCGACAGAACAGAGATTAAGAGAGTCGGTGAAAAGACGAAATTTACTCGGAGCTACAAAGGACAGGATATTGTGGAGATCCATGACCACCAATGTCTTGAAGAGGCACAGAATATAAGAAAAAGAAAAATGAACACGTTTATGACTGAAGCGTTTTGCAGGTGAACGCAAATTGGTGAACGGAGGTGAATGCAGGGATATTAATATGTTTTTAATCATTTTGGTCGCTAAAGTTCATGATACCCTGAAATATTAACCTTCATAATATGTGTGCATGGATCTATGTATATGTATGCATGTGATGTTCACTAGTTTTTTTCTTTTAATATATATTATGAAAAAATTGGACAGCACAAATAGATTTATGGTAATGACTATCTTAAGGAAGAAACGACGTCAGATTGAAAAAAACAGCTTTGGTTTCGTTTGGTTTACTTTGTTTTACGGCATATCAACACCTCAATGGGTTATTTAATGCCGACAAGAGTTTTAGAATAGGTTCATGTGAATAAAATATGTATTCTTTGTAAGAAATTAGGTTGCAGATCAGGTTTCATGGACCTATTTTTGGTTTGGTTTATTTTGTTTTATGGTATATCAACACCTCAATGGGTTATTTAATGCCGAAAAGATTTTGAGGATATGTTCGTATGAATAAAATATGTATTTGTTGTAAGAAATAGGTTTGTAGATCAGCTTTCATTGATGTATTTTTGTCAAGAGTGTTTGTAGAGAGTCTGGTTAGTTTGGTTTATTTTGTTTTATGGCATATCAACACCTTAACTGGTTATTTAGCAGCAACAAGATTTTCACATGAATAGGTTCGTGTGAATAAAATATGTTTTCTTTGTAAGAAATCAGTTTATAGATCAGCTTTCATTGATGTATTTTTGTCAAGAGTGTTTGTAGAGAGTCTGGTTTTGTTTGGTTTATTTTGTTTTAAGGCATATCAACACCTCAATGGGTTATTTAATGCTGACACGATTTTTAGAATAGGTTTGTGTGAATAAAATATGTATTTTTGTAAGAAATTTATTTGTAGATCAGGTTTCATTAACATATTTTTGTCAAGAGGTTTTTTGCCAAGAGTCAAGTGTATTGCTGTAATGTTTTTTCCTTTTCAAAAATGTATTGTTGGTATTTGCACTATAAAAATCTATTTCTATACCTTCATAGCGTTTTGACCCCAGTTTGGGGGGTTAACTATTTGCCCACAGCTAGGATCCTAACAGGTACTACTACTCGAGATCAGGGTGTACCTGGGAACATTAGCAATTTAGAGGTGGTTCCATGCTTCTCAAAACCTCCTGATCAAAGGTTTGCTGCTGGATGTAGTCTATCATCAAACCCAGGATGAAAAATAGCTTTGAAGAGAAAAATTTTGATAAGGCTGCCAAGATTAGACCCTCATTTTTGAGGATTGCAAACAATTTTTAATTTCACCATCTTCAAAATGAATGTTAAAAATAGTTTTGGACTTTTATGAAATAAAAAGAATTTATCTAAGATTTATTAACACAAATTTTCAGGTATGATACTAATTTGAACATTACTAATATACAAACACATGTTATATATATATATATATATATATATATATATATATATATATATAACAATCCCACTTTCAAACAAAATTCATTAAAGACACTTGATAAGGTACTGCTGTGATTAATGTTTTTAATTAAATTTTTGTTATGTTGTGTGTTTTCTTTTCTGGATATAAAACTGTGGAAATGTTCTCTCTCTCTCTCTCTCTCTATATATATATATATATATATATATATATAAAGAAATATAGTCTTAAGGTGTGCTATATTTATGGAATAAAGTGCTCAATATCAGAGATAGAGCGTGTGAAAATATAAAAGTGAACATAGAATTCAACACTTAGAGGCGACAGTCTGTTTCATGCTATATGCAATCGTCAGGCCACGTGTGCTGTTATTTTTCTCGGCTATTTATATATATACGGGTTAGTGGTGCATTGTGGGTATTCTGTTATGGCGGTTATTTCACCGGAAGTCGTTTGTTTATCTATTTAGGTCAAATTATATTGCTTGTTTTTATTTTTGTTTCTTATTTTATTTATTTATTTATTTATTAGCATAGTAAAAATTTGTTTATATCACTTATTTAACAGTTTTGTTTAATAACCGCCATAACAGAATACCCACAATGCACCACTAACCCGTATATATATAAATAGCCGAGAAAAATAACAGCACACGCGGCCTGACGATTGCATATAGCATGAAACAGACTGTCGCCTCTAAGTGTTGACTTCTATGTTCACTTTTATATATATATATATATATATATATATATATATAGAGAGAGAGAGAGATAGAGAGAGAAAGAGAGAACATATATATATATATATATATATATATAGAGAGAGAGAGAGAGAGAGAGAGAGAAAGATAGAGAGAGAAAGAGAGAACATATATATATATATATATATATATATATATGAGCACTTTTGGTTATTCGAGTAGGCATTATCAACTATGTATTTTATTTACTGAATATGTATATTTCTAAGTATGTGCATCTATAGTGATGGGAACTTTTTTTCAAAATATAAGTTTGATAATTGATACCATTCTTTTTCCAATGACTCAAAGAGCTCTGTTACATTTTTTCTTTCCACTGTTCTCTCAAGTTCATCCCATGCTAATTCTGGGAGTAAATTTTGAACTGTAGTGTACGGATATATATATATACATATATATACTACCGAGATAACGATATATATATTTTTATATATCAAGAACAATATTGGGAAAAATTTATAACAAACAAAACTTTTTGACTTTTCAAATATATATATATATATATATATATATATATATATATATATATATATATATTCCTTTTGCTTTTATACATATATCTATTAGGTTGGGGCAAAAATAATGACGTAATAATGTCGTTTATTTGACGTTAAAAAATATGTTGAAAAACGAAATTATTACATCATTATTTTTGCACCAACCTAATATCTATCTATCTATCTATCTATCTATCTATATATATATATATATATATATATATATATATATATATATATATATATGTCTTTCTTTCTATGTATTTTCTTCTCTATCTATATGTCAAAATTTTCCTATCTATCTATATATCTATCTATCTCAGTCTGCTCATAAATATCTATCTATCTATCTATCTATCTATCTATCTATCTATCTATCTATCTATCTATTCATCTATCTATCTATCTCAATCTTTTCCTATCATACATTCAGTTCTTTTCGTCATATATATCTATTGATGTACTGACCTACCATTTTGTCTATCAATAGGCCTTTAAATATTCCATTTGTCTTCTTGTATTTAAATATCTTGTTTATAATTTTGCCTTTGGTTTAAATAATTTGAAGACAAGAACGAGTCTTTTAATGTCCTCAAAATCTTTTTGTATCTGGATAAATTAATATTTTCGTTTTCTAGCTTCGTCTTTGGCATGTTGATATTTATTCAAAGGAAATCAGAAAGTGTTTTTTTTTCTTTTAACAGGGAAATCTTTAAGCCTAGAAGATTTCTCAGAAGATGGGTAATACAGGAAAATGAAAACCCAAACAAAAAAACAATATTACCTCAATGTAGAGATATTGCTATTTTAAATCTGTCAGTTGGCTGTTTTTTATCCTCTTGAATCTGTGTTCTTGAATATTTTCCCCTGAATAAATTGTTAGAATTTCAGCTTTCACTTCCATTTATATTTTAATCTTGTATTAATAGGAATCATTTCTCTTCAAGAATCTATTTAATTTATATATATATATATATATATATATATATATATATATATATATATATATATATATATATATATATATATATATATATACACGTATATATATATAGAATAGAAATTTAAAATGACCACATTTGAATATCTAGTTCACCGTACAAGAGCTTCCTTGCAGGGATTATCAACACCAAGGTGTTAAGAAATAAAATAAAAAGGTAGCTTAAAAATTTTAAACTTTAAAGAATAAAGTGAGAAGCCGAAGAGAGAAAAATGAAAATGAAAAATATATAGAGAACGCAGCATATCGTCTGGACAAAACCCAGTTTCATGGTTTTAAAGGAAGAGTGGTAGGATTTAGACACCAGTTAAAATAACCTTGACCTATATTTTAAAATATTAACATCTAGTTTCTATAAGAAAAATTACTTAAAGAAAATTTAAAAATTAAAGAAAATTTTTTTTATAAAATATATATATATATAGCTTGAGTACTTACAAATATTGAACTTATGTTGCAAATATTGCAATATGTAATATTGTGTTGCAAATATTGTACTTATATCACCAAATACATTCAGTCCCTACAAATATTGGCATATATATATATATATATATATATATATATATATATATATATATATAGTCATCCATAAAAAATTACAGTTAAGTAATTCTGTTGTATATATGAAAATAATATCATTGCTCTATTTTTATGATATTGAGCACTATATAAAAATATCTGCTTCACTTTTAAATCTCAAATTTCATATATATATATGTGTGTGTGTGTGTGTGTATATTTAAACATATGTGTATATATTACTATTCTTTTCTTGGGATATGTCTATGAAATCATGCATAAAAACCAATACCTTCAGCCCTGGCAAATACTGGCACATATATATATATATATATATATATATATATATATTCTCACATTTACTCCTATAATTATGAGATAATCTGATTTATCTTTGTCTTGTTTTACCTACTTACCTCAGATCACCTACCATAGGCCATTCACTTGTTCTAGACTCTTTCTAATCTAGCCATGTACCACAGCTGTAAAAGAATTATACCATTAAACCCTTTCTCCCATTTCAGCCACTTTCTGTAATAGCTATGCATATTTCAGCCATTTCCTGAAATAGCTATGAACATTTCAGCCTCATTTCGAAATAGCTATGAACATTTCAGCCTCATTCTGAAATAGCTATGAACATTTCAGCCACTTTCTGAAATAGGTATGAACATTTCAGCCATGTTCTGAAGTAGCTATGAACATTTCAGCCACTTTCTGAAATAGCTATGAAAATTTCAGCCACTTTCTTCCCTTGCATCTTTCTTTTTTTTTTTTTTTTCCTCCTGCTTCAATTCTGGTCATGTGATGAATATTGCATTTATTTTTCATTATATTTAATTTATTTTTTAATTACATTTATTTTAATTGCATTTTGAAATTTTTAATGAATTCCATCATTTTATTTTAATCCTTTTTCTTATCGTCATTCGATTTTTTCTCCCCACCCCAGTTTTTTTTCCCTTTCAGGCTTTGCATTTTTTTAATGTTTATGGCCATCCTTTGGAATTTTCACTCACAAAAGAGAGAAAAAAAAAAAAGTAAAAAAACGAGAGAAAAAAAAAAAATTATTTGAACTCTAAAAAAGAAAAGAAAAAAGAAATCAAAATATGAAATATATATATCTATATATGTAGCAACATTTGTTTTTTTTTTTAAATTTTATTTTCCCCCTTCTGATTTTCTCAGGGAACTGTCCAAAAATTGTTTTTAAAATCTGAGAAAAAAAAAATTTTCTCAATTTAATTTTTTTTCTTTTTAAAATCCTGGACAGTACAGAAGGAATCCTATAATTTTTTTTTTACAATTAAAAAAAAAATAAAAAAAATTGAAATAAACTATATTTGGTTATTAAAATAAGGACAGATGGGAAAATATATTATAAGATTTAAAAAAAATTGTTTATAAATGAAAAAAAAAAAAATTGGATGTAAATATGTTATATAAGTACTTGCACAAAAATATTATACTCTTTTGCTAATCAAAAAAAATTTTTTAAATGAAATTTCTCCTTGATATGAACATTTGAGAAATAAAAAATGTTTCAAAAGCAAAAAAAAAAAAAGAAATCAGTGGAAAACTCAAACACGCACACAAAATTTTAATATACATATATACACATATTAAAAAAAAATATTTACAGATTTATGTATTTCTACTCCCATGCGGAGACAAACACAAACCTTTATCTATACAAACCCACTTATATTATATGTTTAATTACATCTAGATAGATACATCTAGGTAAAATGTATCTGCGGAAAAACTACCCAAAGAAAAAAAAAAATTTCATTGGAAAATATTCTCCTGGAAAATACCCAGCGAGAAAAAAAAAAGAATCTTGCACCAGATAAAAATATTTTGAAGTAAAAATACTCCACCACCAAACAGAATGACAAAAAATGTTAAAAAAAGCCAAAAAATGGATGAAACTTATAAAATTACATATAATTTTGTTTTCTATCGCAATAAAAATGCATTCACAATAGATTATATGAAGTGTATCACAAAATGTTTTAAAATACTGGCCTTTCCAGGTCAACCATCTTACAGCTATGTCCTGCTAGAATACTGGTACAATCACCAAACATTGAGCCTAGTCAGTACCTAGATGGGTGAGCACTTAAAAACACCAATTGTCGTAAGCTAAGTGTTTGTAGTGTAATGCATAACTGCTCGGAATTGCTAATTGATGACCGACATTCCAATTCTAGTCAGCTTTGTTAGATGCATGTGTGTGCAAATACCCTTGGGAAAGGCATGAATCCAACTCTTCTCCTCCCAGCTATGGGTTAATTAGTAGCACTAGTATAAATAAGTCATTATTATCTAAAAATGAATTATTCCAATCTAAATATATTTTCTGGCTTTAAATAACCTTCAAAAGGTTGATAAGGCCTCAACGAAACAAAATCAGTCTATCCAGATCAAGTTACCCTGAAGAAGGGAAAGATCTAAAATGGAGAAATTGTTTAAAGTAATTAAAAAAAACTCAGACTACATTTGTGGTAAATGATTCTACTAGAGATCATCTAAAAGAAATCTTAGTTTATATCCCATTTAATTTTAGAATCACCATAAAATACAAATTCAATTATAAAAATTGAAATAAAAATCTGACATTAAAATTATATTTGTATATATATATATATATATCATGCACAGTGGAGTAGTGGATAGCAACTCCAGTACTATTACTCTTGGGAAAGGTATGAATCCTTTTCTTCTCCCTCCAGCTATGGGTAAATTGCAGGACAGACTGGGTTCTATAGCCTTGGATGGCAACTGGTCTAGGAGAAGGACAACTCTGAATTCAAAACCTGCGGAGGGTCGTTTGGGGATCTTGTGGAACGTAGTGCACCAGGTCTCTGTATTCAGCCCTTCAAAAAGTGTGGATGGTCCTGCACGAAGCCTTCACGACTATAATCAAATCTCATGTGCTGGTGTCTGGGCTGTTGGTACCTAGGAATAGAGCTGCTTGATCCTCATATGTCAAATACAACAGGAGAGTCCACCATATATATATATATATATATATATATATATATAACACATGTGAGTGAAACAAATCATTAAAAAGCTTATCCAGTTTGTTTCGCTATCATTATCTATCATTATATATATATATATATATATATATATATGTGTGTGTGTGTGTGTTGCCATAGATTTACCATGCTTGTTTTGCTGCTGTAGATTCTGTAGGCTTTTTATGGGGTGGAAGTTGACAACCCTGCACACAACTTTCAATATGAATCCAGAGTTGTTCCCCTACACCGGCTGCCAACTCTACTATTTAACCCATATATTTGGGGGGAAGAAAAATACATCCACTTTAGTAGCAGCAGATTCCCTGTGGAGTATACAACTACAGCTTCATCATGTTGGTCTTGTGGTTTTTGAGGGAATTGGCTCTTTATGGGGTTGGGGTTGCAGACCTCACACCCAACTTTGAATTTGATTTCAGAGTTATTCTCCTAGACTGATCACCAACCAAGGCTGGAGATCCGAATCTAGCCTGATATTTAACCCATAGCTGGTGGGAGAAAAATGGATTCATATCTTCCCTATGTGTATGTGTGCAAAAGTGAAAAAAAAATCTTGACTAGAATTCCAACTCGCCAGATGATTCCATATTTGGTAACAATAATCATATGCAATGTGCTCCTCCTAATTTTAAAAAAAAATCCCTATAGGATATAAGGCTTTAAAACAATATCCTGACTCATTTTCAACCCATGATCCAGAAATAACTACTATTCCCAAAAATTGGTTTGCAGGACACTCATAGATCAAATAGGAAAGATAGTAAATATTCAGACATTTTTTTTATTAAATCTTATATTTTCTTTTTTTTTTAACCACTTCTTCTGATATTAATATAATATACACTTAAAGAATTTATTTTTGTTCACGCCCTTAATAGCTTATAATTTTTCCACTGGGGTATGTTTTTTTCTTTGCTTGGTGAATTTTTCCAAGGTAATATTTTCCCTTGCAGATTTCTCCACCCCTTGACATCAATATAATAAATCAACACTAAAACAATCCTCATATACTTGTATAGGCTTACGGCCAACTTTAATAAAAGTATTCAACTGTAATGAAGAAAACTTTAATAAAACAAATGGATGAAACTCCTCCAATCATGCTTGACGGTAATAATTTTGGATTAATAAACAAGAACTGAGAGATATCTTCATTTTTTTAGCAATGGTACGATGGGTTGGTGGACGTAGCTTTGTTGGGTCATTTAATATCAAAATTAATATTTTCTTTTATATTAGCGAAAAAGACTAGAGTTAACAGTAAGCAGTTGTCCAGTTTAAGCTAGAGTCAAGGGAATTAACATCGGTCCAGTTTAAACAAGTGTTAAAGAGTAAACATGGGTCCACTTTAAGCTAAAGTGAAAAGGAAAAAAATTCTCCAATTTAGGCTAGTCAAAGGCTAAACATTGGTCCAGTTTAGGCTAGAGTCAAAGGGTAAACACGAACTCGGTTTAATCTAGAGTCAAAGTTTAAACATTGGTCCTATTTAAGCTAGACTCAAAGGGTAAATATGGGCCCGGTTTAGGTTAGAGTTAAAGGGCAAACAGTGGTCCAATTTAGGCTAGAATCAAACGGTAAATATTGGTCCAATTTAGGCTAGCGTCAAAGGGTAAACACTAGTTCGATTTAAACTAGAATCAAAGCGTAAATATTAGTCCAAATTACGATAGAACCAAAGGGCAAATATAGGCCCGGCTTAGGCTAGTGTCAAAGGGTAAATACTAGTTCGATTTAGACTAGAGTCAAAGGGTAAATATTGGTCCAATTTAAGCTAGAACCAAAGGGTAAATATGGGCCCGGTTTAGGCTAGAGTTAAAGGGTAAACATTAAATATTGGCCCAGTTTAGAGTAGAATCAAAGGGTAAACATTGGTTTGGTTTACTCTTGATTTTACAAGCATTCATCTGGAAGGTGGTCCTTTTTTAAGGTGGTTTTACACTTCCGCAGGGGATGAAGTTGGTCTTTTTTTAGATATTGATAAAACTAACAGTAAGACAGAATTGAAAGCATATATAAGAAAATTGTAAAGAGATAAGTGGTAGATAATACTAAAAACTGTATACTAGTTTCCAAGGTTGCGTTCAAAATCCATAAATTCTAAATTTCACACCGAGCAGCAAGGTAAAACGGAAAAATAGAGTCTTGCCAGAGTCTAACGCTCTTCGCGGCCAAGCGATAAAGCACACTGGCTCAAACGGTGGTTTCTCCTACAAAGAGGGATACAAGTTCGATTCCTGACGTAGAGCACATCTTCTTTATTAAAATTGTTTGAGTACGCAAACCGATTGAAATATACAAACTTTTAAAAGTAAAAATAAAAATGTGGCGTCTATTTCAAATACAAGTATACACTATAATAACATTTCAAGTAATATATATTGAAACCTCCTGACGAGTGAATTTAACAATTATGAAAAAAATTAATCTATGGCTGTCACAGACTGAAGAAAGAATCCGCATGTCATGCGGCGAGGTTGGGCAAGAGATGCTGCAGAACATCGGAGGGGCCTGCCTCCGAAGGTGGTACAAGGTTGTCGAAAATGGAGGCGTTCATATGGAGGTATAAAAATAGACTTCAAGTAGTCACCAAGTTCACGTCTATAGTCATTACTCTGCTGCCACATGTCAAGTTTACTTCAGGAAGTTTTTTGCTTAAGCGACTCGAAATTTCATATTTTATTTTAAAGAAGCAAAGAAAGACAATGCGTAATAAGAGTAATAAGTACACGAATTCCTCACTAGCAATCGATAACCAATAAGGCAGAGGAGAAGAAAGCTGTAGTTGTTTTTAAAGAAACAGAAAGATTTATTTAAAAAAAAAAAACGATTACCAAATAACCATTATTTTACTATAAAATACACAAGAATATTTTCTTTCTCTTTGTCCTTAACCTCTAACTCTACTGCATGAGTTATCTCCCATTAACCCTGAATTGCCATGGCAGACCTTTCTAAAACATTTGTGAAACTGAAGGTGAAAAAGTAGATTCCATCAAATAACAGACTTAGTACAATATTTGAGGTGTCCTTTTCCCCTACACGACATAGGTAAGCTAGCATATATTTATATACTGATATTACTAAGATTGGATTAACTCCACTAGCTATTTTATGAATTATTTAAAAAAAAGGGAGTATTTAAAAATGCCCTCATACAAAACCTAAACAGTCGAATTCTCTCCCTCTTTCCTTATCAACATCGAGAGCACAATTCCATAAAAAGCTGAAGGTCTTTTAAACAATGATCCCAAAATGCAAATTACAAATTAGAGATGCTAAAATCAAACAAGTGCCGAAATTTAAATATCTCGGTAGTGTTTTAACAGAGGAGGAAAAGAGTGACACTGAAGATGCATTGGGATAGCCAAAAATGCCATCCAAAAGCTAAACAGGATATGAAGAAATAGGAAAATTTCGTTATAAAGAAAGAATAGAAAACTGAACTGTTATGTGATATCTGTTCTCCTGCATGGCAGTGAATGCTGGACAATCTCCTCACAGATGAAGAAGAGACTTGAAGCAACAGAAACAAAGAAAAGAGAGTTGAACTGTTACGTAATATCAGTCCTCCTATATGGCAGTGAATGCTGGACAATCTCCTAACAGATGAAGAAGAGACTCGAAGCAATAGAAACAAAGAAAAGAGTACTGAACTGTTACGTAATATCTGTCCTCCTATATGACAGTGAATGCAGGACAATATCCTCAAAGATAAAGAAGAGATTTGAAGCAACAGGATGCTGAGGATGCCATGGGCTGAACATATGAACAATGACAATGTTTTAACGAAAATGATAAACAGAAAGGAAACTTATACTTTAGAGAGTTGAAATTTCTGTGGCACATAATGAGGAAAGAAGGACTGGAAAAACTGATACTCACAGGACAGATTGAAGGCAAGAGGGAAAGAGGAAAACAACACTTAGGCGAATTTGAAGAAATGGATGGCAGAAGAAAGTTTAGGATAAATAAAAAACGATAGAATCTATTAAGAGCTTCCAAGGATAGGAAGATGTGGAGAACCATGATCGCTTACGCCCTGAAGAGACACGGTACATGAAACATCATAGTGCTTACTTTGGATGCTAACAAATAGGCGATTATTACAACAAGAAACATTATGGAAAAAATATAATTATTGTGTAGCAACTTCGGTCTGTAGAAAGTGCTCAATACTCGTGGCCTTGTGCCAGACTAAGTGAATATCAATAAATTAAAAGACAGAACTTCTTATTAAAAAACTATTACTAAGTAACCAATTTCTTACTATAAAATACACAAGAGTGTTTTCTTTTACTTTGTCCTTACTTTCCTGCATGAGTTATCTCCCATTATCTGTGAATTTCCATGGCAGACCATTCTAAGACATTTGGGAAACTGGTGGTGAAAAAGCAGACTTCATCAAATAACAGAATAAACTGGGATAATATCTAAAATTACCTTCTCCCCTACTCAACATAGGTAAACTAGCAATTATATATTGATATTTTAATGGGGAGGGGAAAATCACTGTAAATCTGTTAAATTCCCCACAGCAAATTTAAGACTTGTGTTATTGCCTGAGACAGAAATCAGAATTCTAGATAAAGTCCAAAGAATAATCTGCAATATTAACTGTCCTGACCTGGCATCTCAGATTCAGTCACTTTCCCACCCTTATACTATAGCTTCCCTGTGTCTTTCCTATAAAGACATCCATGGTAATTGTTCTGATGAACTTTCATCTATTTAAGCACAGTACTAGATTGGAGCCAAGTCTCATCAGTTTACGGTTGAAATGACTACATGCAACCATAAGTTCTATGCTAACAGTTTCTTCTCTCACACTTCTTGCTTGTGGAGCTCCATTCTGGCTCCATGCTTTCCAGTCAATTTTGATCTTCAAAAATTTAAATGCAATGTCAATCGTTATCTTCTGTCTTCTTGATGCCTGTTCTGTTATTGTTCCTTAATAATGTTCTCTTTTTTACATATTCTCTTACACTCAGTAACCTCTTGCATCTTAGTGGCTTTATTGCCTTGTTTGGGGAAGGAAATGATTTTAAAAAATGGCACTCTTAAAATAATGATAGAATAAAGTCAAGACGCATTACTTATAAACCTGGGAATATTACAAATTTATTACTAAAATAAGAAAATGCAGTACCACCTACAGGTTAAAAGTGCTTGAGTACCTTGAGTGGATATTAGGTCTTGTATTGGTTGAACATTAGTGTTAAAAAACAACAAAAATAACGGCAGGCATAGATTTTAGCAGCAGTACCATGTAAAAATGAATTCCTCTTATTTAATTGTTCTATCTCCTTAAAAATGTTTTTCTTTTCTCATATTCACTAACACTCAGTAATCCCTTGTGTCTTAGAGGCTTTATTGCCTTGTCTGAGGTGAAATGATTAAAAAACATAACCCATTAATTTCTGTTTGAATTTCTGGAATGAGGAACAATTTTTTAATATTATTTATGTTCGGATTAACATCCCAACAATAAAGATGAGGATAATAATTTGAATGTAAATAAATAGGCGTCTCTCCACAGCTTCCTTTACTTTCTTATCTGTGAATTGCTATGCATTCTTGGGAAAGTGGGGAGAGTGGTTTCCCATTACCATCTCTGTGCTTTTGGAATTTAGAGTTGTCTTTTCTCTTAGTCTGATTGCTAGAGATCTCGGTCTAATCTGCCATTTAATATATAGGCAGGGGAGAGAAAAGATGGATTCATGCCTATCTCAAGAGCATTGGTGTGAAAGTGAAAGCAACTAATTAAGCTGGAATTTGAACTCTATATGCTGAATCTACTTTAGACACTGATAGCTGTTAAACTACCTGCACATTTTTTTAGTTGATATTGTAGTATATTGCTGCTGGGCTCAATCAAATAAGGTGAAAAACATACATACATACCTGCTTATATATATATATATATATATATATATATATATATATATATATATATATATATATCTTTATTGTTCGAGTTGTAGTGAATGGGTAGAATGAGGGAGAATCCCAGAGGTTAGGATTGCATACACAGAAATTGACGGAGACAAATCTTCAGTGAATGTCTAGCCAATCTCTCTGTCTAGATGAAGAACTGAACCAGTTTTATAACATTTGGACACCCATGCAACTTCACATGGTTAAACCTTCTTCTGGCGTGTTGCTTATGCAACTTCTTGTGGCCATGCCTCTTCGAACATGCACCCATGCAAGCAGGCATTTCCTTCCACTCAGGACACCTGTGCACCCTCAAGGCTCAGAATGCCTGTATGTCCTGTTTATTTTAGTCACTGGATACATTTCCTGTTTATGCTGTTAATAGTTACAATTTCCACTCACACACTGATGCAGTGGAGGTAAGGCCAAAGGTCTTTCCTCAACAATATGACCCCAGCAAAAAAGTTGAAGAAATATCAAACTTTTTTGTTTAAGCTTAATTGCTATAAATGCTAAGAATTTACTTTGTATTATACATGTCAGATTTTTTTTCCTTTAGAATTTTATATTACAAACCAAGATGAGAATATTGTACAGAGATAATTACAGTAGCTTGTCAATTTAAGATTAATATAACTAATTTCATTAACAATTTTTTTATTAGGAAACTAAAAGAAATAGCAAAAAAAAGAAGTATTAGGTTTTTACATAAATTCGGTCATTTTTATAATTTATTATAAAGTTATTGTTTATTAACAGTTCTTATGATGTCCTGCCAATGATCTGCAAACTGCCACAATAGTAATCACTATGTTTTGATTTGAAAAATTCATCTTGCCATGCTCTACACTGTTGTTGAATGAAACACCCCTTAAATTCTTAGATTTTATATATATATATTATGCCTCTTGATTCCTTGGGGAAAATAGGGCCGCAACAACATTTCTCCAATGGATATGGTTCCAGGCAATCAGCTTCAGCTTGGCCCATGTCATGTTGACTGCCTTCACCTCTGTGTCAACACTTCTGCACAAAGTCTGTTTTCATTGACCCACTTTTTGCTTCCCTTGTGGATT
The DNA here is from genome assembly GCA_963932145.1 of Acanthosepion lycidas. NCBI lineage: Eukaryota > Metazoa > Mollusca > Cephalopoda > Sepiida > Sepiidae > Acanthosepion > Acanthosepion lycidas. Next base: position 15,983,156 of record OZ010589.1, read on the forward strand.
CAAGTCAAGGACCTGCCTGGTGACGCTAGAAGCAGGCTTGCGGAGTATGTGACTAATCCATCCTCTTTTCTGTTGCTTGATGCTAATCTCGATAGGGGCTTGACTTAGTCGTCAAAAGGGTTGTCGGTGCACTAGCTTTCTGGGGGATTTCACCTTCACATGTCATATGCTCCACTTTGGAGGACTCTTCCTCGGCCATGTCGTTGTTTGAAGATATCGTTGAGGTTTCTGTAACAAACTAGTTTTTAACTGAGTAGGTTGTTAGCACAACCCTGAGCCTGGAATATCAGGGTGTGTTTTTTTTTTTTTTGGATCCTGACCCACATAACTGTTGAGCTTGGTTGTACCTGCAAAATGTCCAAGCCCTGGACAACAAGGAATTGTTGAAGCATGCAAGTTGTCCTACCATGTCAAGGAGACACACCATCAGGATGGCAAATTGTTAGAAGGCGACTGATGATGGTGGTAGTCTGAAAGGGGCTAAATCAGGAGAATATGGTAGGTGTGTCAGAACTTGTCAATTGAGCTTTTTCTTTGTACCCATGAGTGGCTTGATGCTGAGTGACTAAATTGGCAGAAATTGAAGTGCACTAGAGTTTATCTCTCTCAGTCAATGCATGTGGCACCCATGTACCATATCTCTGGATCTTACCCATCGGGTGAAGATGATGAGTGACAGTCACATGACAGCTTTCCATCTTCTGAGCCAATTCCCTGGGGGTCTGGCACAGTTCTTCTTTAATCAGCATGTGTAGTTGGTTCTCATCAAACTAAATAAATCGGTCAATGCACAGAGTCTGTGAATTCGAACTTCCCCTCTTTGAAATGGGAAAACCAATTCTGTGCCATTCTGTCAGTGATAGAGTCATCTTTGTACACAGCACAGATGTCTCAAGTAGCTTTAGACCGCTTTGTGACTGTGATTCAAACCAAAGAGAAAAAGATGTCGAATGTGATAATTCTTGTCTACTTGTTGTTCCATCTCAAATGTGTGTTTAATCTCAAATAAAAATTCGATAGCGTTTCACAGGATGACCAGAGTTACTAAGAAGTAAAAAATGCTGGGAAAGATTATCCTTTTAGATAATTCACAGAACATAAATATATATATATATATATAAATATATTATAAATCAATTGATTTAAAATACGTTTTTTTTTTGTTACAAAGTTCTAACCATGTTTCAAAAATGGAAGCTGAAAGCTTCAAATTTAATTTTGTAATTAAATTAAAGACATTAGTTCCATTTCATCCTCAAGTTAATTTTTCACTTGAGGATGAAATGGAACTAATGTCTTTAATTTAATTAAAAAATTAAATTCGGAGCTTTCAACTTCCATTTTTGAAACATGGTTAGAACTGTGTAGCGAAAAAAAACATATTTTAATCAATTAATTTATAATATTAATGCTCTGTAAATGTACATTGAGCACTATTTTGTAAAAATAAAAATATCTATAAGAACACCGGATTATATATCTTACTGTTCTTTCTTTTTATTTATATATACATATATATAAATATATATATATATCTAAAACGTATTAGATGCATTACCTTCAAGCATATTTTTCGGAGCTGTTTTCACCATTTAGAACCAAAAAGAAAGATAAGATGAAAAACACACAAGATGTGATATAATCACAGCAACTTAAATCAACACACACACACACATATATATATATATATATATATATATATATATATATATAAAATATAAAAGGCACAAACACTAATATTACATGGTTATAATTTATTACATTATAATCATAATCATGATCGAATTCATCAGACCTACAAATTCAAAAATATATATATATATATATATATATATATATATACACTACAGTTCAAAAGTTTGAGGACACCTGTGGTAATTTTTTAAATTGGCCCCAAAAGTAGTTGTTTTGTACTTTAAATAAGATAAAATTATTATACATTGTTAAAAAAGTGTAACATGATTTTTTATTAGAAATTTTATTACGACAAAAAGTAAAGAAAAGCATTTTATGATTAAGTTTTGCTCTTGTCAAAATAACCTCCGTTAGTCTTGATTACTGCAGCACAAAATTTTTGGCATTCATTGCAAAAATTTCTTAAAATATGAGTTTGATAATTGATTCCATTCTTTTTTCATTAATGCTAAGAGCTCTTTTTCTTTTTTTCTCCCTCTTCTGTCAAATTCATCCCATAACAATTCTGGAGGAGGGGGACTTTTGAACTGTAGTGTGTGTGTGTATATATATATATATATATATATATATATATATATATATATATATATATATATATATATAATATATATCAGGATTTATATTCCCACTATCAAACTTACAAACATTTTACACATGGACCTTCTTGATGGCACATTTATCACCCACATTTATTTCAAAAGGAAAATATTGCCAGCTAATGGCTCTCTAGACCTAACTATTAGGGTGGTGCAAAAATAATGTCGTTTTCTCACATAGTAACATGTGTGAGAAAACCACATTATTTTTGCACCAACCTAATAATAACTTCCATTTCTTATTTTTAAGATCACTGGTAATATCCATCAAATCCACAGAATTTAGAAGATTTTTGTAAAAGAAATGCGTCTGCTCCATATTTTCTTGTGGCTGTTCTATTTGGCATTCATTTCAGTGTGCAATCATTGACCCCCTTAAGACGTCAACATGAGATCAGATGAGAATGGAACAGACCGACATGTTTTGTATGCATGAAGACTTCCCTTCCTGAACTGTCATGCAGAACCAAGAACTTTATATAAAACAGCAGGAGTTGATCATCAGGTACTTAGTTCAGTCAATGGTATTTGTTGACGTGAACCAACTTAAGCTGTTGTTACTGGCTATAAAGACTAAATTAAACTATGTTTATCATGATAGCTATTTTTATTCTTCTGTATTTCATGGTAAACATCCAGGAGAGAATATTTTTCTTTTTTTAGATGTCAAATGAACTCAAACATTGTCCAGATATATTGCTGAGTTCGGTTAAAATAAGTTTAATATTTGAATTTTTCCACTGAGGTTGATTAACATTTTTTTTCTGGTCAGTATTTTTTTCTCGTATTTTTTCTTTTGTCTAATTTGACCTCCTCAGTTAAAACTGTTTAAAAGAGGTTTTATTCTTACTGTTGATGTCACTAGAACTGACAGATCAAATGAGTAATCATTTTTTTATTTTTCTTTCTTTTTCATTTTGTATTTATTGTTGTTTTTTATTGCAATACATTGATTGTGTTTACACTGAGCTAGCCCAATATACAGAGAAAATGAAGAATAGATTTCTCGTGAGAATTAGAACCTGAATTTCTCTTCAGAAGAAATCTGTAGCTATATGAGTAAATTTGAATGATTGCATAGCCTAACTGGTAAGGCTTTGTCCATGTAAGACAAGCTCCCCAAATTAATAAAGCATATAATTATATGACTAAATTTGAATGATCTTTGTTGGATTTCATTGCCTAACTGGTAAGGCTTTGTCCATGTAAGACAGGCTCCCCAAGAATACTGAGCTCAGGTTCAAATTTTATCAAAACCATATTCTTTAGATCTTTTCCGCATTCTGAATAATGATCATGGAAAAGAAAAAAAGGAAAAGCAATTTTGTTGTCATGGTTAAAAAGAACAAAAATTAGGCAAAGAAAAACTATTCAAAAAATTAATAATTAGAATATTTCGTTGACGGAATTTAACCTAGTTGAGACACAAGAGCAGCAAAGAATATTCTGAAGCAGGGTGTACTGTAGTTACCCAACCTGGAATGAATAAACGAAAGCTCATTCTGGTCTTTCGGTTGGACTTAGTTCCTCACTGCTAGAATAAGTCAAATAAAAACAGCCACAATAAGCAGAAAGTTGTCGTATTAACAAAAATAATCTTTGTAATAACACACACTTATATTTTAATATCTACATGAAATAAACTGGAATGAAACTATTAAAACTGATTCAGAGATTTAAAAAAAAGAGCAAAATTTATCATTTTAAATATACCTAGTATTTTTGCAAATCATATATATATATATATATATATATATATATATATATATATATTATAAGAATGACAATAGGAAAAAATCTTAGTTTTTGCTGCCATGCTTAATCTTCTGACTCTATCAAGGCAAAATTGAAGCAAAATGTTTTGTTTTCAAAGTTACAGATTTTTGTCCTGTTGTCTTTATTATAACAATATATCGTAATCACAGATTTCTTCTGTGAATTTTAATATATATATACATATATATATATATATATATATTTTATATATATATATATATATATATATATATATATATATATATATATATATATGTATATGAAAATTGATTCACTAAATGTAGGTTCATGGTGGAATGATCCTGTTTCTTTGTCAAAATTTCTTTTATATATATATATATATATATATATATATATATATATATATATATATATATAAACATTTTTTTTTCTTTTGCACATTGTTGACAGTGACAGAAATATACAAATATTTTGTCTTTGGTTAAAAGTTGGATTTTGGAATGGAAACAAATTGAAAAATTATTTTCAAAATTTTTTTAAAATTTGGAGTGGGAGAAAAAAACAAAAAAGGGGGAAAAATGATGTTAAAAACCAACAATAATCAACATTGGTTAAATCAGACTAACATCCCTATCTTTACTTCTTATTTTTAAATTCTTTTTTTTTTCTATTATCAAAAATTAAAATTATAAAGTGAGTTATTTATAGAAAAAAATTAACTATTAAAATTATACTTACCTATTCTGGATATTAAAAATACAAATATAAAATAAAATTTATTTTTACTTATATCAAAAATTAAGAGGTTTAAATAATATATTACCAATTTTTGAATATTTATATTTGAAAATAAAAAATAAACAAGCCTTACTGTCTATATAAAATAGAAAAGTATCTATAATTCATATTTTGTCACTAGATCTTAAACATGCTGAAAATTTTTATGCCAAAATCTAAACAAATGAATTTAAACATATCAGGTTCATTTTAGATTTAAAACTATTAACCAAAATTATTATAACATCAGTATGAAATACGATATTTTTTCAAAAAAAAAAAATAATAAATTCTTATATTAATTTCAAAAATAAAATTTTAATATTATTAAGTCAATATTGTTTTTGAAATTTGAAACCTACTAATTCTTTTACTTCTTGAAATTAATGATATGAAGTATTGTTGATTTACTGTAGAATGAAAGTAAAAGGATTGCAATAAGAAGCGAGTGAAGTTAAGATGAGAGAAATCTGGGTTCAAAATATTTTTAATTTTGAACTCAGATTTAATTTTGAACTTAGACTGATAAATTTTGAACTCAGATTTAATTTTGAACTCAGACTAATAAATTTTGAACTCAAATTTAATTTTGAACTCAGACCAATAAATTTTGAACTCAGATTTAATTTTGAACTCAGACCAATAAATTTTGAACTCAGATTTAATTTTGAACTTAGACTGATAAACTTTGAACTCACATTTAATTTTGAGCTCAGACCAATAAATTTTGAACTCAGATTTAATTTTGAACTCAGACCAATAAATTTTGAACTCAAATTTAATTTTGAACTCAGACTGATAAACCTTTTAGCAAAAATTCAATATAATATTGCTACCTGTACTAATAGCAGAAATAAAACGTTTCTGTTTAAAAGAAATACTAGTCAAAACTAAAAAAAAGGCCAAGAAAGAATAGTTTTGAATATAGCTAAATGACTAAATCTGAATGATGTCTCCTGGATTTCATTGCCTAACTGGTAAGGTTTTGTCTATGTAAGACAGGCTCCCCAAATAAAATATATAGCTAGATGACAAAATTTGCATAATGGTTGTCAGTAACTCTTTTAATAATAAAATTTAATATAAAATTACTATTACTAAGAGAGTGTGAAGAAACCCTGCGGAATTAAGATGCCAGAGATATTAATAAAACAAGCGAATAATACTTGACATCATTTCATCAAATAAAAGATAACGTTTTGACCCCTTCCAAGATCTAAATAACACAGTCACTCATATCAGAGAATGCCAGTTTAATAGGATGACTAGCAAATTCCCATAATACATTTGTTTTTGTTCAGAACCTGCAAAGCCTACCTGTGGTTTATACTGCAACTATGCTGAGTGGACCTTAGTTAGAGTTTCTGGGTGAGAGTGTGTTATCTAGCATGATCAACAGTCTGAACAAAGCCAGCAGGCTTAAACGCTCGGTCACAATGACTTGTGACTTCATGCTGAGATCGCCTCTTCTAGACCGATAACTGCAAAAAGTCAGAAAACTTTCAATAGGGTGGTACAAAGAGTTGTTATCATACCAAGTATTTTTCAGGATACAGAATACATTATTTACAAAAATAAATCTGGCATTAATCAGAGATTTCAAAAAATAAATCTTCTAGAAATATTTCCAACATTAATTAGAAATTTTCAAAAATAAATCTAGCATTTTGATTCACAAAAAATAAATCCATAATTACTCAGAGATTTCCAAAAATAAATTGGGCATTAATCTGAGATTTCTGGAAATAAATCTGGCATTAATTAGAGACCTCCAAAAATAAATGCGGCATTAATTAGAGAATTCCTAAAATAAATCTGGCATTAATCTGAGATTTCTGGAAATAAATCTGGCATTAATTAGAGACCTCCAAAAACAAATGTGGCATTAATTAGAAAATTCAAAAAATATCTGGCATTAATCAGAGGTTTTCAAAAATAAATCTGGCATTAATTAGAGATTTCCAAAAATAAATCTGGCATTAATTAGAGATTTCCAGAAATAAATCTGATATTAATTAGAGATAACCAAAATTAAATCTGGCATTAATTAGAGAATTCCAAAAATAAATCTGGCATTTATCTGAGATTTCGGGAAATAAATCTGGCATTTAATAGAGACTTCCAAAAATAAATCTGGCATTAATTAGAGAATTCCTAAAATAAATCTGGCATTAATCTGAGATTTCTGGAAATAAATCTGGCATTAATTAGAGATTTCCAAAAATAAATCGGGCATTAAATATAATTTATAAAACAAAGAAACAGTATTTGTTACAGATTTTAAAAAGGAAATTATAGGTTTATAAAAATGTGATGTTCCTATTTTCTCCCTATGATTCACCAATGCTGACCGAACTATTTTGGTAACGGCAGACATCAAGGCATTGAGTTCAATTATTAGATGAGGTAGATTAGATATTAGGGTTATATCGCACCACTACATTGACACAGAGAAGGGGAAATCTATGAGTTTGGCAAGATGAGAAACTGGGTCTGATATTTGCTACAGTCATCAACATGAGAATTAAAGAGATATCTAGTAGCAGAACAAAGGGGACATCTTTTCAAATAGGGATACAAAAAGAGACATTAATATATTTTGAATTTGTTCCAGTTAAGGAATCAAAAATTGTAAATTTGAAACTAAATGCAAATTTTCTAAAGAAAACTAAACATATCACTAATATAGTTTTTTATCTTTAGTCACCAAATTTTATGATTGTCAACCAATTTGATCACATTAAACACTTGACCAACATATTCTCTGCAATATGTGTAACCATCATTCTTTTGACCCCAAGCTAATATATATATATATATATATATATATATATATATTGACTTAAAAAAAAAAAAGAATTCTTGTGGCCAACACATTTTTAAAATGATTCATTAGCTTGATTTGTGATTTGTGATTCCAAATCCCAACAATGATTCCTTCTGAAGATGTTTTGGTTGCAAGAAATCTTATGGATAAAATGTCTTAAGATCTTTTTAAGTTAGTATATTTATTCTGTAATTTCAAATCATTATCAAATAAATATAAACTCATGTTTCAAAAACGAGTGCCAAAAACTTCAATATAATTATTCAAATTAAATTGAGGTATCCAGCCCTGTTTCATCCTCGAGCGAAAATTTAGAAATGCTAAATTTAGGAAATGCTAAATTTAGAAATTCCTAAAATTTTGCTTGAGGATAAAACAGGGGTTGATACTTTAACTCAGTTAAATTTTAATAATTATATTGAGGTTTTTGGCTGCCATTTTTGAAACATGAGAACTCTTATGTAGTGAAGGAATCATATTTTTAAAAAATAATTATATATATATATATATATATATATATATATATAGGAAGAAAAATATTTGGAAAAAACAAACAAAAATCCTTAAATGCAATTATGTTGTTTTAATATGAATGAAATGTCAACGTCTGAAGTTTCGGTTTAATAAACCTTCTTCAGGACAATATTCATTAAAATACAATTAACATAATCAGTTCAACATGACAAAGACGATGGACATAAAAACAAGACTTATCCAAAACAGATAACTGAAAATTTTAAATGATCAGCTTTCCGTTTAAGCGTGGTCACGTTAAAACAACATAATTGCATTTAAGGATTTTTGTTTGTTTTTTCCAAATATTTTTCTTCATTCTGTCGGATTTATATCCATTTATATTTGCTTACATATATATATATATATATATATATATATTTGTATATTTGAAAAAATTATGTATATATATATATATATATATATATACATATGAATTAAAAATGATTTGACTTTACAGAATAAATATACTGACTTAAAATGAACTGAAGGCATTTTTATCTAAAGATTTCATGCAACCAAAACATCTTCAGAAGGAATCGTTGTTGGGATTTGGAATCACAAATCACAAATCACAAATCACGCCAATGAATCCTTTTGAAAATGTGTTGGTTGCAAAAATTGTTAAGGGAAAAATGTCTTAAGTTCTTTTTAAGTCAGTATATATATATATATATATATATATATATATATATATATATATATATATATATATATATATATAAATGTATGTATATATATATATGATAACGTAAGAAACAAGTAAGGAGTCTATATAAATGTGACATTTTGCTATTTATTTGGCTTTATTATAAATTTTTAGTGTAGAATGATTTATAGCCGTATTTCAATTTTTTAAAACTGTGGATCATTTCATTCCTGAAATAAATAACAAAACATATCAGATTCATAATGCTTTACCTACTTATTCATTATTGCTGTATTCTGTCAGTTTTAATCCATATCCTCAGCATGCACACACACACACACACACAAACATACATATATATTATCAATACAAAATTCACTATTTGGTTTCATGTTGCAACATTCATCACATACCACCTGATGCATGTTGCAGCATGAAATGATAACTAGCAAATTTTGGTATTGATGATATATATATATATATATATTTACATTATATTGTCTTTAAAATCTCCTGGCATTAGCATTGACCCACAATTTATTTTATATTTTAAGATTTTAACTTATTTTATTCTTACCATTTGTATATATATATATATATATATATATATATATGTGTATTTATGTAAAAAATATATGGATATAGATCCGACAGTATGAAGAAAAATATATGGAAAAAACAAACAAAAATCCTTATATGCAATTATGCTGTTTTCATGTTAATATAATGTCAACGTCGGACGTTTCGGTCTAATAAACCATCTTCAGGACATATTCATAAAATATAATTTGTCATGTTGAATTGATAATGTTAATTATATTTTATGAATATGTCCTGAAGATGGTTTATTAGACCGAAACGTCCGACGTTGACATTATATTAACATGAAAACAGCATAATTGCATATAAGGATTTTTGTTTGTTTTTTCCGTATATTTTTCTTCATATATATATATATATATATATATATATATATATATATTATTATTATTATTATTATTATTAGAACCAAAAACATTACTTTTAGTGGATACTCATATTTGAGTAGAGGTTCCATTTATTTAGTAAATAGTATATTTATTTATTATCATCTGCCGGCTTAAATATTTGAGAAATTTTAGTAAAGAAATATTAAATATATTATTTAATAAGACATTTAATCCCTCAGCCACCAAATATTAAATTCAGTTCAGAAATATATATATCCATAATGATAGCAAAAATAATAACAATAACAATATATATGTACAGATATCATTACTATAAGATACATATATATATATATATATATATATATATATATATATATATATATATATATATTTAAAATCTGTCAACATTTTGCAAAGAGCTGCTGTTTACATTATATTTTAAGAGTTTAGCTTATTTTCTTTCTACCATTTGAATATATATATATATATATATATATATATATATATATATATATATATTACGAAATGGACAAAGTCCGACAATTTATTTATTAAAGACATTTTTATGTTTAACATAAAAACATAAAAACGTTAAACATAAAAATGTCTTTAATATATATATATATATATATATGTTTATTATTATTATTATTATTATTATTATTATTATTATTATTACTGAAACATTGATTTTAATGGATAATCATATTTGAGTAGAGGCTACATTTATTTAGTAAACAGTATATTAACATCTATCGGCTTAAATGTTTGAGAAATTTTAGTAAAGAAATTTTAAATAAATAAATAGTTTAATAAATAAATAAAGAGTCTACTTAAATACAAGGATCCACTAAGAATAATGGCTAAGTGATAAAATCTGTTGGTTTAATAAATAAAAATCCATCACTTCTTTAGAAATTGCTTTGATTACATTTGTATACAAAACTGAACAGAAATGTATCTTTTAAGAACCTGGGAATGATTTCTGTTGAAAGGCCCTATTCAGCTTTGCTTGATATATATATATATATATATATATATATATATATATATATATATATATATATTTATACATGCATACATACATATATATATATATATATATATATATATATATATATATATATATATAAAATAAACAATAAAATCCAAAATTGCCTCATATGCGGTTTATTTTATTGTCTATTATTTGCTCTGTAATAATAAATACATTGAGCTCTTTTTGTGGATCAGTTTTAATATTTGATATTACTAAGATCAAGTTGGATTATATACCAATGGATTTGTTAGTTTTACTATATATATATATATATATATATATATATATATATATATATATATACATATAAATATATATATATATATATATATATATATATATATGTATATATATAAGGTTGGTGCAAAAATAATATCGTTTTTTGACATATTTTTAACGTCAAAAAACGATATTATTTTTGCAACAACCTAATATATATATATATATATATATATATATATATATATATATATGTGTGTGTGTGTGTGTGTGTGCGTGTGTGTGCGTGTGTGTGTGTGTGGGGGTGGGTGTGCCAATCCCAACATGTGTAATTTTATATGCTTTGTTCCTGTTGGTATGTGCACAATAATAAAAAAAACACTCTAAATAATTACTGATGCAAATCCTTTGCAATCTAATTCTACTGAAAATACATTTATTTCAAAATAAAAAAAAGGCATGCAAATAGTCATTTACAAAAAAAAATAAATATAAATTTTTTTTCCATCTCCCTCCAAAAATTAAATTTAAAAAAAAATTGGTTTATAAAAGTGGGCAATATTATAAAATATAAAAAAACATAAAAAAAAAAGATTAAAAATATTTCTTATGATTTCACATACTTTTTACAAATGAAATGTGATTACCAACAAAAAATATACATAAATAAAAACAATAAATATATATATAATTAAAATGGCAATTGTTTTTTTGTTTTTGTTCT
>OZ010589.1:15999863-16017363 GCA_963932145.1 Acanthosepion lycidas
ATCATAAAAATTAATGGTAAAAGCAATCATAAAAATTAATAGTGAAAGTAATCATAAAAATAATATTAAAAGTAATTATAAAATTAATGGTAAAAGTAATCAAAAACGTTCATGGCAAAAGTAATCATAAAAATTAATTGTAAAAGTAATCATAAAATAATGGTAAAAGTAATCATGAAAATTAATGGTAAAAGTAATGAAAATTAATGGTAAAAGTAATGAAAATTAATGGTAAAAGTAATGAAAATTAATGGTAATTGATAAAATTAATGATAAAAGTAATAAAGATTAATGGCAAAAGTAACCTTTAAAATAGTGGTGAAATTAATAAAATTAATTGCATTTTGATATATTATTAACCAATTAATTACAAGAAATTTGTAACTCTTCTGCGTAAACTGATATTTTTATGAAATATTTAAGTGTCATAGTTCTTAAAAGTATTGATGATATCTAACAGTGACAAATAGACATGATCTTAGTAATCACATCTGTCATTAAATTAATTTTTTGACTAGCAGGGTATCCCAGAAAAATACCATTATGAATGGGTGCTGAAAAATTCACATCAAAATCCAGTTCCCCAAAATTGGTATTTAGATGTTTGTTTATTAAAATATACTTTTGGTCCAGCTTCGAATTTTTCAGTATCCTCTCATCTTGAAACTAGTAGCATCCATGATATCCTAAGAAAGTGAGTTGCATTTCTTAGAGCTTAAACAATGGCAGTATTATTAGAAAATAGCTCCATTTATTTTATACGAAGGCTACAGAGAAATGCAATAGACCATTGTGTCAATATTCAGGAACATGCAAAGATATGTTATGTCTTTGAAAAATCAGTATATTTCCTACAGTAAGAGAATGAATGTTTTGTATTAAATTTATTTCTAACCGAGGCTGTCTCTTCAAATTAATTTTAGTTATACATACAGCCTCTGATCAACATTGAAAAAAACAAAAAAACAAAAAAAAACAAAAAAACAAAAAACAAACGAAAAAAAAAAACCCTGAATTATTATGAGGGTGGATCAATAAGTTTGTAGCCTGACATATTAGCTGAAATTCAAGCCGACTTTTTCACTCTTTAAATATTGACCGACATCATTAATAGTCTTCGCTGAATTAAGTGCATTAACAAAGAAAGAGATTATGTTGAAAAATAAACATTTACTGTGTAAAAATAAGTGAGTTTTTATCATTTGGCTATGAACTTAATTATTTATTTCCATACAGGATTAATATTTGCCAACGAATTAAGTGCATTGACAAGAAAAATTATTATATTGCAAAAAAAAAAAAAAAAATATTGTTGAGTAAAGTAAATTTTTTCCCCATTAGTCACTTACAAATTTATTTCTTTCAAGAGTCAATCGATAAATCCACTTTTTGAGACATAGTCATTAGTTGAAATTTGATCTGAAATTTTCACTGTATAAAGTTCTGACCACTGATTAATACTCAGTACTGAATAAAGTGCATTAACAAGGAAGGAGACTATGTTGAAAAATATCTGTTGTGTAAATTAAATGCTTTTTTGATTGTTAGGCTGCAGACTTGTTGATGTACCTACGTATTTTTTATGTTGTGTTGTTAGTTTAAATGCCCTCAACTTTGATAAATAAAATGTTCAATTTTGGTTTCGAGTTTTCAAAATTAATTTTTATGAAATTGTCCCCACTCCCTGCCACTGTATATTAATTTTTGAAAAAAAATTTCACCCCTGCCCCCGTCGCGGAAATTTTCTAGGATAAATATCAATTCTGAAAAAAAAAAAAAAATGAATTGGTAATACATACACTACAGTTCAAAAGTTTCAAGCCACCCCTGATTTAGCATCGGATGAACTTCAAAGAAGAGTGAACAAAAATGAAAAAGAACTCTTAGAGTCATTGAAAAAAGAATAGAAACAATTTATACTTAAAAAAAATTTGCAATAAATGCCAGAAATTTGTGCTGCAGTTATCAAGGAAAAGGGAGGATATTTTGCCGACAACAAAATTCAATCATAAAACTTTTTTTTTTCGTTTTTGTCATAATAAAATTTCTAATAAATATATTTGCCATTTTTTTTTAAACATGTATAATAACTTTCTTTTATTTAAATTACAAAACAACTACTTTTCAGGCAAATATAAAGAATCACCATGGGTGGTTTCAAGCTTTTAAACTGTAGTGTAGGTTAACAGGATTGCTTGTTAAAAGTCAGGCATATATTTTGGGAAGAAATATCTTTGACACTATTTACATTGTTCGAACAGTTTTCCTCATCTTTATTGCCATATTCACAACCTTTCAGCCATTGTATGCTCAGGCTGTTATATGCTTCGGTCGGATCTGTCTAGATTTCTGAATTGAGGTATTGTAACTATTTACGCTATTTACATTGTTCGAACAGTTTTCCTCATCTTTATTGCCATATTCACAACCTTTCAGCCATTGTATGCTCAGGCTGTTTTATGCTTCGGTCGGATCTGTCTAGATTTCTGAAATGAGGTATTGTAACTATTTACACTATTTACATTGTTCGAACAGTTTTCCTCATCTTTATTGCCATATTCACAACCTTTCAGCCATTGTATGCTCAGGCTGTTTTATGCTTCGGTCGGATCTGTCTAGATTTCTGAATTGAGGTATTGTAACTATTTACGCTATTTACATTGTTCGAACAGTTTTCCTCATCTTTATTGCCATATTCACAAAGTTTCAGCCATTGTATGCACAGGCTGTTAAGTGGGGGGGTGCTGATTTCAACACCGGCCTTTTTCAGTTGATATTTGTTGATATTTTAAACTGAACTCTTTCTTTACTTCACATAGAGAAATCTACTTCCATGTGTCATGCTTTTTTTTTTATATCTCAGTTAAAATATAAGTCAAATTCATCTTAGTTAAAGACATCACACGTAGAATTAGAACAATCTACTCCCAATGAGTAACTAAAAATTCCAGTTCAAATTTCCTACAAATATCAACTGAAGTAATTTAGATGGACATTTGTAAATAAAAACAAATACTAGATTCTACCAAGAAGATTCATTAACTATGTCGTATCAGACAATATAAAAGTAATTTAAGTAATTCTATTACATATATTTGTTTTAAAAAGAAATATAATCTATTAGTAAAAATAATATTTTAAAATTGTAGATCAGTACAACGGATTGTAATCCAAACACCCCTTTTAGAAAGAATCTGTATGTATACAAATTCGAATTTAACGAATAAAATGCCCAAAAACTTTTTGCCGTTGATAAAAAAAATAGACGACATGCGTCGAACGGATGTCATAATTTGTTGAAAAAAAGCCACCCCTACTCTACCTAGACTTAACCTATTTTTCGAACGTAACTCAGAATTGATACAATAATAGTTAATAAAAAAGAACACGCTGCCGACCCTGTCTAAATGATTGGATTTCTCTGTATCCTTGAAAAGAAAAATTATGAATGCATCTGCTTTTAAAACTCAGTAAATTTTAAAATAAGTTATTCCAAAATTCGCTCGAAGATGAACCAGAACTAATGCTTATAATATAACTGAATTTGAAGTTTTTGTTTTCTGTTTTTGAAACATGGTAATTCCTGTGTAGCGATGAAACCATATTTTTAAATCAGTTAATTTATAATATTTATGCTCTGTAAATTTACAATGAGCATGCGTTGAACGGATGTCATAATTCGTTGTAAAAAGCACACCTACCCTATCTAGACTTAACCCATTTTCGGGTGCGCCATATTTTCGGGCCTTGTTTCATAGCTAAGCTACGCTTAGAAAATCCTTTTGGGCACTTTGACGTGGTGTACTGATTAGTGAGCTTGTCTCGCTAGAACAATTACAACTGAGTAAATAAAATAAGAAAAAGATTGTAGTCAGAGATTGATTTACAATGTATTTACATGAACAGGACCCCCCGCCCCTGTAAAATGATAAAAAAAGTCTATTCTGGTAAATGTCGATAACAGGGAAATGTCTGACGAATTCTAATCTATAAAAATGGTCCTCCCACCAAAAATATTTACAATCGGACCAACCAACTTAAATAGTGCCAATGATTTTTAATTGGGAAACAGACTTTATGAAGATTCTAAAATTTTATAAAAATTTTTTATTCAATTCTAAAAAAAACATTTAAATATTGTCGTCCTTCCTCGTTGTTTTAAAAGAAATAATTTAAAAGATCTTGTCTGGTGCCCCTTCTGTTTGTCTCAAGGTCCTTGATAAAGCCCAGAGACGGATATGCAATGTAATTGGCCCTGATCTGGCATCTCGCTGGCAGTCGCTCTTTCACAGACGCGCCGTCGCCTCTCTCTGTCTTTTTTTACAAATACTTTCATGGTAACTGCTCCGATTTCGCTGCTTTTGCTGGTTCCCAGACTTAATGAATTTAAGCGTTCTACGAGGCTGGCATTTCGCTCTCACCCTTTCACTGTTGAAACTGTTAAATGTAGCCGTCTCTTCTACTCCAATAGCTTCATGTCTCGCACCTCTCGCCTGTGTAACTCCCTCCACTTTTCCTGTTCCCTGATAGCTATAATCTCCAAATATTCAAATGTAATGTCAATCGACATCTCCAGTTGCCCTGATCTATCTCCTATCCTCCTCTTCATCCTTTCCTCTATCACTCCTATTTGCTCTCGTTCCAAATATCTGTAACCCCTTGTGTGCTAGTGGCTTCCCGCCTTGCTTGGGGTAAAAAGCTTTAAAAAAAAAAAGAAAAAAAGATATGGCGGCGAAAAGAAAAATTGTTTGGGTGGCTTGGTAAGTTTAAAACTTCGACATAATTCACGCATTTCCCCATAATTCCCACTTTTCACCATAACTCACGCTTTTCCGCATAATTCACGCTTTTCCCCATAATTCAAGCTTTTCACCATAATTCACGCTTTTCACCATAAATCACGCTTCTCCCCATAATTCACACTTTTCCCCATAATTCACGCATTTCCTCATAATTCAAGCTTTTCATCATAATTCACGCTTTTCACCATAAATCACGCGTTTCAACATAATTCAGGCTTTCCCCCATAATTCTCGCTTTTCACCATAATTCACGCTTTTCACCGTAACTCACGCTTTTCCGCATAATGCCTACTTTTCCCCATAATTCAAGCTTTTCACCATAATTCACACTTTTCCCCATAATTCACGCATTTCCTCATAATTCAAGCTTTTCATCATAATTCACGCTTTTCACCATAAATCACGCTTTTCATCATAAACCACGCTTTTCACATAAATCCATGCTTTTCACCATAAATCACGCTTTTCGACATAATTCAGGCTTTCCCCCATAACTCTCGCTTTTCCCCATAACTCACGCTTTTCCGCATAATGCATGCTTTTCTCCATAATTCAAGCTTTTCACCATAATTCACGCTTTTCACCATAAATCACGCATTTCCCCATAATTCACGCTTTTCCCCATAATTCAGGCATTTCCTCATAATTCAAGCTTTTCATCATAATTCACGCTTTTCATCATAAATTACGCTTTTCACATAAATCCACGCTTTTCAACATAAATCAGGCTTTTCAACATAATTCAGGCTTTTCCCCATAACTCTCGCTTTTCCCCATAATTCACGCTTTTCACCATAACTCACGCCTTTCCTCATCACTCACGCATTTCCCCATCATTCAAGCTTTTCCCCATAATTCACGCTTTTCTCCATAATTCACGCATTTCCTCATAATTCAAGCTTTTCATCATAATTCACCCTTTTCACCATAACTCATGCTTTTCATCATAAATCACGCTTTTCACATAAATTCTCGCTTTTCACCATAAATCACGCTTTTCACCATAATTCACGCGTTTCCCCATAAATCAGGCTTTTCCCCATAATTCACCCTTTTCCGCATAATTCAAGCTTTTCCCTATAATTCACGCTTTTCACCATAATTGACGCATTTCCTCATAATTCCCACTTTCCCTCATAATTCACGTTTCCCCCCATAATTTCAAAGCTACATACAACAATGCTCGGCGATTCGCTAAGCAAAGAAATCGGGAGATAAAAAAACAGAAACATTTTATACGTCTTTAACTCTCTTGAAATAATTTCCTGTATGACGTACCATTCCTTCATTCAAATAAATTGAATTCTGAACTAATTCCTCACGCCTCCTCGGGTGTTTCAATCCCTCAAGCCTTTTTACCAACGTCTTCGCTTATTAGATATTGAAAAAATAATGCAACCTCTACGATTATTTGCGACCCAAGAATGATTGTTGTATGGCTAACTGCCTTCTTAAAGATTGGATACTATCAAAAATCTTTATCGCAAAACTTCAAGAAAGATTAATTGTATAATCAGTTTGTAGTTACGATAGACAGAGCAACACATTTTTGCCTCCCAGACATTTGTATAGATGTACAATTAGATGCAAAATGTCGTCTGTTAGCTATCTGCATCATTTTCCTCCTCAAATTGACAAGAGCTCAAAGTCGAATTACCAAAGGGCTCGTTTTCAATTTGACACAGATACAAATGTCAAATTTACTGTTGTATCGTATTGTTCTATGACACGTGACCCATAGTCAACCTTCTTGTCTATCTCTTAATTTATTATATATATTATATCTCTTTACTTAACATATGCAAATAGATAGAATCTCATTTACCAATCCACTATACCTCCCTGAACAAAAGTGGTTTAATAGCATTGGTTCTCCTCAAACTTCTGTTATTATTCTATTAGCATCTTTCCTCTTCTCTCCCTTGAGTTATATGTCCTGACTTTTTAATCGAGATCTTGGTCTCATTTCATCTTCTTCAGTGTCTGAGTCACTTCCGCTATCATCCATAGCATACTTTTCTATTGCATTGTCCTGATCTGAAGAACTCACCCTTTCTTCTCTGTCAAGATCTTCTTCCATCACGACGTTTTCCTCTTTAGTTGGGGTATGGCATAACAGAAATTTGTATTACAGCTTCACGACCTGCTGAGGCTAGAAAGAAGTCAGTTATTTACCCTCTCAGTCTTGTCTGGTTGTTTTTTTTTTATATTTTTCAGGCTAGCCTGGGCTGCAGAAACACCGGATCAACGTCTCGAGATATTCCGGTTCATTCAAGAGACTTAAATCCATTATTGTAGGCCCCATACTGGCGTATTTTGTGGTTCTACGACACTTTCAAGGTGAAACATACCCCAGTTTTATTATGAAAAAACTCTTTTCTTACTGATTTATTAAAAAGAAAACTAACTGTATTAGTGTTGTGTTGGAACAATAGGAAAGGTTGACCCACATATAGAAATTAAGAAGTAGTTTATTCCGGAGAATAATATGGTACACGGTTGAGAACACAGGCTAATGTAATAGTAATGGTAATCGTTACCTCTTCTCTATTTAACTGTGACCTCCCCACAACGCAGAATGTGGCAGAAAGCCGGGTTTTAACGTACGCTCGATCAAAAATTACCTGTAGACCACATATACACGGGATCGGGTAGCTGCCCATCTCCCCAGACGAGACTCATCCTTTTGGCATAGTCTCGTCTCGGTTCCTCTACGCCTAGAAAAGCAGTTAAATGTAATCGTTAACTGCTCGGTATTTACCAAAAGTCCCAACAAGGCGTGGTGCGGCACATGGCCAATTTTTATGTAGGACGTATCCGAGCCCGTAGACTCGGGCAAAACTTCTCCGTAGAGCCCGCATATAAGGGGTCGTGTTTGTCAACCTTCTCAGACGAGACTCTGTGCTTTGGTGTATCCTCGTCTGGGTTCCTCTCTGCACGAACGCAGAGAGTTCGCTAAGTAACTGCTTGGTATTTATGCGAGATGTGACACAAGGCCGGTTTCTTACGTGGGGCTTTCCGAACCCGTAGGCTCGGGCAAAAATTGCTCTGAGAACCGTATACGCTGTGTCGGGGAGCTGTCTACGTCCTCAGACGAGATTCTGCCCTTCGTCTGGGTTCCTCTCCGCCCGAAGGCAGAGAATCGACAAGGAGAGTTAACTGTAATCGTTAACAGCTCTCGCTCAGTAAGAGTGAGTGCTATTTAGTCTTAAAACAATCCATCATGTGGGGGTGTTCAGCTACTCCACGACATTTGTTATTAAAATAAGTCCATTTAATGATAGAATCATAAGCCAATGGGTTGGGGTAGCTAATCTTGCTCTAATGCCCATTTCATATAGCCTCAAATTTCTCCTGTAATTGTTCAGATTTCGACATTTTCTTGGGACTTGCAGTACCCAACCTCCCAACTTTATGGACTTTTTGAGCTCACCGGAATCTATTCATAGCTTACATTTTAGCAGTTGGATCCTCGAATCTATTGTTGCTGGTTGCGAAGGAACCCCCTGATTACTGACTTAAACAAAACAAAATATTCCTTACACCAAAACAGCACATTCTTACTTACCATTCTTACTACAGTCACCATAATACCTCCAAGTCTCTATTTAGTCCTAACTAGTTCTCATATGTAGAATTTGTCTGTGGTGGGTGGAGGGTTAGGATAAAATAACATTTACAAATGAAATCCCAATGAAATTTAAAATGAATATAATTTATATACAAGAAACTAAACAAAATAGTAATAAAAAAAGCCCACAGTCCTTAAAAGTCAGATAGTGGAAATTACCGTGAAAGAAGGAAGATACGTTCCTCTTGACTTTCTTTTTCGTGGGGTTATCGTCAAAAACCTTTCTTAAAACAACAATGTCTTCAGGCTTAGAAGCAAGTTTTATTAGAAATTTAATTTTGATCGGATTTAGATTGATTTAAAGAAAGCTGTTTTGAAACTAGCGTAAAATATTTGCTTTTACTTTGACAGGACCCTTTCCACATTCGGGTAACCATTGTTCTGAGTTCAGAATCATACTGGTAAAACAAAGTGAGTATTAAGCAGCTCAACCTTGGTTAAAATGAACCAGTTAAGCGTCATACGTGATACACGCTTGGGCTATCGCTTTTAGACTTCGACTCAGAACTGACTAGGCAAAGATTTTTCCCTTAATACGTTAGCATTTCTTTCTGCGATAAACTGGTTGCCAGCCAAGGCTACAGAACCCAGTCTGTGCTTTTATTAAAACATGATAACAATGAGTCAGTCAGTTAAGTGACTTACGTGATACACTCTTGGGCTATGATGTCTCTTTCGATTCATAACTGACTAGGCAGGTTTCCCCGCTGTAGATTGTCATTTCTTTCTACGATAGACTGGTTACCAATCAAGGCTATAGGACCAAGTCTGCCCTGCTACTCAACCATGATAACAACAGTCGGTCAGTCAACTGCCATACATGATACACGCTTGCGCGATTATGTCTCTTTTGATTCATGACTGACTAGGCAGGAGATCTTTCCCATAATATGTTGCCATTTCTTTCTGTGGGAAACCGGTTGGCCAGCAAGGCTATGGAATCTACTCTGTCCTTCTATTCAGCCCATATCTGGGGAAAAGAGACGGATTCACACCTTAAACTCAAGGGTATTTTGGAGTAAATGAATGTACGACCTCGACTGGAATTCGAACTCGGTTCCTCGAGTCCTCAAGTCGAGCAGGACAGATAGAGTAAAATATGACATGGTAGCATATGATAATTTCTATCAGAAAGAGATAACTGAAATTTGGTTAAAAACATTCGATTGTTGCTGCCTTAATATATATATATATATATATATATATATATATATATATATATATATATATATATATATATATATATATATATATATATATATATATATATATATATATATATATATATTACGAAATGGACAAAGTCCGACAATTTATTTATTAAAGACATTTTTTATGTTTAACGTTCTTTTTATAGATACAAGTATTTAAGTAAATGCTCTGTTTATAATATACAGTATTATATAACATTTACCGACCTGAATGTCCGAGAAATTTTCATAGAAAATATTCGTCCTTGGACAGGATTCGGTTCCGTATAGGATGCAGGTTCGAATCCTGTGCAAGGACGAATATTTTCTATGAAAATTTCTCGGACATTCAGGCCGGTAAATGTTATATAATACTGTATATTATAAACAGAGCATTTACTTAAATACTTGTATCTATAAAAAGAACGTTAAACATAAAAATGTCTTTTATATATATATATATATTCTTTTGAATATTAAAAAATAAAAACTTCAGACACAAAGGGTTGTATATGAAAGTCCTTTATTATTATTATTTCATTTAGATTCCTCGACTGGTTTCGGCCAACATGGCCATCATCAGGAGAAAAATAATTTTCTGCTTGTTGGTAGCAATGAACCACAGAAATGAATGTCTTGATGGAGAAAATGAACTTTTGTCTGTAGTTTTCATTTGCTTTTTAATTCTTTTAATTTTTTTAACATGAAGTTTGGCCAATCTTTGTGTTAAACAGTCACTTTTAAGTCGTTATTTGAGATAAGATCTGAATGGATTCATGCTGCTCTGAATTCCCTTGATCATTTTGACAGTTTTATCGGTATATATATATATATATATATATATATATATATATATATATATATATATATATATATATATGACCTGATAATTCCACATCGAAAAATGTCCCAAAAGTTATTACACTAAAAACAAAGATTTTCAGAATAAATCGGAGTATCAATTGACCAATAAAAGAACAGCGAAAAGAAGATAACAGAGAAGGAGTAAGAGAGTCCCACAAGCGAGAAGGCCGAGAAAAATAACTGTTACCATAGAACTTAATGTTATATCTAACAGTTTCAACTGTAAAACCAAGTAATGCGCTTAAATTCATATATTCTAGCCAATATGGAGGACAAAGTGGCTGAATTCGAGAATAGAGGGAATGTGAATGAATTTGAGAATAGGGGAATGTCAATGAATTTGAGAAAACAGTGAATGTGAATGAATTAGAGAATAGATGCATTGTGAATGAATTCCAGAATAGAGGGAATCTGAATGAATTTGAGAATAGAGGGAATGTTGCGGAATTCGAGAATAGAGGGAATTTGAAGAATTTTAAAATAGAGGGAATGTGAATGAATTCGAGAATAGCGGGAATGAATGAATTTGAGAATAGAGGGTATGTGGCTGAATTCGAGAATAGAGGTAATGTAAATGAATTCGAGAATACATGCAATGTGAATGAATTCGAGAATACATGCAATGTGAATGAATTCGAGAATAGTGGGAATGTGAATAAATTCGAGAATAGAGGGAATGTGAATGAGTTCGAAAATAGAGGGAATGTGAATGAATTTGAGAATAGTGGGAATGTGAATGGATTTGAGAATAGACGGAATATGGCTGAATTCGAGAATAGGGGAATGTGAATAAATTTGAGGATAGAGTGAATGTGAATGAATTTGAGAATAGGGGAATGTGAATGAATTTAAGAATAGATGCAATGTGAATGATTTCGAGAATAGAGAGAATGTGAATGATTTCGAAAATAGAGGGAATATGGCTGAATTCGAGAAACAAAACTTGCAATGGCCTTTGAGAATTAGCTCAACCGAAGTCGAACAAAAACAATGAAAATATAGCAGGAAAGTGAATACTTCGACATTTGTGAACTATCTGCATTTAAATGCAGCGCACATTCTACTACTCAGCATGTTGTTTTAGGGCGAGGCTCGTTGTCCTACCTCATGCTTACTTCCCCGGGGAGGGTTCGACCAATTTAGGGTGAGTCTTTGAGAGCAAAACCCAACAGTGTGAAGGACAATTTTACATAGATGTAAAATACAGTTCGAAAGTATTATTAGTCGTTTTTTATGCCTCCAAGATACTTACAAAACTGAAACAGACACTGTGTTGAAGGTGGATGCGGTTGGAAAACAGTAAGATGAGGTGGCCGATAAAATAAACTGCCTGCATAGGGTTGAGATGACGGAAAATGCGACACTGAAATCCGAAGACGCAATGGCATAGCTAAAAATGCCTTCCGAGAGCTAAGCAGAGTATTATGAAATAGGAAAATTTCTTTAGAAACAAAGAATACTGAACTGTTATGTAATATTAGACCTCGTATATAACAGTGAATTTGCTGTTTTATCTGTATTCACTACCGATACAAAGGTCGACTCCCTGGTGACACAATTATAGGATTTTTACTCACCTTTGGTGTTTTTGATTGGAACGTTAAAAGCAAGAATATACGTCCAGAACATTATTCAACATGTTCTGCAGAGTTTTCTAAAAGACGAAGATGATGTACACTTTTACAGCAGGATAATGCCTGCCCACTTGACACCCGTGCTATTCGACATGATCTACATTTATTATGGCGACGATCTGTATGAACATCAGAATGAAAGATTGCAGAGCTGTTTTAAAGCCCAATGCGGGTACAGAGTTAGTTAATATTTAAGAGGGAGATGATTTATTCTTTTACAGCAGGATAATACCTGCCTACTTGACACCTGTACTACTCGACATGATCTACAATTATTATAGCGTCGATCTGTATGACCGCGTGAAAGAATGATTGTAAAGATGTGTTAATGCCCAATGAAGATACACAGTTTGTTAATATGGAACATCATCTTGGACACTTTACACATATCGATTCTGTAGGCTTAATTCTGAATAAACTGAAACCCTTACCCATAGTCCAGTATTTATATGTCAGTGTATATGTAATCTACACATTAATGATTTACTATTATGGAATATCGGTCGTCCTATATGGAAATGAATACTAGAAGAAGAAGAGACTTGAAGAAACGGAAATATGGTTCTACAGAAGGATGCTGAGGATAGCATGGACCAAACGTGTGAACAACGTAGATTTAAAGAAAATGGAAACAAAAAAGAAAGCATACTTAATATTAGGAAGCGACAGTTGAAATTTCTTGGGCGCATAATGAGGAAAGAGGGCTTGGAAAATCTGATACTCACAGGATAGATAGAAGGCAACTTAAAAAATAGTGAGCTTGAGTAAATGGATGGTGGAACAAGGCTTAGGAGAGATAACAAACAAAATTTTATTAAGAACTACAAAGGACAGGAAAGTGTGGAGAGACATGATCGTCTATGCCTTGACGGGACATGTTCAAGACTGTATATTCATGGTAGTGATCAGATAATTGATTCAAGACATTTAATCGATAATAAAAGATATATTGAAAACAATGATTGTTGGGAAGCAGCTGACGAGATTTTTTAGTTTTTCTTTTAACTCTGGATTTTGGTAATGGTAATATCAGCCGTTTCCTTACAAGGAAACATTTGGTATTCATTATCTGAATAGCCAGTAAACCTTTCGTTTGAAATTAATAAAATCTTTATCTTAAAAAAATTTCTCGGGGGAAAAAAAAGTCCAGTAGATGTTATCGCACTTTCTAATATTCAAGTAGTTTCCTTTTTAAACTTTTGTTTGAAGAAGTGTGGATTATCAACATCTTGATTTTGAAATTATTTTCTTTTCGAGTTACAAGTGCTATCCAGTTTAGTTCTTATCGCTGTTGGTAGTCTTCAAGTGATGTGGTAGCTGTTATGTGGCACAGTGTGATTGTGTAGCTCCAGTCCACAAGATTCAAAGAAAGATGATCTTTGCCAAGACACTCAGGCTTCATTATTTTCTCTTTGACTTACATGTGATATCCATTTTAGTTGTTGCTGCTGTTGGAAGTCCTCAAGTGATGTGGTTTCTGTTATTTGGTACAGTTCTTTGTTTGTGATTCTGTAGCACCAGTCCACAAGGTTCAAAGAAAGATGATCTTTGCCAAGACACTCAGGCTTCATTATTTTCTCTTTGACTTACATGTGATATCCATTTTAGTTGTTGCTGCTGTTGAAAGTCCTCAAGTGATGTGGTTTTTCTTATTTGGTACAGTTCTTTGTTTGTGATTCTGTAGCAACAGTCCACAAGGTTCAAAGAAGAATGATCTTTGCCAAGATACTCAGGCTTCATTCGCTCAAATCCGTGTTAAACCATTGATTTTAAGAAGCGGTTGTATACAGCTGACAGTTTTGTTATTTTTGAACGGGGTTGGCGCCATACATGACATCCATATAAAACTATTGATCTGGTGGTTTTTTTAAAAGTCTAAATCGTGAAAGAGAGTGAAAGAAATTAAGAAAACTTTACTGAATAAAAGAACAATAAAAGAACTCAATATTTCTCAATATATATAAAAGAAGGGCAATAAAAGAACTCATTATTTCAGATTGATTTTTTTTTTTGCGGAGTCTGTTCTATATTTTTCCCTAATTCATGGCAATTCATAATTGATGATAGAAACAGTAACAGCAATGATTGTCTTGGAACAGCTGACGGGATATTTTTGGAGAGAGTTATTTCCTCTTAATTTTTTTTTATTCTGAAATTAAATCGGAAATTGACAATGCTGATGAAGACAGTGTAAGCCAATGATTTCCACCTGTTAGGCTTATGCTACCCTCACCCCCACGGTGGGACATCGTAACAATTTGGTAGGGCATGCCTAGGAGGGTGACACTAGAAGCAGGCATGCGGAGTGTGTGGCCAATCCATCCCTATTTCTGTGTGTTGATGCCCACCAGGCATGCTCTTGACTGGAATCCACAAGAGAAGCGAAAAGTGGGTCGACCAAAGCAAACTCGAGATGAAGGCAGCCGGTACTATATGGGCTGAGCTCAAGAGAATCCCCCGGAACTGCGTCCTTTGGAGAGGTGTTGTTACGGCCCTATGTTTCCTAATGACTCAAGAGGTATTATCATAAATAAATGATGCATAGGATGTGCAACCTTCGGCTTACTATACCAACAGAATAAGGGGTCAGTTCAAGAATGAGTTATTAACAGTGAATTGTTTTCTAGTGACTCTGAGTGAGAGTGCTAATGTCAATGCGTGTTAATACATACGATGCATATACAATATCCATACATAAAAATATTTTGTGTGTAAGTACGTACAGGTTTAATTGACATACAGGTTATTTCTCGTTTCCCCACACTCGCATGTCTCGGTCAACAAAAGCGCGGGCGTGATGCATCTTGCTGGAAGAGCCCCCGTTTTGTCGGCCAATCAGCGCGTGTGAGCATTTAGTGAGCATTACAGCATCGGCCGAGCCGTAGAGGATCACCCAGACGTCGAACACTACGTATGAAAACAATTTATCCGTTGAATCAATTTAAAAGCGGCCAAAGCCGTGTTTTTTTTTTTAAGAAATAGAATTTTTAAGAAATAGAAGAAAGAATGAAAGAAAAAATATTAAATTTTAGGATGGGGATTTATATTAAATATTGCACTTTAAATGACTGATTTAATTTAACTTAATTATTTTTAATATAAATAAAGAGGGTCATGTTACTGGATATAACTGAAGCCGAGTTGATCAGGACTGATAATAATGCAGATTTTTTGATTTTGCCGATAATCTGTACATGAATAGCAGCAGCGACAGACCAGATGACGCAACAATATTGAAAGAAAGGAAGGCATAAAATGTTAAATAGATTCTGGCGCGAGAGATTGTCTGGCACGACACAGCAAACCAACTTTCCTAGCAGCAGATCTATTCAATATAAGCGTTCCAGTTTATATCAGTAGAAAACATTAGACTTAGAAGATGCAGTGAGTTACTCTCCTGTACAATGTTTCAAGACAATTCGTAAAAGATGAGTTTTCTGAAAGTGACGATTACCTTCTAGCCACTGATCTTTCCAGAAAGACGTCATGCAAAAATATCTCGGCCCCGTCTTGTTTGGCTTAGGATACCATGGGCGCCCACATAGAAAGGAAAATAGGTAGATTTATCTTCACCTCAAGTGTTTCTGTTTGACAGACACGTGGACGTGTCCTTTTTGACGTCTAAGCGCCAACCACTAAAAGAGGTAATGAAAATTAAACAGGCGGACAAGGGAATTTTAGAGATCAAGTGGCAACATAACCGGAAATAGTTTATATCCGGGTGCTGGTCTATATTAACAGTCATTCATTGCGTATCCGAGAGTGTGCTGGTTCAACCCTTGGCGGGAGACGGACGTGCATGTATCGCGGTTCCAAAACCAGCATTTCGCATTTGTCACCTTACTACGTCGACGTGAATAGATGATTGAGGAGGTGGTAGGGAGAACAGCTGACTTAGCAGAAGTTGCACCAAGCATCACCTACCCGGACGAGCAGGTGAATCTCTGAATAAAATATACCTTGTGAGCGTGCAGTGCACCTTTTCCTAGCTTCTGGCGAACACCGATGAGACCGAGGAAGGAAATGCAGCGTGGGGTGATCATTGGCCGGTGAGGAGAAAAGCTTAGCAGAGGGCTGTATTTACATTCTGATTTTTAACTTGTCTTTGTTTTTGGCCCATCATTGCACTTGCTGAGTTATATATCATTCAAAATCCGGGTTATTCGAGTGGAGCTCTTAACACGCCTCCGTCAAATCCCACCTGGCTGAATATCGTATACAGAGGATAGATCTTTATCTGTTTTGTTAAACGATGCTAAATTTTACTGCGCGCTATATAACATGGGTTTTGGCCAGTCAATTAGTGCAACTTAGTAATGTCAACACAAAGAAAATAATGGATAAATTATTATTATTATTATTAGTAATAATAATAATAATTCTATACTCAGAGCAAATTCTAAAAAGATTTGAGAGAATCTTCTTATGTTTATTACAGATCAAAGAGAATAATATTGACAATATTCAATCTAAGGGATTCACACAAGTTAAAAGCTTTTGAACAACAGCCAGTTATTGAAACAAAGATTTGAAACAACTGTTTTTTAGGCATATTAAAGATCTAACTTTCAAATCTTTCTAAACTTTCAAATCCATAACCCTAAACATTTAAAATTAGAACGCACTTCCTTTAATATACTTTCTACCCTCTTATATATCTTCTTACAATTCTTAAAATGTTTTTGCACATATATAATACTAGTAATAATATCAGATAAATTGATTTATATCCATACTTATTCTACAAGGTATACAGTCCGACAATAGGTCAAAATTTGCTTATAAAAGTTATACGTTTATATACCACCCTACTTATATATTAAATTCTGAACTAAAAATTATTGCACCCGCCAAAAAAAACAAAAAAACAAAACAAATAACTTATATATTCAACATACCAAGAAAAAACTTCCCCCTCTTAATTTATTAATTTAAAAAATATATTCATTGATTACAAAAAGAGTAGCAATATCTCCAGCCTACGTATGCGTAATTCAGCTCTGGGTTTGTTTTAAAGTTACCAAAAGCGTTTCCAATTACTACTACAGTCATCATCTAAATTTATCCCTCCTTCATTGTCTTACTCTCTCCTATTCCTACCTTTCCTCTTCCACCCCTCACTCTTAGGAGACTTGGAAGTGCTGTGCCTAAAACCTTGACTGTTGCTGTCTAGTCATCACCTTGTCACCTCAACAATCCTTCATCAAACTGCTATCAACAAGCGCTATTTTTTTTCACTCTGTCACCCTTTTGCCTATTCTATCTTTCCTTTACCCTTACATGCACCCCCCTTAAAATGTTGTTCTTTTTCTTTTTCTTTTTTCAAACAAATAGAAAAAAAGAAAGTGACGTTCCACGAGCGGCCTGCTTACAAACAAA
>OZ010589.1:16019863-16064755 GCA_963932145.1 Acanthosepion lycidas
TGGGAGATAGAAAAGTAATGTGTAAAGACGTAGAAGGAAGGAAACAGAAGGCGTTACCGTTACAAACGCAATACACTCTGTGACCTTTCACTGTATGATATGACGTCATTTGATGTCAAAATAATTCCAAGAGGTGTTCTGTATTTATTTACCATCTTTAAACTCATGTTAGCCGCGACAGAATTCCAGTCTGTCTGCATTACGGCTTGGGAAGCGAATGAATTAAGGCTCTATTCTATTAGTCACACCAGAGTAGGTCTTTACGGCGCATTTTACAAGAAAATAGAAACTTCTATTTCAAACGCAGATCGTTAACGCCTAACAAAACACATAGACCAGTAAATTACTGACTGACTGTCTGTCTGTCTGTCTGTCTCTCTCTCTCTCTCTCTCTCTCTCTCTATATATATATATATATATATATATATATATATATTTTAGGTTGGTGCAAAAATAATGACGTAATAATGTCGTTTTTTGACGTTAAAAATACGTCAAAAAACGACATTATTACGTCATTTTTTGCAGCAACCTAATATATATATATACATATATCATTGAAATTATATAATTTGAAATTATAATAGGTTTTAAATTATTATGTAAATATATTTATGGTCGGAAAGCCACTGCTTTACTCAGTGGGCCGCGCACCCATATCATGATTTTCAAAGCATAGCTTAGATATGGCACAAGGCAGAAAGTATGGAGTACCCAATGAGGATCGAACTCCTTATTCAGTTATAATTGATCTAGCAAGACAACATTGTACTACATCGAAGTGTCCAAAATGCTGATTTTGTCAGCGTATCTTAGACGTGGCACAAGGCCGAACGAATGGGGCACTTAGTGAGGATCGAACTCACTATTCGGTCGTAACTGATCTATCGTGACTAGGTTTATAATAATTACACCACGTCGAAGTGCCCCAAAATTGATTTTCTAAGCATAGTTCAGGTGTGGAGACCTAAAGCAGGGAGTGGTGCGTTGTTATGGCTACATTTTATGATTTGTTTTTCTAACCCCCATAACATCACTAGCGTTGCACGGGCTAACTACTTTTTACTATGTGGGCTGTACTTATCAAGAAAACTTTTGGTATTACACTTAAGGTGGGATTTTCAAGGATTCTTTCAATGTGTTATTATTATTATTATTATTATTATCATTTTTATTATCATTATTATTATTATTATTATTAATTTTATTTTCTTTGCTTTCTGGCGTTTACACATTTCTTTCCGGGTCCCACCCAGGGACCTAAGGTTAGAAATGGCATCATGACACTTTTCACTGACAAAAAAGAAAAAAAAAAAAAAATTACATAGATAAAGCCCTTCGTAAAGTGTGGGCTGTACTTGTCAGAACAATTTTTTGTATCTCCTTGAGGCATGGGCTTCCAGGAATCCCTTCAATTAGTCTACTGCAATCTTTTCCAACCAGTCCTAGGGCTCCAACTACAACAGGGATTGTTGATGTTCCCATATGCCACATTTTCGAGACTTCTATTTCAAGGTCCTTGTATTTTGACAGCTTTTTGAATATCTTCAAAGATACATTGCTGTCAGCAGGGACTGCCATATCAATAAGGAGGCACCGTTTTTGTTTGTGGTCTTTAATAACAATATCTGGGCGGTTGGCCTTGATTGTTCTGTCAGTGTGAATTGTGTAGTCCCATAGAATTGTAACAGGTCCTATCTCCGTAACCGGGTATTATTATTATCATTATTATTATTATCATTATTATAATCATTATTATTATCATTATCATTATTATTATTATCATCACTATTATTATTATCATTATCATTATTATTAACATTATCATTATCATTATTATTATTATCATTATTATTATCATTATTATTATTATCATTATTATTATTATGATTATGATTATTATTATTATCATTATCATTATTATTATTATCATTATTATAATCATTATTATTATCATTATCATTATTATTATTATCACTATTATTATTATCATTATCATTATTATTATCATTATTATTATATTTAACATTATTATTATTATTATTATTATTATTATTATTATTATTTCTTCCTTTCATTTATGTTGTATACATATTTTTTACCGGGTCCGAACCAGAAACCAAATATCTGACATGACTCCATGACATTTCCCACTGATAATTCTGGTGAAAAACAAAACAAAACAATAAAAACTAAGTAAACTTTGTAAGACAATTTCTTTGTATTTCTTAAAAGCATGGGATACCAATAATCCATTCAATGTGTCTATTGGAATCTTTTCCAATCAATCCGAGTGCTCCAACTCCAACTGGAATTATTGATGTCCTCATCTGCCACATTTTTGAGATTTCGATTTCAAGGTCCTTGTATTTTGATAGATTTTTGAATATCTTCAAAGATACATTGCTGTCTGTAGGGACTGCCATATCAATAAGGAGGCATTTTTTTGTTTGTGGTCTCTAATAACAATGTCTGGGCGATTAACTTGAATTGTTCTGTCTGTTTGCATTGTGTAGTCCCATAAAAGTGTTTACTGTATAGTGCCATTTAATTGTTATTATTATTATTATTATTATTATTATTATTATTATTATTATTATTATTATTATTATTATTATCCTTTGATTTCCGAGTCTTAACCATCCCCATCCCCATAAAACACGCAAGTTTAACCACATTTTCCATAGATAAAGCTCTTCGTAATGTGTGAGCTGTACTTGTGAGTAGAATTCTTTTAAAATTTCTTTAAGGCATGGGCTACCAGCAATCCTTTCAATACGTCTATCGGAACCTTTTACAATCAATCCGAGTGCTCCAACTACAACTGGAATTATTGATGTTCTCATGTGCCACATCTTTTAGATTTCCACTTCAATATCTTTGTATTTTGATAGTTTTTTGAAGATCTTGACAGATACATTACAATCTGCAAGGATTGTCAAGTTAATAAGAAGGAACATTTTGTCTTTGGGGTCTCTGGGTGATTAGAATTCATTGTTCTGTCTGTGTGTATTGTAAAGTAGCATAAAATTGTTACATGTCCTGTGTAACCGGGCCCGGGTGGTTTTCCTACCGGTTTCCTATGGTTTCCTTCCCGTAGAATTTGCAAATTCTCCAGTGCAGGTATTAACCAATACTTTCATGCCAGATTTATTTTCAGGCGGTGCCAATACCGTGTAATCGAATACAAGATGTTCAATGTTTCTGGATGTTCATCACAGGATCTGCACTTTGGGCAAACACAATTTTTCGCAGTATGTGAAGTAGTTAATTCCTAGTTATTAGGTTGGTGCAAAAATAATGACGTAATCATGTCGTTTTTTGACGTTAAAAAATACGTCAAAAACGACATTATTACGTCATTATTTTTGCACCAACGTAATAGCAAGCACTGGTTCTGTGCAGAAAGAATAAAACCTTCGGTTTCAGCTTTTAACCATACAATATTTTACCACGTTATGGTTACGTGGCCGACTGGTTAGAACGTTTGCATTCTGATCATGAGAACCGGGGTTCGAATCTCACCATGGTTGATTTGTCAGTAAAGATACTTCTGTGTGGCTTTGAGAGGTACCTGAAAACAATACCATGGGTTGACCCAAGCCTTGTGAGTGAAGAGAGCCGGAATACTTGGAAGCCGTCGATGGCTCTGCTAACACGAAGTCACGTGTCATCGTGGCCGAGGGCTTAAGCGTGCTGGCCTTGTTCAAATTGTTGATCACGTTAGATAGCAAGCTCTATCACATAAACTGTAACTAAGTTCTGCTCAGCGTAGTTGCAGTATAAACCACAGTTGGGCACTGGAGGTGTTGAATAAACAAAAATGTGCCTCAGCAAGCGTCTGCAATAGGGATTAGGTAACCATCCTACTAGATGGTATCCTCGAATACGAGTGGCTAGCTATACTAAGTTACCACTGATGGGTACGGGGTTTGTCTACACCAGCTAGTTTTCGTACGGACCGTGTATTGACAATTGTTTCCATATTAGATGCTGTATTTGATTTCGTTTTCTTTTTTTAGGTTCTCTCTCGTGTATTATGGTTTACTTGTTCTTCTCCACCCACTTGAAATTCTCTTTTGAATTCTTTGGCTTCCTTTATTACTGAATAAAGTTTATTTCTTTCATATTCTTTGACACAGAACATCACTCCGTCTTCTGTAATTTCCAGGTATCTTTGAAAATCGCTTATTGTAGTTTTTGCAAGACAGATCTAGTTGAACTAATAGTCTGCCTCCCTCGGATCTAGACACATACAGACATCAGCCTTAGGTTGAGACATGCGGTGACAAGTGAGAAGCTTTCTCGTTTAAAGTCAGCTACGGTCCAATTAAGGATGTTAAAACTTTATTGTAAAACAGGGAAAACCAAAGTATTTATGGCTGATATTCTGTTTTGTGAATTCAGTTTATATTCAGTGGGTGCCAATATCGTGCAACCTGATACAAGATGATCAATTGTTTCTGGATATTTATCAAAGAATCTGAATTTTGGGCTAATATAACATTTTAGTATGTGTGCTTGATAATTTCTAGTTAACAAGCATTGGTCCTGTGCATAAAACCTTCAGTTTCCGCTTTCAACCCTGCACTACGTAGCCACTGATGGGTACTGGTTTTGTCTACGTCAGCTTGTTTGGTACGGGCAGAGTATTGGCCATGAAGCGGTTTATTTTGCCATTGTTTCTGTATCTGGTCGGTTGCTTTTGCTTTTGCTTTCTTTTTTAAGTATTTTGCAGCTTCAGTCGGTCTATTGTGATTTACTTGTATTTCTGCACCCATTTGAAACTCCATTTTGAACTTGTTAACTTCCTTTATTACGGAATAAAGACGCTTACAATTTTTGTGTTTTTTAACACATATCATCATCCAGTCTTCTGTAGTTTCCAGGTATCTTTGAAGGCCAATTGTTGCAGTTACTACTACTACTACTACTACTACTACTACTATTATTATTATTATTATTATTATTATTATTATTATTATTATGTTTGTTTCGTAGATACTATGTACGTTTCACTGTGTCAATACATCAAAGTTTTTAATTCACCTACAAGTAAGGCAATAAAGCCACTAAGATGCAAGTGATTACTGAACGAGAAAGAATATAAGAAAAAGAAAACATTATCAATTGTTTGTTTGTTTGTTTGGGTTTTATGGCATATCAACCACTGTGGGTTATTTAATGCCAAATCCAGTTTATATGAATTTTAAATGCCTATTTTGTATGGAACATTTTAGCAACCTAAAGCTCATTTGCTTGCACACTGCAAAGTAATCCTAGGTATTTTTGTTTAAGTCAAGAATTTCCATTTGATAAGTACAATTTATTTGCAAAATGATAAAAGGTAGGATATGTTGTTTATACACCCGGACGCGGATGTAGTTTATCGTAATACGCAGGACGTTCAAAAACGTATAGCTGGCAACATTATTGTTTCAAAAACGTATAGCTGGCAACATTAGGGTTTCAAAAACGTATAGCTGGCAACATTATTGTTTCAAAAACGTATAGCTGGCAACATTATTGTTTCAAAAAAGTATAGCTGGCAACATTATTGTTTCAAAAACGTATAGCTGGCAACATTATTGTTTCAAAAAAGTATAGCTGGAAACATTATTGTTTCAAAAACGTATAGCTGGAAACATTATTGTCCCGAAAACATTATCTGAGGTCTTGCAGTTGGATGTAGTTTATCGCCGTACCCAGGACGCGGATGTAGTTTATCGCCGTACCTAGGATGCGGAAAAACATTATCAAGGAGAATGAATAATAAAAGATAAAGAATTAAGAAGACTAAAGTTAATGATTTTTTTAAGCATTTCCCCCCAAGCAAAGCGGGAAGCCACTAGCACGCAAAGGGTTACATAGGATTTGGAGCGAGAGCAGATAGGAGTGATAGAGCAAAGGATGAAGAGAAGGATAAGGGATGGGTCAAGGTAACTGGAGATGTCTATTAACATTACATATGAATCGTTGGAGATTATAGCTATCAAGGAAACAGGAAGAGAGGAGGGAGTTCCACAGGCGAGAGGTGCGAGACATGAAGCTATTGGAGTAGAAGAGACGGCTACATTTAACAGTTTCAACAGTGAAAGGGTGAGAGCGAGATGCCAGCCTAGTAGGGCGCTTGAAATCATGAAGCCTAGGAACCAGCGAAAGCAGCTCATCGGAGCAATTACCATGAAAGTATTTGTAAAAAAGACAGAGAGAGGCGAAGGCACGTCAGGGCCAATTATATTGCATATCCACCTCTGGATCTTATCAAGAACCCCGAGGCTCCAGAAGGGGCTCCAGACCATATATGACAGCAATACTCCATGCAAGGGTGAATGGTTGGTTTGTAGATTTGAAGCATCGATTCCGTGGAGAAAAATTTCCTGGCGCGGCTCAGGGAGCCAACTTTCCTTGCGGTGGACGAAGCAATTGACTCAATGTATTTGTTCCATCTTAGGTCAACAGACAATTGATGTTGCATTTAAAATTGACTGCAAAGCAAGAGGTTGGAAAGAAAGTTACAAAAGCGGGAGGTGCAAGATAAGAAATTGATAGCCTAGAACTTGCGGATGCATCTAGCCATTTCAACGGTAAAATGATGAGACCTTACTGCCAATCTAGTACTGCGCTCAAATTCATAAAGTCTAGATATCAAAGGGCAAACCTCGTAAGAACAATTACCCTAAAAATATTAAGAGAAAGGCCGCAGGGAAGCAATAGGAAGGCAACTGAAGCCGAGATGCCATGGATCGTGAGAAAAGTTGGAAAAGACATATCAGAGACGCTGGTCAGTGAAATAAAGAAGAAGGAAAGAAGGAAAGAAAAGACAGAGGAGGCAATATCTCTCTAGTGTGTGGCTTGAAGGTGTATAGGTGAATAACAACAAT
Source organism: Acanthosepion lycidas (assembly GCA_963932145.1). NCBI lineage: Eukaryota > Metazoa > Mollusca > Cephalopoda > Sepiida > Sepiidae > Acanthosepion > Acanthosepion lycidas. The sequence goes on from OZ010589.1 coordinate 16,026,748, forward strand.
AAATACAATAATAATAATATTAATAATAATAATAATAATAACTAGAAAGTCACGTGACAATTTCAAGGTTTCCGATTTGATTTTTCTGATGAATGATAATTCGTAAGTTCTATGACTATAAAATCTACGTGAAAATTTACCTATATCATTGTTAAATATTTGGTTGGTGCAAAAATATTGACGTTAAAATGTACGTCAAAAAACGTCGTTATTTTTGCACCAACCTAATATTTGAGCTTAGTAACTTTAACCCTTTGATGCTTGCCTTCCTGAACAATTTCAACCCTTCTGTTTGAGCTGCTGGGTCAAATTTCGCAAATAATTGGTATATAATGTTTCACGGTAGATATAAAAATAGTTATAAGTATTTAACCACCGTTCAACCGGTGGTTCGGCATTAAGCCATATTTCTCTACCACTGTTCAACCGGTGGCTGGGCATTACGTCATCTTTCCATACAACCGGTAAAGCGGTGGTCAGGGATGAAAGATTTAATGAAATAGGAAAAAAAGTGAATTTCAAATCTATTCATTTGTACCTTCTTGATTCTTTAGGCAATAACCTTTTCTTATCGCCATATTTGGTGAAGGTTTTTAAGCTCAGATATCTAACAATGCAACAGGGAAATTTACATGGGTATCATATATTCGTCGAACTCGCCAGGAGATGGTCCAATCCTCAACTAAAGAATTATGACTCATCAGAAGATTAAAATCACAAAACTGTGAAGTTTTTATTAGTATGTCGAAGGATTAATACTAGTTGGTAACCCGTGAAAATTTCAGTGTTTTCCTATTTGAAGTTTCTGATGGATTTTAATTCTTAAGGTAATGATTGAAGAAGCTCATAGCGAGTTCTATGAGTATGAAATTTCTGAAGAAATCCCCTATCGTATCGTTAAGAGCCGCAGGAATTTAAAATTTTTTTTGTTGCCATTGTCTATAGAAAATCATCATTGCTCACATGTTCAATTCACAGAATGCTCAGCAGCCTTCTGTATAAACACATTTCTGTTGCTTCAAGTATCTTCTTCATCCGTGAGGAGATTGTCCAGCATTCACTGCCATATAGGAGGACTGATATTACGTAACAGTTCAGTACTCTTTTCTTTGATTCCGTTGCTTCAAGTCTCTTCTTCCTCTGTGAGGAGATTGTCCAGCCTTCACTGCCATATAGGAGAACTGATATTACGTAACAGTTCAGTACTCTTTTCTTTGTTTCTGTTGCTTCAAGTCTCTTCTTTATCTCTGAGGAGATTGTCCAGCATTCACTGCCATATAGGAGAACTAATATTACGTAACAGTTCATTCCACTTTTCTTTGTTTCTGTTGCTTCAAGTCTCTTCTTAATCTGTGAGGAGATTGTCCAGCATTCACTGCCATATAGGAGGACTGATATTACGTAACAGTTCAGTATTCTTTTCTTTGTTTCTATTGCTTCAAGACTCTTCTTCATCTCTGAGGAGATTGTCCAGCATTCACTGCCATATAGAAGGACTGATATTACGTAACAGTTCAGTACTCTTTTCTTTGTTTCTGTTGTTTCAAGTCTCTTCTTCCTCTGTGAGGAGATTGTCCAGCATTCACTGCCATATAGAAGGACTGATATTACGTAACATTTCAGTACTCTTTTCTTTGTTTCTATTGCTTCAAGTCTCTTCTTCATCTGTGAGGAGATTGTCCAGCATTTACTGCCATATAGGAGGACTGATATTATATAACTGTTTAGTACTCTTTTCTTTGTTTCTTTAGCTTCAAGTCTCTCCATCTGCGAGGAGATTGTTCAGCTTTCTTGTCCCATAGGAAGACTGATACTACATAACTGTTCGATACTGTTTTCTCTGTTTTTAATGATACTATTCTATTTCTTGATATTTTACTCATTTGGACGGCATATGTCATTATCCCAACGCGCTTTCGGATGTTCCTCTTGCACTTTCCGTCCACTGTCAATGCGCTTCTCCCGATAACTGAATTGTTGCGCCTGTTTCATTTCAGTATCCCCAATCTGTAATTTGCATGATTGGCAGTCCTTTCTGCGAACAACAATGCCTTATCAAATCCAGTTATAGTTGACACGTTTCCAATTCCTCCAACTATTATATCTTCCATCCCTTTTACTAATACCAACTAAAATTCTGGTATTTTTCTCTTGTGTTTACACTTTGATCCATAGGCACAAGACCTGTAGCAGAAGTGCAATTTGGTATAGTTTGGGAAATGTAAATTTGTATGGATCACTTTATTTGGAGAGGGTTAAATCACTCGTGTTAGTATTATAGCCATTTGTTTTTTTTTTTAATTAATTAATTCGGACGTTTTTTAATTTAGGTTTGCAGGCTTCCCACGCTAATCAAACTGCTAAGATTTCTCATTAAAATCTAATTAATCCAAAAAGCAAACGAACCGACGAGAAATGCACGAGGAATGTTTTATCATTCTTAAGCAAGACGTGTTCTGTTTTGTTGTTTCTTATGTTTTCGTTTTTTGTATTTTTAATCTGGTCTTAAATTTCCCTGCTGCTTTTTCTTAAAATCTTTATATGCCTGGTGTATTCTTGCTGACCCACTGCCGTTCCCACAAGCTATTTGTCAGTCTGTCTGCCAGATTTGACTATGTGTGTCTGTAACTGCTTAGACCTCGTTCAAGCTTGCACCATTCGCATCTCAACGAATATATATATATATATATATATATATATATATATATATATATATATATATATATATATATATATATATATATGTGTGTGTGTGTGTGTGTGTGTGTATTTGGTTATTGAATACATATATATTAACTGCTCCCGTTGTGGTGTTACTGTTTTTATTCATTTATTTATTTTTGGTCACATGGTCAAGTTTTTATGTTGCAGGCTATTTATATTCTGTTCTAATGTTACCTCTTTGGGCAGCGTACCCTGACGATAGGCGTTGGTGAAAGCTAGGTATGTTTGCCTGGCTCTTTAAGTTTTTCTCTACTTAGTGTATTGAGAACTTTGCTTAGTTATTTCTGCTTTACTCGTTTTGAAGGTTTTTTTCTTTTGGACTCTGAGCTTGGATTCTGGTCGATTGTTTTCGCCTCAATTTCATGCTCTCAGTTCTTTCTTTTTTTATTGCTTATTTTTTCTTAGGTATTGGTTTGTTCATTTACAAGCCAAAACACCTCAGGTTTTTCCGGACGAGTATAATTACTTAAATTTATAAGATTATTATTATTATATATATATATATATATATATATATATATATATATATATATATATATATATATATATATATATATATATATATATATGTGTGTGTGTGTGTGTGTCTAATCCTGTCCTATCCACTAGATTCAGTACTACGTCCCTTTCTTTATCTATCTCTTTTACACACTCTGTACATATCATTAGCCGATATTCTTCTTTTTCTATCTCTCGAGAACAGAAAGTTTTCCATTTCTCTGTACTCTCTCTCTCTCTCTCTCTGTATATATATATATATATATATATATATATATTTTTTTTTTTTTTCTTTATACCATAGATTTAAGGTACTGGACGAATTCTTTCGCCCTGTTCGGAGGTTCCTAGGGATTGCTTTCTTTCTTTTCTTTTCTTCTTTCTTTCTTTTTATTTCCTGTCTGTTCGTTTTTTCTTTTTTTCCACCTCTTGTTATGTTCTTTTTCTTTCTTTCTTTCTTTCTTTCTTTCTTTCTTTCTTTCCGTTCGTTTTGTCTTTTCCCACCTCTTCCCATGTTCTTTCTTTCGTTCGTTTTGTCTTTTTCTACCTCTTCCCATGTTCTTCTTTCTTTCTTTCTTTCTTTCTTTCTTTCTTTCTTTCTTCTTTCCGTTTGTTTCTTTATTTTCCGCCCCTTTCCAACTTCCTTTCTTTCTTTCTTTCTTTCTTTCTTTCTTTCTTTCTTTCTTTCTTTCTTTCTTCTCTCCGTTCGTTTCTTTATTTTCCGCCCCTTTCCAACTTCCTTCCTTTCTTTCTTTCTTTTCTCCCTTCCTTTCAGCCATAATTGTTTATTCTCCTTTTTTCGTTCAGAAATTTGGAATTTCTTAGATTACGATTTGAGAAACTCTTGCAATTCCTTGCAGCATTCGGATTCAGACGTTATTATTGCATGCCTGGCTTTCTGGTGAAAGTCATTTTTTTTTTTTTACATGTTCCTGATTTTATCTTATTTTTTAAAAATCATTTTCAACTGAAATTCATTTAGAAACATCAAAGACAGTATCGAAACGCTATAATGAACAAAGAATGTGCGACGAGTTATTTCCCTTCATTAGGCGAACACATTTTTCTTTTTATCTCTGCCATATTCTTTACATTCTGGAGGCTGAGCAAAAAAGATGTGGACGCTCAATCTGTTAGAAATAAAATTAAAATGAAGTAAATCCCCAAAGCGGATAGAAATTTTGCAGAAACGGCTAAAAAATGGACTTAGTTTCTGTAGACAAATATGAAGTCAAGTGGTTCAAACACCAAAACAATAGTTGTGAGGTTTTAGTTGTTAAATTATTTTTTTCTTATAAGGATGAGGCGATCGAATGTCTTTTAGTCATCGTTAAAGAATGATTGTCAGAGAACTTCCTGAAACGTCTAACATTTCAGAACATCGTTGCAGACCGAAGCATCGTCAATCTCGATTGAAATATATATATATATATATATATATATATATATATATATATATATATGTACCGTCATTTAACGCCTCTCTTTAAAACTTCTCTCTGTCAAATTTGAATCCCTATCTTCACCTTTAGCCTTCCTGTTCTTCTTTCTTCTGTTACAACCTCTCTCTAGAGCTTTCCTACATTTCCCTCTCACCCTTGTTTCCCACCCCACACATACACTCTCATTAAAATTTTGTTTTTTCATACCCGGAGTTATATTTTCCGATTTCTTTTTGAATTTGTAAGTCTGATGAATTGGATCGTGATTACGATTCCAGTGTAATAAATTATAACCATAGTATATTAGTGTTTAAGCCTTTTTTATTATATATATATATATATATATATATATATATATATATATATATATATATATTTGTGTGTGTGTGTAGAATATTACATATATACCGGGTCTAACATTAAAATTGCCGAAATCGTGTAACAGTAAAATTGTCCAGTTGCTAGATTAAGCGTTTTATCTTAGAAACGATTAAAGATATCTTACTGGAATTCTCCAAGGTTTTTATAGTGCTATTGGACTCTACTTTAAAAAGTAAGAATGTATTTATCTTTAAGTTCAAATGATGATCCCTCTTCCTGTTGTGAACTCCCGATCCAGTTTTTCTTTCTACAGTTCTCTCTTTTTCAAACTTATTTACCGTTCTCTTGATCGTTATTGAATGGACTTTGAAGATGGAAGCCTGAGTATGAATGTTAGCACTATTACTGAAGTCATGAATGATCATTTTCCTCTCACCATTGCTCAAATGGGAAGACATAGTGTGGCTGACACGAAACGATTTTAACCGGTTCTTTTTCTAGCCGAATAACTCAAAGGATTTTTCAGTGATTCTTACGACAGATGGTTTCAAGATGGCTAAACATATTATCTAACATTCTGGATAAAAAAAGAAAAAACTCAATTAGTTTAGCAGCTTTTTAGATATCAAACATTTTGTAGGGTCGACCATTATCTCGCGCTGTTACACGATTTGGACAATTTTGCTGTTACATCCGGTATATATAAATAAAAGATCAGATATAGATCACGTATGGATAGGAATCCTACAAAATCATAGCATAGTGAACAAGTAGGAAATAGGTCTCAATCTAACATCTAATCTGTTACTTGATTACACGTGACACGTATCTAACCAATAAGAAATAGCCGAATACAACATACCATTAATCTGCGCCTCTTTGATTTTAACATTTTTTATCATTTCTATCTTGATCTCTGACGAAGTTTTAATAAATTGAAACATGTTCGATTGAGATCTGTTTCCTATTTATTCTTAATTCTATAACACACACACACACACGTATATATATAATTTATAAAGTTGTATATATATTTTATAACTTATATATAAATTATAAATTTCCCCTACTCTAAGATCTCCCAAACTTTCTTCCCATTAAGCCTTTACAACCTTTTATTTAAATATTTTAAAGTTTTTTAAATCCCCTTTGACTCCTCTTTTAATGTGAAATTAATATTTCATTCTTCATATAAACCCAATTTAATGTAATAAAATTAATATTCGGGTTTAATTTTATAAAATTTTTACTTTTAAGACAAATACCTTCCACCTTCTCCTGACCCCTGTCTTGTGCCTTTCGTCTGACTGAAACATTGAAATGGATAAATTCTCTATTAGTTTTTTGACTCTGTGTGTGTGTGTGTGTGTGTGTGTGTGATTTTTATTTAGCTTTCACTGTTAAATTTCTATTTCTGACACAAACTCAGCCCACATCAGAGTTGGTAATACAAACGACCGATATCATCGTCTGCCGAAATAGGCTATTCCCCATATATGGTGATCTGGGATTTTACTGTTTATTAATTCTTGTTGTGTAATAATAAATATATTGAGCTCTATTGTGGATCAGTTTTAATATTTTATATTACTAAAATCCACTTGGATTATGTACCAACGGATTTGTTACCTTTACTATATATATATATATATATATATATATATATATATATATATATATATATATATATATAATAAAAAGGCTTAAACACTAATATTCCATGGTCATAATTTATTCCATTGGAATCGTAAATACGATCCAATTCATCAGACCTACAAATTCAAAAAGAAAACAGAAAAAACAACTCCGGAAATAAAAATAGAATTCAGAGAGAGTGTAAGTATGAGAGTGTGGAACGAATGTTTGAGCTAAAGAGAGGGGGTAACAGACGAGAGAAGGTGGGAGATTAAAACTTAACAGAGAGAAGTTTTAGAGAGGTGAGTTGAAGAGGTTTAAGTGAGAGAAATATGAATGTTGTCGGATGTCTAATACATTAAATATGTAACCGGGAAGGATACATTTTGTGGTAACATACACACACCATAGACGATCTAATGTTAAAAATCAGAAGAAGAGGGAGGGAGAGGAAAAGAGTAATGGGGTGGGGGAGAGAGATGGGGCTGGGGAAACTAAAACTGAAAGGCATTTACTGAAAGGGCCGCTGTGTAATTAAGAAAATCTCTCTCTCTCTCTCTCTCTCTCTCTATATATATATATATATATATATATATATATATATATATATATATATATATATATATATATATATATATAATAATATTTTTAAAGGGTGTCCCCTCAAAATTGACATTATTTTAAATGTGAATATCTGACTAAGTGTATGTCTCAGGTAAATGAAATTAAATAGGCTTCCTGTTGGACAATAACAGATTTATTTATCATAATTCGAACAAGATATTCCAAGGGATGTCGATTTGATAACCGGTTTCACAAAGCTTCACAGATGTTCAACATGCTCACCGCCTGTGACACGACACACGTCAAGACGGTAGTCCTGCTCCTGCCAAACACACTGTAGCATGTCTAGCGTAACATTCTCCAGCGCCTTAGTGATTACCTGATTAAGTTCCCCTAGGCTTGTAGAAAGAGGGAGATATAGACCTGTTTTTTCACATAGCACCATAGATAAAAAATAACAAGCACTGTAACAGCTCACTCTCACTCATTTGGTATTCTCTTCGAAGTCCCTTCTCCACTTTATCCTATACTAATAAAACTACTTCCTCGCGAATAAAACCATTACCTCTCTTAATAACTGCTTCTCTAATTCTTGGCCTTCTTTTGATAAATTAGATGGTAGGCCTTTTTAATAAATTAGATGGCAGCCCTTCCCAGGCATCATTTAAGTACTGTAAAAGCTCACTCTCACTCAATGGTTATTCTCTTCGAACTCTTCTCTCCCGTTCATCTCATACTAATTCACCAGGAGAGAGGTCAGAAGATTGTGGCGGCTATGTTATAATTTTCATACTTTTGTTACTTTTTGTTGGCTCGAGATAATATTGATATAATTTAAAAGTATTTCGGACCGTTTTTCTTGTTGAAAGCTGATTTTTTTTCTATTCCGCGTTCCGAGTGAACGTAGTGGCCATTTCAACAGCGCATTGTCTCGCCCGATCCATCTTCCTTGTAGATTTTCATTGAGATAAACCAGCACAGTCAACTTTTGTTTATTTTTCCTTTTTTAGTTATAATTTATAATTTTGGGATCATTTGCGTGAGAATCGGGCATGTTATTAGACGACATAATGATGTCACTTGTGGGTGACGGGGGGGGGTCAACTATGTATAGCAGAATTAGGAAAATATATGACAAAGTGGAATAAAAAAACCGGGCAACAAGTTTCGTCCTGAATTAAATCTCCATCCCGCTTTCCCCTAAACTATTTAGACACCTTAAAAGACCAACCACGTTTTTCTTGCATTTGTATAAATGTATAAGTCTTTGTATAAATTGTCCAATTGTTCTGTATATCCGAGCGATATTATCTATGAATTTCAAGAATAATTATATTGATCATACCACTACATACCTATCAAGAAGACTCACTTTACACTTCTCTGCTCAATTAGGACTCATTTACAATAGAAAATTTTGAAATTTGTTAAAAACAATATTTTTAGATTGGTACCAAATCGATTTTCAATAACTTCAGGGGTTTTCTAATGTTTACCAACACAAAATTACATTTTAAATTTACTGTGTTTAAGATTTAAAAACTAATCCATATCGGTGAAAACAGCTTCAGTTTCAACGCAATTTTCAGTGTTTTCAAAACTTTGTAAAACCCCATAATTTTTTTTATATAACTTTGTGTAAAGTGTCTAAATTTGTTAAAAACAATATTTTTAGATGGAAACCAAATCGATTCTCAAAATTTTCAGGGATTTTCTAATGTTTACCAACAGCAAATTACATTTTAATATTATTGTGTTTAAGGTTTTAAAACTAATGCATATCAGTGAAAACAGTTTCAATTTCGACGTAATTCTCAATGTTATCAAAACTTTCTAAAGGACCATATTTTTTTTAATATAAATTTGTGTAAGCGGTCGAAACTTGGTAAAACCAATATTTTTAAATCCAAACCAAGTCGATTTGCAATAATGTCAGGGGATTTTCTAATGTTTGCCAACACACACGAAAACTTACCAAACTTCATCCCTAACATACTTGGAGAAGATACAAGTATAATAGCCTCTTCCAAATGTAAAAAAATTTAAAAATAAACATAATGGAAGCTCCAATAATAAAGAAGAAACAGCCAACACTCAATAATATTAACTACAAACACGGCCAAAATGTGTTGACCGTGTTTGAAAAAAAACAAAACTTTCCTATAATTCTAGATATTTACAGTAAAACAGATCCAGACATTTAGTTAAAAAATAAAAATAAAAGTCATTCTTGGTAATGTCGAAAGGAATAGCCGAAGGCGCTCGGACATACAGAATATTTAGACAGTTTTTACACACGAGTCCAGAAAATTAGCACTTAAAGGAACGCAAGAAAAATTTAATAAAAAGGTTAATCGCACTACCTTGTCTGTCGTCTTTAATGAAACATGTATATTCATGCACACACACGCACATACACACACACACACACATATATATATATATATATATATATATATATATATATATATATATATATAGAGAGAGAGAGAGAGAGAGAGAGAGAGAGATAGAGAAATATATAGATGCAAAAACAATAATAGATAGACTGTTTTTATTGAACGTGTCATATATATATATATATATATATATATATATATATACACACACACCGTTTCGTAGCTCACCAGTATGGTTAGACATCCGATCGTCTTCAAGCCGGGGCCGAAACCCAACCGACTTAGCATCAGTCGGAGATACTAACCCTTAGGCTATCGACGACCGACAGAGAGAAAGGAAAATTTTTATTTATTTTTTCATAAAAACGACAGTGACCTCGAGAACTCAATCCAATTTGGAGAGTCTTGCAGGATAAGCAGTATTAGGGACTGTTTACAAATTCGAGCTCTTCTCCTCACAGTGCTCGACCGAATGAAATATTTTTTCGGGAGCTAATATCGTCATATATATATATATATATATATATATATATATATATATATATATATATATATATATATATATATATATATATATATTTGAACAATAAAAAAAAAATTAAAAAATTAAGATCTTCAGACACACTGGGTTGTACATTAATATTCTTTCGCTTTTTTTATTATTATTCCATTTAGATTCCTTGACTAGTTTCGGCCGAAATGGCCATCATCGGGAGGAGAAATATTTCTGCTTGCTGCTAGCACTAAACTACAGAAATGAATCTGGCTGGCAATATATATATATATATATATACACATATATATTGCCAGCTATACGTTTTTTGTTAAAATTCATATATTTGGCATATATATATAAACTGGATTTGGCATTAAATAACCCACATTGGTTGATATGCCATAAAACCCAAACAAATAAATATATATATATATATATATATATATATATATATATATATATATATATATATATGTGTGTGTGTGTGTGTGTGTGCGTTTGTGTGTGTGAGGACAGCTGTTCCTCGAGACCGGGCATGCCTCAATAATATTTTCAGTTGCGCTTTGTACGAAGAGATAAAATGTAGTTAGACCGCCCAGAAACAGATACTACACTTTGATCCCAACCCGATGTCCAGACATTGATGAAAAGCCTAACACGAGTAGCACTGGATTCTCGGTTAATGGATACCGAATGTCTTTGTTATAAGAAAGAGTTGTTTAACTTCTAATGCTAGCTATATTGGGGATAAATTCTTTAGAATGGATGATTTTAGATAACGGATTACATAATAGCATAAATAATCAATGTCCGTCATGTCTGAATCTTAAACGACTGATTAATCCAAACATCCTCATGAAATTTTCAGTAAATCGATGGATTTGCGATGATTTTTTTTTTAAATAAATAAGGAAAAGCTGTCCTTTTTTTATTTTAATCAAGACTTAGGGAAGTGAAGCGAGAACAGATAATGGATAAAAAAAAGTATTGGTGCATCTTTCGCTATGTGCCTATTGTGACATAGCCGACAGGTTTTTATATAACGGAAGGCATATTCTTTTTGTTAGGCTTTTGCAATTCATCCAAATCTTCATTGCCACAGCGTCCTTTCATGTATCACCACAAATTATTGTAGCAGTTCCATCAAAAGACGTGAAAAAAAAAAAAAAAAAAGAATTAATGAAAGAAAGAAGAAATAGCATGAATAAAATTACTTGGTAAAAACGAAGGAGAAAAAAATAAGCGCGAAAGAAAAAGTAAGAAAGATGTAACTCCAAAAGAATGAAAGAATGAAATAAAAAAAGAAGAAGAAAAAGCATGAATTGCTAAAGATTGAAAGAAAAAAAGAAAAAAAAAATACAAAGAAAGACCGAGAAAGTAAGAAATAGAAAGAAGGAAAGAAACAAAAAAAGAAAGAAACAAAAAGTAAACGAAAAAAGAAAGAGAGAAAGAATGTAAAAAAGAATAAATCGTATGAATAAAATTACTTGGTAAAAACGAAGGAGAAAGAATAAAGAAAGAAAGAAAGAAAGAAAGAAAGAAAGAAAGAAAGAAAAAATGTAAGTAGGAAAAAATGGTAAACTAAAAAAAAAAATGAGGCCGAAAAAAAAAGGAAGAATATGTAACTGCAAAAGAAAGAAAAAAGAAAGAAAAAGCATGAATAACATTAGTTGGTAAAGAAAAGAAAAGAAGGAAAATCAATAGAAAGAAAAATGATAGAAAGAGTAAGAAAGAAAGAGAGAAAGAAGAAGTAAAAAAAGAAGAAATCGTATGAATAAAATTAATTGTTAATAACGAAGTAGAAAGAATAAAGAAAGAAAGAAAGAATTTAAGTAGGAAAAAAGGTAAACAAAGAAAAATGAAGGACGAAAAGAAAAAGTAAAGAATATGTACCTCCAAAAGAAAGAATAAAGAAAAAAAAAGGCTGAAAAAAAGAAAGAAAGAAAGAAATAGGATGAATATAATTACTTAGTAGGTAGTAAATAAAACAGAATTACAGAATTCGGTAAAAAAAAAGAAATAAAGAAAATAAGAACGTGTTGCTCAGAGGAAGGAAAAGAAGAGAAAAGAAAAAGAAAAAAGAGAACAAAGAGAAAGGAAAAGAAGAGAAAAGAAAAAAGAGAAAAAAAGAGGAAGGAAAAGAAAAGAACAGAAAAAAAGAGAAAAGAGGAAGAAAAAGCAGTGAAAAGAAAAAAGAGAAAAGAGAAAAAAGAGGAAGAAAAAGAAGAGAAAAGAAAAAAGAAAAAAGAGAAAAAAAGGAAGGAAAAGAAGAGAAAAGAAAAAAAAGAAAAAGTGAAGAAAAGAGGAAGGAAAAGAAGAGAAAAGAAAAAAGAGAAAAGAGAAAAAAGACGAAGGAAAAGAAGAGAAAAGAGAAAAGAGAAGAAAAGAGGAAGGAAAAGAAGGGAAAAGAAATAAGAAAAAAGGGAAAAAAGTGGAAGGAAAAGAAGAGAAAAGAAAAAAGAGAAAAAGAAGAAGGAAAAGAAGCGAAAAGATAAAAGAGAAAAGAGAAGAAAAGAGGAAAGAAAAGAAGAGAAAAGAAAAAAGAGAAAAAAGAGGAAGGAAAAGAAGTGAAAAGAAAAAAGAAAAAGTGAAAAAAGAGGGAAGAAAAGAGGAGAAAAGAAAAAAGAAAAAGTGAAGAAAAGAGGAAGGAAAAGAAGAGAAAAGAAAAAAGAAAAAAAAGAAAAAAGTGGAAGGAAAAAAAGAGAAAAGAAAAAGAAAAAAGAGAAAAAGGAGGAAGGAAAAGAAAAGAAAAGAAAAAAAGGAAAAGTGAAGAAAATTGGAAGGAAAAGAAGATAAAAGGAAAAACAAAAAAGAGAAAAAAGGGGAAGGAAAAGAAGTGAAAAGAAAAAGAGGAATGAAAAGAAGAGAAAAGAAAAAAAAGAAAAAGTGAAGAAAAGAGGAAGAAAAAGCAGAGAAAAGAAAAAAAAAAAAAGAGAAAAAAGAGTAAGGAAAAGAAGAGAAAAGAAAAAGAGAAAAGAGAAAAAAGACGAAGGAAAAGAAGAGAAAAGAATAAAGAAAAAAGAGAAGGAAAGAGGAAGGAAAAGAAGAGAAAAGAAATAAGAAAAAAGAGAAAAAAAGGAAGGAAAAGAAGAGAAAAGAAAAAAAAGAAAAAGTGAAGAAAAGAGGAAGGAAAAGAAGAGAAAAGAAAAAAGAGAAAAAAGAGGAAGGAAAAGAAGAGAAAAGAAAAAAGAGAAAAGAGAAGAAAAGAGGAAGGAAAAGAAGAGAAAAGAAAAAAAAAATAAAAGAAAAATAGGAGGAAGGAAATAAAGAGAAAAGAGAAAAGAGAAAAGAGAAGAAAAGAGAAGAAAAGAGGAAAGAAAAGAAAAGAAAAGAAAAAAAGAAAAAAAGAGGAAGGAAAAGAAGGGAAAAGTAAAAAGAAAAAAGTGAAAAAAGAGGAAAGAAAAGAAGAGAAAAGAAAAAAAGAAAAAGTGAAGAAAAGAGGAAGGAAAAGAAGAGAAAAAAAGAAGAAAAAAGAGGACGGAAAAGAAGAGAAAAGAAAAAGAGAAAAGAGAAAAAGGAGGAAGGAAAAGAAAAGAAAAAAAGGAAAAGTGAAGAAAATTGGAAGGAAAAGAAGAGAAAAGAAAACAGAAAAAATAGAAAAAAGAGGAAGGAAAAGAAGAGAAAAGAAAAAAGAGAAAAGAGAAGAAAAGAGGAAAGAAAAGAAGAGAAAAGAAAAAAGAGAAAAAAGAGGAAGGAAAAGAAGTGAAAAGAAAAAAGAAAAAGTGAAAAAAGAGGGAAGAAAAGAGGAGAAAAGAAAAAAGAAAAAGTGAAGAAAAGAGGAAGGAAAAGAAGAGAAAAGAAAAAAGAAAAAAAAGAAAAAAGTGGAAGGAAAAAAAGAGAAAAGAAAAAGAAAAAAGAGAAAAAGGAGGAAGGAAAAGAAAAGAAAAGAAAAAAAGGAAAAGTGAAGAAAATTGGAAGGAAAAGAAGATAAAAGAAAAAACAAAAAAGAAAAAAAAGGGGAAGGAAAAGAAGTGAAAAGAAAAAGAGGAATGAAAAGAAGAGAAAAGAAAAAAAAGAAAAAGTGAAGAAAAGAGGAAGAAAAAGCAGGGAAAAGAAAAAAGAAAAAAGAGAAAAAACAGTAAGGAAAAGAAGAGAAAAGAAAAAAGAAAAAAGGGGAAAAAGAGGAAGGAAAAGAAGAGAAAAGAAAAAAGAGAAAAGAGAAAAAAGACGAAGGAAAAGAAGAGAAAAGAGAAAAGAGAAGAAAAGAGGAAGGAAAAGAAGGGAAAAGAAAAAAGAAAAAGAGAAGAAAAGAAGAAGGAAAAGAAGAAGGAAAAGAAGCGAAAAGATAAAAGAGAAAAGAGAAGAAAAGAGGAAAGAAAAGAAGAGAAAAGAAAAAGAGAAAAAAGAGGAAGGAAAAGAAGAGAAAAGAAAAAAAGAAAAAGTGAAGAAAAGAGGAAGGAAAAGAATAGAAAAGGAAAAAGAATAATGAGAAAAAGTGGAAGGATAAAAGAGAAAAGAAAAAAGAAAAATGAGAAAAAAGAGGAGGGCAAAGAAGAGAAAAGAAAAAAGATAAAAGTGAAGAAAAGAGGAAGGAAAAGAAGAGAAGAAAAAAAAAAGGAGAAAAAAAAGGAGGGAAAAGAAGAGAAAAGAAAAAAGAGAAAAGAGAAGAAAAGAGAAAGGAAAAGAAGAGAAAAGGAAAAGAAAAAAGAGGAAGGCAAAGAAGAGAAAAGAAAAAAGAAAAAAGAAAAAAGAGAAGAAAAGAGGAAGGAACATAAAATAAAAGAAATAAGAAAAAAGGGAAAAAAGTGGAAGGAAAAGTAGAGAAAAGAAAAAAGAGAAAAGAGAAAAAAGACGAAGGAAAAGAAGAGAAAAGAAAAAAGAGAAAAGAGAAGAAAAGAGGAAGGAAAAGAAGAGAAAAGAAAAAAGAAAAAGAGAAGAAAAGAAAAGAAGAAGGAAAAGAAGAGAAAAGAAAAAAGAGAAAAAGAGGAAGGAAAAGAAGAGAAAAGATAAAAGAGAAAAGAGAAGAAAAGAGGAAAGAAAAGAAGAGAAAAAAAAGAAAAAGAGAAAAAAGAGGAAGGAAAAGAAGAGAAAAGGAAAAAGAAAAATGAGAAAAAAGTTGAAGGAAAAGAAGAGAAAAGAAAAAAGAAAAATGAGAAGAAAGAGGTGGGAAAAGAAGAGAAAAGAAAAAAGAAAAAAAAGGAGGGAAACGAAGAGAAAAGAAAAAAGAGAAAAGAGAATAAAAGAGGAAGCAAAAGAAGAGAAAAGAAAAAGAAAAAAGAGAAACAAGAGGAAGGAAAATAAGAGAAAAGAAAAAAGGAAAAGTGAAGAAGATTGGAAGGAAAAGAAGAGAAAAGAAAAATGAGGAAGGAAAAGAAGAGAAAAGAAAAAAGAGAAAAGAGAAAAAAAGAGGAAGGAAAAAAGAGAAAAGAAAAAAGAAAAAAGAGAAAAAAGAGGAAGGAAAACAAGAGAAAAGAAAAAAGAGAAAAAAGACGAAGGAAAAAAACAGAAAAGTAAAAAAGAAAAAGTGAAGAAAAGAGGAAGGAAAAGAAGAGAAAAGAAAAAAGATAAAGGAGAAAAGAGGAAGGAAATGAAGAGAAAAGAAAAAGAAAAAAGATGAAGGGAAGAGAGAAAAGAAAAAAGAGATGAAAAGAGGAAGGAAAAGAAGAGAAAAGTAAAAGAAAAAAGAGGAAGGAAAAGAAGAGAAAAGAAAAAAGAGAAAAGAGAAGAAAAGAGGAAGGAAAAAAAGAGAAAAGAAAAAGAAAAAAGAGGAAGGAAAAGAGGAGAAAAGAAAAAGAAAAAAGAGAAAAAAGAAAAAGACAGAAGAAAGAGAAAAGCAAAAAGAGAAGAGAAAAACCTTGTAAAACGGAAAATCCTAAAAAAGGAAAAAAAAATATCATTATTTAAAGAAAAAGAAAAGAAAAGTCCTAGCGTCAAAAAGAAAAAAAAAAAAAAAAAGAAAAAAGAAAAAGAAAGAAAAAAAAGAAAGACAGAAATCAGAAACTCAGATGACGAACAGGAAGTCTGTAAAAACAATAAGAAATTATTGAACCAAATGTCTTTCAACGAGCGGGATGTCTTGACGCCAAACCCACCGTTCAATCTGAAAAATATTCAAGGATGCGTAGAACTAAAAATAAGGAAAATAACGTGGTATGACCAACAATATATAACAGGACGCCATCTTGTCAACACACTTACCGACATGAAAAAAACGAAACGAAATGAATAATTTTTCTCCCGTTTCACCTCTCCGTGTTTTTGATTCCAGACTTTGTCAAACTTAAACCGTCTTTGGGGATATTTTACGAGGACTGTATTTATTTGGATAAGTAATGAGGGTCCCTTCCCGTTTCTTTTGCTGATGGACAAAGTTTTAAAAACTTTATTTAGATTAGCGTTCAAGTCTGTATTTTCACACGATTAAGCTCAATCGGGGTCGCTGAGAGCGTTCATCATAGCGTTTCAAGTCAAGATGCGAAGGTGGCCCTCATTTTATCCTTGTCTCCGGAGATAGAGATAGAGGGAGAAAGAATGAATGCGTAAAGACAGACAAAGTGAGAAAGATAGGCAGAAAGAGTGAGAGAGTGAAAGAGGGAAGAGTAAGAGAAGAATTAGTGAGAGCGAGATAGAAAGGAGTCAGAGAGCGAAAAGGACAAAGGAAGAGAGGAGAGTAAGAAAGAAATTAGAGAGAGTGAGATAGGAAGGATTCAGAACGAAAGGGACAAAGAAAGAGAGGAGAGTAAGAGGAGAGTAAGAGGAGAATTACAGCGAGATAGGAAGGAGACAGAGAGTGAAAGAGACGAAAGAAGAGAGGAGAGTAAGAGGAGAGTTACTGAGAGCAAGATAGGAAGGAGGCAGAGAATGAAAGAGATAAAGAAAGAGAGGAGAGTAAGAGGAGAATTAGAGCGAGACAGGAAGGAGGCAGAGAGTGAAAGAGACAAAAGAAGAGAGGAGAGTAAGAGGAGAGTTAGTGAGAGCGAGATAGGAAGGAGTCAGAGAATGAAAGAGACAAAGAAAGAGAGGAGTGTAAGAGGAGAGTTAGTGAGAGCGAGATATGAAGGAGGGGGAAAGAGAAAGAGAGGGAGATAGAGAAAGTTAGAGAGACGGAGAAAGAGAAGAAGTGAGTGAGAGGAGAGACTAAGAGGAGAGTTCGTGAGAGGAGATAATGAGAGAATGTGATACAAACAGAGACAGAGACAGCGAAAAGAGAGAAAGACAGTAAGAAAAGAGAGAGAGACCGAGAAATAGAAGAGTAGGGAGAGTTAGTGAGTGAGTGAGTGAGCGAGATAGAGATAGAGAGATAGAGATAGAGACATAGAGATAGAGAGATAGAGATAGAAAGAGCGATAAGGGAAAGGAGACTGACTGGCCATAGCAACAGTCCCGATATTTTCCGATCAGTTCTCGTTTCATCACAAGTTGTAGTTCCATCGCCCAGGAATCCTCCATCTTGAACGAATTTTTGAGCCTTGGACGAGGGTCGTTAAGATCCGTAACAATTTTTTTGTGACAATACACTACGATTTCTTATGAAACTAGAATAGCTAATTTAGGTTTCTGTCGTAATTTCTGTGAAGGTGAGGCCCATACAAACGTGAGAGGTGTGCGACGAATCTAAATACCAGAGAAGAAGCGGGAAACGGTTGACATTCCCAGGATAATTCTGACCCGCTTCCTGCCTGACCCTGAGAATTTCCACCGCAGATTACTAACTCAAGATGAAACCTGGGTTCACCACTTTGAACCTGAATCAAAGATTCAAAGCAAGCAATGGAATATTTTCTGATTTTTCATACACGAAGAAGTTCAAGCAAGCAGCGTCTGTTGGCAAAGTGATAGCTTCTGTATTTTTTTTTATTACTTTGAAAGCGTAATCATGATAGACTACTTGGGAAATGGAAAAAGAAATCTATTAAGAGACAGCATTGTGCATCAGATTTAAGACACCTGAAGGAAGCAATCAAATCGAAACGCAGAGGGAAGTTGAAGGCAGGTGTGCTCTTGCAGCCGGACAACGCGCCCGTTTACACTGCTCAGGTTGAAGCAACTGAAGCAGCCAACCAGGGCTTTGACTAAGTAACCACATCCCCCTAACTCACCAGACTTAGCTCCATCTGACACTTTTCCTGTTTCCAAAACTCAAATCCCACCTGCGTGTTCTCTATTTTTTTTAATCATTTCACCCCAAGGCAGGTGAGAATGTCATTAGTACACAGGGGATTAGAGAGAGAAAAGACTGGGTATAGAGGTGACCGAAGAAAAGGATAAAAGCTGACCGCAGTTCAAGAAGATAGTAGATGACGATTGACGTTGTATATAAATTTTAGAAGATTGTAGTTATCAAGGAAGTAAAGAAACGGAAGGGAGTTCAACTGTCAGGAAGCACATGAACAGAAACTGTTGGGGTAGAAGTTTCGGTTACGTTTACCTAATTCAACAGTAAAATGGTGGGACCTAGATGCCAATCTAGTAGCACACTTAAACGCACGCACTCCGGGCACTAGAGGAAAAAAGCTCGTCAGAACAGTAGCCATGAAAATATTTGTAGAAAGGACAGAGAGAGGCCACGTCATGTCGATGAGAAAGTGACTGAAGTCGAGATGCCAGGTTAGGATTGATTATGTTGCAGATCCTTATTTGGATTTTGTCAAAAACCTCGAGATGAGTAGCAGCAGCACCTGACCAGCTATGGCAACAGTATTCAATGCATGGTAAAATTTTAAGTGTACAAGATGGACTCTGACGAGAAAAAAAAAACATTATTAAAGAAAGAGAACAATTAAAAGAACAAGATTTAAGAAGACAGAAGATAACGATTGACACTGCATTTCAATTTTTGAAGAACTATTTTCTTAAATGATTTCACCCCAAGTAGGGCGGGAATGACACAGGGCGTTACAAAGAGTGAAGGTGATAGAAAAATGGGACGCCACGAAAAGGGTAAAAGCTGAACGAGGTTCAAGAAGATAGAAAATGGCGATTGACGTTGCATTAAAATGTTTGAAGATTGTAGTTATCGGTAAAAGCAAGGAAACGGAATGGAAGTTCCACAGATGGGAAAGTCGATGAAAAAGAACTATTGGAGTAGAAGTGGCAGTTACATTTACCTAATTCAACAGTAAAAGGGTGGGACCTAAATGCCAATCAAGTAGCACGCTTAAACCTTTAGAAACAATGATAGGGTCATATGTGCGGTGGAGGGGTTTTTGGAGAGGCAGGACGATTGTTTCTTCCGTCATGGTATTCCAATGCTTAAGCATCGTAGCACCACGCCCCTTGATATCAAGTGGGGATGCTATAGCTTTTAAAATATGTCTTGTTTCTCCAACTTCTCCTGGATTAGGCTTAGAACATTCTGAACGACCCGCGTATTGCGTGAAAATTTTGTAAGCAGTAAAAAAGGGAAAATGTGGAGCCTGAATATTTGATCGAAAATATCGACAAAGTGTGCGACTTGTGATAGAAAATGTCGTGGATCGTATTCCAAAATATTATTATATTATCACTTTTTCCACGTGCGATCTAAATGAATTCAAAGACAAGGTTGTGTCGTCTCGCCGGACATTCAAAATATACAGTGAGGCGATTCTGAGAGAATTACAAGTTCCACTAGGAGTCATTATTGGCAGCTATAATCTTGACAACGTAAGATATGCAAATAACACAGTATTGATAGCAGACAGAAAGTAAACAACAAAAAAGCACACAGAATATAGTTAAGGAAAGTGAGAAGAAAGGACTAAATGTCATTTGCAGGAAAACAGGATATATTGTTGACAACAAAAGAAACAATCCAACATGCAAATTACAAAATAGAAACACTAAAATCAAGCAGGTACAATAAACTAAATATCTGGGAAGTGTTTTAACAGAGGACGGAAAGAGCGAAAGGCGATTAGGTATTGCGAAAGAAACATTCAAAAAACTAAGCAAGTAATATCAGTCCTCCTATATGACAGTAAATGATGGACAATCTACTTACAGATGAAGAAGAGACTTGAAGCAACAGAAACAAAGAAAAGTGTAATGAACTGTTACGTAATATCAGTCCTCCTATATAGCAGTGAATGCTGCACAATCTCCTCACAGATAAAGAAGAGTTTTGAAGCAACAGAAACAAAGAAAAGTGTACTGAACTGTTACATAATATCAGTCCGCCTATATGGCAGTGAATGCTGGACAATCTCCTCACAGATGAAGAAAAGACTTAAAGCAACAGAAACAAAGAAAAGACTACTGAAATTTTACGTAATATCAGTCCTCCTATATGGCAGTGAATGCTGGACAATCTCCTCACAGATGAAGAAAAGACTTAAAGCAACAGAAACAAAGAAAAGAGTACTGAAATTTTACGTAATATCAGTCCTCCTATATGGCAGTGAATGCTGGACAATCTCCTAACAGATGAAGAAGAGACTTGAAGCAACAGAAATCTGGCTCTACAGGAGGATGCTGAGAATACTATGGGAGGAAAATCTGAGTAACAACAAAGTTTTAGAGGAAGTGGAAACTGAATGTTATTTATACTTGACTTCCGGATGATATATAATATATAATATAATGATGGCACCTAATATTGAAAGAGGGCTTCAAAAATAACAGCATATATGTGGCCAATAGTCCACAGGTAAATCCTTGTGCTATGTTTCTCAAATTCCCGCGCATTTTTTACTCCTAGACTTATTACTCTTTTCCTGCTTACTATTTGCAACCAAGATCAAGACTCTCAGCAAATGGTTTACATCAGACCAAATTTTCTTTCAGAACGGAAACGCAATCTTTATATATATATATATATATATATATATATATATATATAGAGAGAGAGAGAGAGAGAGAGATTTAATGCTGTCTTTAACTTTACTGTCATAATCTGCACGGGGTGTTCAAAATGAGAGAAATACGAGAAAAAAAAAACGAGAATGCGTTTGGAGAACATCTACTAGAACAATCTACACAGGTGGACGGAATAAAGGATTCAGTTCGAAATTCTAATCACCTGATGAAGGCCGGAGCGTACAACAGCCGAAACGTCGTGAAAATGGCAAGAAAGATGAGGACCGAACAATGTACATATTGTGAATAATTACAATACCTCATCTCAGAAATATAATCAGAAAATAAAATGGATTAACGAAAAAATAAATAGAATCAGTAAAAGAATAGAATGAAGGTTTAATTTTTTATGAATTATCAACCTTTTTTCATTTTTTAGATTGAAGGAATAATTCTTTTCTTTTTGGTGAGTGAATATTCTATTAATAATTCTTTGGAGATATTAACTATTTTTCAGATAGACATCTTACTACTTACCCTACAAGTGGGAGGATTAGCCATACCTTTTGCCAAGTGAACGGAACGAACCCGACTGGAATTCGATCTCGGCTCCTCATTCCTAGCCCTTATCAAATGCACTGCACCGAACTTATTAAATTATTTATTTGCTGACCTATACGCTTCCGTTTCGCGCCTTTCGCAATGGTGCGCGTCTTGCAATTTGACGGGATATCAGATTGGGAAATAAGGCGGAAATAGCCGGCAAACATCATCCACTGTCGTTCAGTGCAATGACGTAAACAAGAATATATTTTAAACAGAAAGTAATGGAGATTGTCTGTTCGTCTTCCAGTCTTGTAAAAGATAAATGATGCAATGAAATGTACAATCTGTTGTCCTCATCTTTGTCGCCATATTTATTACAACGTTTCGGCCGTTGTATGCTCCGGTCTTCTTCAGGTGGTTGGAATGTCGAACTGAACTCTTTATTTCGCTCACTGGGGTAGACTGTTCTAGTTCCGTCTTCCATCTTTGATGGATGTCAGTTTCTCCTGTTAAATCCCTTCTCAAAGTTCTCCACTGCCTTAACCAAGTATTGAACTCACACTCTTTGGATCCTGTCACTGGATCTAACTAACGCCTTTATATATATATATATATATATATATATATATATATATATATATATATATATATATATATATGTAAATGCAACACCCAAAACTACTTCTACATCAGGTACGAGAAACTGGAGGAAGGGGTTACATCATCGATGACGTCACTATTAGTGTGGGAAGGAAAATTCTATAACCTATCAGTCACTACCAAGGATGTCGTGTTTTGATTAAAATATCGCAATACACACATGCACAGTATTTGTATAAAAACCGAAACATGGATTCTGATTACAGTTAAATTTAACGAAAACTGTAAAAAGTCAGTATTATGTTTGTAATTCTGCAACGCAATAATCATCCTACGGGTAGCCATGTTGCTTTCTGAAATTTTTCATTTGTGGCATGTCTTATCAGCAGGTGAAAAAACTTTCGGAATTTGGAATTTCGTATAAAGGACACGCAACCTGTATTTCGTGCATCTGCGGCTGTGAGCTGTTCCCAATGTATATGTATATATATTGTGTACTAGCAGCATAGCCTGGCGTTGCCCGTGCTTGATTCAAAAATCGTACGACTCATACAGCAATCGCTATCACTTGACTTAAAATATGTTTGCCATTCCTTGCCTTTAAAGGAGTGCCCTTTGACATGCCGATGTTGCTACATTCCTTACTTCTTGCCTATCTCACACTGCGAATTTTTTCTAAACTCTATACTAAACATTAAATCTGTTACGAAAAAAGATCTAAACAAAATGAACACAAAACGATCAGCTTTAAAAAAAGGACTCGTAACTGGAAAAACCGAATGAAAAAAGAATATTAACAACAAATACTTTTTCACATCCAACCCAGTTCTGCGGAATCAGAATCAACGTTCAGTTTAAGCAAGCGAATGGGCCAATTGGAGTAAAGTGCCATGCAGATTTAAATTTTTCCCAATTGTGACGAATGCAGTTATCGATTTGTTGCATGCTAGCATGCTAATTAACATTCGTGTCAGTCAGCTGTTGGCTCTCATGCTGGCCAATATAATCTTCCTGCCTATTCGTGGTAGCCAGCTATAGACTCTCACTCTGGCCAGTAGAAAATGTCTGTAAACTACCAGAAAACTGCCGTAGAAGCATGAAAAAAGTGATTATTTCCACTATCGATGGGAGTTGGGAAATGCAAAGTCGTTCTTGGTCTTTCCGCTAACATGGAGCATGTGCATGTAAATTTTGGTGCAAATCGGTCGAAAATTGCAGCCGTGCATTCGTTACACACACACACACATCCTGCCTTTTATACATAGAGATATATAGGTAGCAATTTTTCATTGATGCATGTTTCATTAAATAATATAGACAAGTTTGAAGGATAATTAACATTTTTAGACATTTAAAACAACATGCCTGGCCGCGTACGCAATTCCAGGAAATCCTTGTTGAAAACACAACAATACTTAAACATGAAAACAATAAACAAAAACTAAAAATTCTTGAAGCTATATACATAAAACAGTTGAAACCTATCCTGAACAAAATAAACTACGAAATCTCTACAAATATTCTTAAATGCCTATAATTAATAACAGAAGCCATTGGTTTCAACCAACGACTTCCTATACTTAATACTTCTCGTTTTCTCTCTCGTGTGGGCATGAGTGACGTCATGAGCTGCGACGCGATTTTCGCTTCCGCGTCTCGTATACACGAATTAGTCGTTACTTTGAAATTTTTCACGCAACAAAAACAGACTATCATTATTGTTCCGTGAATTGGTTGATATATTGAAAAGTAATTGCCATCTTTGATAATGGGTTATGTAAGCCGAAAGCTTAGATTGGATTTAAACATGTATTAATATGGTGATTTCCTTTCGTCTTTCAATAATAATGTTATTAAGCTTATCAGGCAATATGGAAGGAACTTGATAAAATAAATGGACAAAACTTGTCTGTATTATTTAATGAAACATGCATCAATATATATATATATATATATATATATATATATATATATATATATGTATGTATGTATAATTATAAATTACGACAGCAGCAGTTTATATGAAAGAGTGGGAGGGGGAATATCAGCTCATCTTATCGTTGCCAAATTGAATTATATAAACAGACAGACGCGTAAAATTTCGTAACTGTAACATAGGAAATGTGATAATTTTAATACCAACAAGAGACAAAAATAAAACTTAACAAGGAAAATACAGAACAAATCGGTTTGTTCTAGAAAATTTAATAATGACGTATAACACAGACAGCAATATAAAGTTAAAACAAGAGAAAACAAATAAACTGACATTTAATACGGAAGCCCAGAATAACAAAACTAACGAAATTGTGATTTTACCGGCTCTGGCAACTCATTCGACAAAACTCGTTCGAGAAATAGGAAATGTACGTACTGACTTACACGATAAGGGAATAAATAATTCACCTTTCATTATTAATATACTAAAGACGGCATACCTACAAGAATGTTATATTAAGTCCGTGCAGCCATTTCTTCTTTTTTCTTCTAGGTGCCATGTACGCTTGGTTGATATCGATTCATGATTGACTTCGCAGAAGAACCAACGCGGTTGGCTGCCATTTGTTTCTGCGGTAGACTGGTTGGCAGTCAAGGCTATAATACTCAGTTTGTTTTGCTGATTATTCCGTGGCTGTGAACGAGAAGTCATGCATTAATATCTTTCCCAAATATATGGGAGTGAATATAAGGCTTTCTCTATTTTCTCATTCCGAGTCATTATCCATGCCAGCATCTTCACATGCCTGGAGCATTTAGTATTAGCAAGCGTAAACCTATCTAGATAGTTAGGCGTAAAGAAGACAAAGAAGAAGAAGAAGAAGAAAAGAAAGAAGAAAATAAATAAAGAATTGAAACGATACGAATAAAGGAAAAAGAAGAAAGATATATTAGTGAAAAAGAAGAGGAAACAAGAGAAGTGAAGAAGAGGAAGACAATGGTGATGATGTATAAGAATAAAAGGAAGAGGAAGTGAAAGAAGAAAAAGGAGAAGGGAACGAAAAAGAAGAAGAAGAAGAGAGAGAGAAGCGAAAGAAGAAGAAGAAGAAAAAGATGAGAGAAGAAGAAAAAGAAGCGAAAGAATAAACAGAGAAGGAAGTGAAAGAAGAAGAAGAAGAAGAAGAAGAAGAAGAAGAAGAAGAAGCGAAATAATAATAATAATAAGAAGAAGAACAACAACAACAAGCGGCGAAAGAATAGACAGAAGAGGAAGTGAAAGAAGAAGAAAAAGGAGAAACGAAAGAATAAAAGGAAGAAGAAGAAGAAGAAGAAGCGATAGCATAAAAAGAAGTGGAAGTGAAAGAAGAAAAAGAAGGGAAAGAAGAAGAAGAAGAAGAAGAAGAAGTAGAAGAAAGAAAGACAGGAAAAGCGAAAGAAGAAGAAGAAGATGAAGAAAAAGAAGAGAGAAGAAGAAAAAACAGAAGAAGAAGAAGAAAGAGAGGGAGAAGAAGAAGAAAAAGAAAAGAGAAGAAGAAGAAGAAAAAGAAAAAGAAGCAGCGAAAGAATAAACAGAGAAGGGAGTGAAAAAAGAAGAAGAAGAAGAAGAAGAAGAAGAACCCTATGAACAACAACAACAACATGCGGCGAAAGAATAGACAGAACAGGAAGTGAAAGAAGAAGAAAAAGGAGAAACGAAAGAATAAAAGGAAGAGGAAGTAAAGAAGAAGAAGAAGAAGATGCGAAAGAATAAAAGGAAGAAGTGAAAGAAGGAGAAGCGACAGAATAAAAAGAAGTGGAATTGAAAGAAGAAGAAGAAGAAGAAGAAGAAGAAGAAGCAGCAGCGATAGAATAAACAGAAGAGGAAGTGAAAGAAGAAAAAAAAGTCAAAGAAGATGATGATGATGATGATGATGATGATGATGATGATACAAGAGAAAGCCAAAATAAGTGAAATAATATAATACGAGCGGTGAAGAAGAAGAAGAAGAAGAAATAGAAGAAGAAGAAGAAGAAGAAGCAGCGATAGAATAATCAGAAGAGGAAGTGAAAGAAGAATAAAAAGTCAAAGAAGCAGATGATGATGATGATGATGATACAAGAGAAAGCCAAAATAAGTGAAATAATATAATACGAGCGGTGAAGAAGAAGAAGAAATAGAAGAAGAAGAAGAAGAAGAAGAAGAAGAAGAAGAAGAGCCCGAGCTGGAAAAAGAAAAGAAAAAGTAAATAATACATTTTCAGAAACGGACATGAAACTGAAAAAAATAAAATGGCGGCGAACAGAATCCAAAAAGCAGATGAGACGTCAATGATGAACTGAAAAAAAAAAGCAAATAGATTTTCAAAAGATGAACGCAACAACGAAAAATATCAAATGAATGAAAAAAAAAAATGGGGTTCTTTTTTTTTAATTTCTTCATTTCTTTTTTTAATTTTTTTTAAATTTTGAACTTGACAATGTTATATTACAAAACCCACTAGGCAAATCTAATTTATTTTCAAGGTTGCTTTCGCTTCCAGGCAGATTATGTCACGTTTATAACAATAATAGATTGTATAAGTCAGCCATGTGATTATAAACACATCACGAAAAAGTAGGGATAAAAAATTATACGTAGATAAAAATTTGAAAGTATTAAAAGTTTCTTTTTCTCAAAGTTTTATTTATTGCGAAGCTTCGCTTGAACCGAACAACTCCAGGCGAAGACGACAGAAAGAAGCAGACGACAAAGGGAAAATAACAGAGAACAATAAATTAATTTAAAAAAAATATATTACCCTTTACGAAAATATTCAAAAAATAAATCCTATTCGTGGCTCAACAACTAAAAACCAGAATAGAAGCTTAACTATCATGTTTATGGAATTTAAAAGATTGCGTGTTTGTGTTTGTTTTGGTGAAGGTACGGGTTCAATATGGTATGAGAATTAAAATCTATACATATATTTTCAACCAATAAAATCCAATCAGAAGGTTTGTTGGATAAACAATCATTACTAGAGCAAATACCGCCAAAATAATTGCGGACGTAGTTGTAAACCTACCACATGTTATTTTTGGACCATTTAGAAAATAATAATAACTCCTTTCATCACTCCCGAAAATTTAAGATAAAAATTTTTTGCGAGCCAGTGTGAAATTATTTTCTAATCTTGTATTCAAAAAGTTCACATCTCCATTTGAAATGAGGTTTTGGATCTCTTTTTGGATATAAAAATAGAAGCCTACTGCTTCTCGGGGTTCAAAACAATCTCGGAGGCTAGTTTGATCTATACGTGCGTACACACACGCGCATCTATACACACGCAGACAATGGAAGAGACGGTTGTGAGCAGTCGTTTACTAAGGCCTTCTCCACGGACACAACAGAAGAGGTTAAGCAGTAACCGCCGACTAAGACTTTTGTCTATGAACTCACAAACATATTAGGTTGACAGTCATAAAGCAAATCGGGTCACACTTATTACACAACACTAAGAATACTTAATTACTTGATAAAACAATTTCCACTGAAAACCTTATATTCAAAAAGTTTTCACTTCTATATTGAATCCCCTTCAGTGCCAAGTGTGATACACGCTTAGGCGATCATCTATCTTTCAATACATGACTGACGAGGCAGATCTTTTCTGCAGTATGCTGTCATTTCTTTCTGCGTTAGACTAGTTGCCATCAAAGGCTATAGAACCCGGTCTCTCCTGCTATTTACTCATACCTGGGAGAGAAGAAGAGGATTCATATCTTTCCCAAGAGAATTAGCACGTAAGTGAATGTAATGGATTCGACTGTATTTCGAACTCGGCTCTGCGATTCCTCAATTCGACCAGCCATTCATTACTCCACCGTGCATCGAATCCTCTTATTTTATATATATATATATATATATATATATATATATATATATATATATATATATATATATATATATATATATATAGAGAGAGAGAGAGAGAGAGAGAGATTAGTGGTAAATATACACATACATATGCAATCATTCCCAGAGTTGTTTTTTCTGTTTTATTTTTGAATTTGTAGGTCTGATGAATTGGATCGTATTTACGATTCCAATGGAATAAATTATGACCATGGAATATTAGTGTTTAAGCCTTTTTATTATATATATATATATATATATATATATATAGTCAAACCTAGAGAGACATACAAACCTACCAAGGTTTCACCTAAGCGGATCGTAAGGGAAGGCCAGTTTTCCCTGACGATTCCCTTAGGTGAAACCTTGGTAGGTTTGTCTGGCTCTCTAGGTTTGACTAGGTCTGTTGTACTTTTGTATTGATCACTTTTTTAGTTACTTGATTACTCGTATTGGGTTTTTTTTCTGTATGCTGTACGATTATTTTCGACTGACGTTCATGTTCCCAGCTCTTTCTTTTTTTTAAAACCTTTTTTCCTTCGATATTGATTTGATCATTAGCAAATCAAGAAACCGAAGGTTTTCCAAGACAAGTGTAGTTACCTATATATATATATATATATATATATATATATATATATATATATATATATATATATATATATATGTAAGCATACTACTTCTAGAGACTCAGATCAATTTGGGAAGCCAGTTTGATCTACATGTGTGTACACATGCACGCACGCAATCGAAAAGACGGCGGCAAAAGACGGCGGCAAAAGACGTCGACTAAGACCGTGTTCACGCACACGATAGAAGGGACTAAACAGCAGCCGCCTACTAAGCCTTTGTTTATGAACTCACAAACACATTAGGCTGACCTTCATAAAGTAAGTCTATTCACACATTTCACACGGAACTAAGAATACTTAATTACTTTATAAAACAGATTTCGCTGCAAGGAAAATTGAACATTGTATATTTCTGAAAAGAATATGTAAATGTTATTTCAAATGGCGTTCAGCTTCTATATTTCCTTCAGAGGATAACCTTTTTTTATGTTTCATTTAAAAGATGTGTTGTTAAATGCGTGCAATTCTGACCCTCGGATAGCAATAAAACCTGGACAGACGGATCCCAACAAAGCCTTGGATAGACAGTATGGAGAAATGAAGATCATACACCTATGAATAGGACTCTTATTTGTCTGTGAGTGTATTTGAAATCGGGACACCGATTTTTCGCTACAAGACGTTGACACCTGCGACACACCTACATATAAATAAAGAAAGTCGGGCAGCGGGAATTGAAGTTCTGCTAATTTTCTTTCAAAGTCTTACCAGCATTGGCAAAGGTTTTATCTTCATGCTTCTAAAATTTTCAATTAGAGTAAAAAAAAAAAAAAAAAAAAAAAAAAAACGCCAGAAAGAGTTTCGCATGTGGAATTTATTTTATTACGAGCTCGCGACGCAATGGGGACGATTTATTTAACAGATATGTCAAAATATTCATTTCCTGTAAAGATTACATATCTCCTCCTTCTACGTGTCGTTTCCTTTCAGGACGGAGGCGATCATGATTCTCCACAACTTCCTGTCTTTTATAGCTGCTAGCAAATTTTAGCATTTTGTTATCTCCCCTAAACATTGTTCCGCCACTCATTTACATAAGCTCATTCTTCTATGTGCTGTGTCCCTTCAGGACGTAGACGATCATGGCTCTCCACAATTTCCTGTCCTTCCTAGCTCGTAATAAATTTTGTCTTTTTGTTATTTCTCCTAAACCTTGTTCCGTCATACATTAACACAATCTCATTCTTTCTCTTCTACATGCTGTATCCCTTCAGGGCGTAGGCGATAATGACTCTCCACAACTTCCTTTTTAACTCTTAGTAAAGTTTGTCTTTTTGCTGTCTCTTGTAATCTCTGTTTTGCCAACAATTTACACAAATAAGTTTTTCATCTATGTGACGTGTCCTTTCAGGACGTTGCCGATTATGGCTCTTCACGATTTCCTGTTCTGTCTAGCTCTTAGTAATTTATGTTCTGCCATTCGTTTACACAAGTTGGTCTGATAGGTTATAGGTTGTTTTCTTCTATCCCTCTTGCCGTTAATATGCCCTGTGAATATCAGATTTTCCATTCCCTCTTTCCTCACTATGTAGCTTAAAAAAATCCAACAGTCTCTTTATGATGTTAAGTATAAGTGTCCTTTTTGTTTCCATTTTCTCTAAAACTTCGACATTGCTCACATGTTTGGTCCATGGTATTCTCAGCATCCTTCTGTAGAACAAAATTTCTGTTGCCCCAGTCTGGGAGGAGATTGTTCAGTATTCATTTCCATATAGGACGACCGATTTTACATAACAGTAATCATAAAAGTGAACATTTCATATACACACACATATATCGGGTGTAACAGCAAAATTGTCCATTTATTAGATGAAGCCCTGAACTGTTGTATCTTAGAAATGATTAAAGAAATCTTACAGGAATTCGCCGAAGTTTTTATAACACCATTGGGTACTAATTTGAGCAATACGAATTTATAATTACTCTCCAAGCTTAACAGAAGAATCGCGATGAAATCGATCATAAACGAAAATGACATGTTCATCATTAATTAATACTAAGGATTGGAAGCTATATATATATATATATATATATATATATATATATATATATATATATATATATATATATATAAAGAGAGAGAGAGAGAGAGGAAGAGATAGAGATAGATAAGTATTATTCCAAGGTTATTTCCTATATATTCAAGATGATCTTCGGCCTTTCTAACCTTCTAACTTTCTGTCCTGGAGTAACAAGCTGTCCCACAGGGTTTTACGTACGATTTCATTTTCAAGTATTGTTCACTACTCTTTGGACTGTCATAGCTGAAATTACTTTCTTACATGCCAAACATCTTATGGATTGAGTTGGATCTTTTCTAATTGATCTCTTTAGCTCTCAGTTGAAATGATGATCCCTGTTGTAACCTCCTGATCCAGGTTTCCTTTCTACTGTTCCCTCTTTTTAAACTTATTCACCATTCTCTTCATGGTTCTTGAATGTATTTCGAAGATGGAAGCCAGAGTATGAATGTTTGATGCCATTATTGAAAGCCAGAGTGATGTTTTTCCTCTCACCATTGCTCATTTGGGAAGACTGTGGGGCTGACACAAAACGATTTCAACATGTCCTCTTTCTAGCTGAATAACTCAAAGGGCTTTTCAGTGATTCTTACGACAAATGGGGACAAGATGATTAAACATCTAAACTGAAAACCTAGAGAGAAAAAAATTATTTTAGCGGATTTTAGTTATTAAACATTTTACGGGATGGACAGTCATGCTGTTACACGATTTGAACAAATTTGCTGTTATACACGGTAAAATAAAATTGCAGGAACTTGGATATGTGTTTCAGATGATTCAGGACTAAATCAACAGAATCGATATGTACATAGTGTCCAAGATGATGTACGCAGATTCCATATTGACAAACTGTGTATCCTCGTTGGTGGGGAGTAACAGAGCTCTGCAATCTTTCATGCAGACGGTTATACAGATCGCCGCCATATTAATTGTAGATCATGTCGAGTAGCACAGGTGTCAAGTAGGCAGGTATTATCCTGCTGTAAAAGTGTACATCATCTTCCTCTGACATAGTAAATAACTGTGTATCCGCCTTAGGCTTTAACACAGCTCTGCAATCTTTCATTCTGACGTTCATACAGATCGGCGCAATAATAATTGTAGATCGTGTCGAGTAGCACGGGTGTCAAGTAAGCAGGCATTCTCCTGCTCTAAAAGTGTACAACATGTTTCTTCTTACATATTAACTAACCGTGAATCTGCATTGAACATTAACACAGCGCTGCAATCTTTCATTCAGATGTTCATAGAGATCGCCGCCATATTAATTGTAGATCGTGTCGAGTAGCACGGGTGTCAAGTGGGCAGGCATTATCCTGCAGTAAAAGTGTACATCATCTTCCTTTTTTAGAAATATCAGTAGTACATGCATAATAATGTTCTGGACGTATTTGTGTCTATTTAACTTTCACCAGGGAGTCGGCTTTTGTATCAGAATTGGATACAATTAAAAAAGTAAATGATCACATGTTAATATGTCCATTGTGTAACAAATAAAGACTCTGTCAACAGTATTCAACATGTCATATTAGCCTACTGTATATACTCATCGAACATTAACGCAGCTGTGTAAGCTTACGTGTATGCAGGCATATAAATCGTCGGTGTAATAATCGTAGATTGGGTTCAGTAATATGGATGGCACATAAGCAGGGATTATCCAGCTGTAAGTGTATATCCAGCTGTAAGTGTATATCGCCTTCTTCTTTTAAAAAAATTAGCAGTATTTGCAATAACCAGGTTTAAAATTTAATCTGGTACTTACAATATATATATATATATATATATATATATATATATATATATATATATATATATTTAATGATCCGTTGGTATAAGATCCAACTGAATCCTCTTAATATAATATAAAATATTAAAATATTGAAACTGATTCACGTAAAGCGCTCAGTGTTTTATTTGAAGAGAATATAAAATTACAGACAGTAGGAATCAAGAATACATAACGGTTATGATATCTTTTCTTAATTCCTATTGTATGTAATATATATATATATATATATATATATATATATATATATATATATATATATATATATATATATGAAAAACTACACATTATTAAGTTTCTAAATAATAAAAATCTATTAAACAATAGACATGAGTTAACGGTTTTTTCCGACATCATCAAATTTTTGCATTGAATAATTAGCATAAAAACAAACAAACAATAGAACAATTTTTAAAATCCATAGTCCTAATAAATAGTTTAAATGTCCTCCAAAAAAAGTTAACCCTTTACGAAGTCGTCAAAAAACAAACGCTACGGCAGTTTTTTTAATATACACAAAATCCTTTCAGAAAAAAATAAATAAATCTCCATAGACACGTAAACCAGACTAGGCGAAATCATCTTCCGTTTTAAATTTAGACACCCCAACCTTACCCTGACTCGACATCTATGAATGTAACTCTATACTGATACAAATTATTAACACCCTACACCCCTTTCTATTTAAACAATCTCTCTAGCCGTTACCATGGAAATTTTGATTTCAATAATGAATATGCTATTAAAACAAGTAAATTTCAGAAATAAGTTATTCCAAAAAAAATTTCGCTCGAAGATGGAAAAGAGCTTACTTTAATTCAATTTAATTCAAATAATTATATTGAAGTTTTCGGCTCTTGTTTTGAAACATGAGAACTCTTATGTAGCGTGTGGGAATCATATTTTTAAATAAATAATTATATATATATATGTTAAATATTAGTTTCAGACTTATTTTTTAGTGGAAGTTTATTTTGGCTTAGACCATCTGAGGTTGACCTTTAAGGTGAGATGGTAGACAAAACAGAGAAAGTCGTTTTCGATTGGTTAAAACTAGCGTGGGTATGATAGAGAGATATAAAGTAATTTCGTGGAAGTTTGACACGTCATACACAGTAGACGTGTTTATTTCGTGTCTAGGGTAACTTGCTTCTCTGTGGGGGTTGGTAGAGTGATCCCACTGGTTAATTAAAAATGTACACGCCGACGGGTTTAATAAAATAGATAAGTTTAAAATCCCTTTTGTTGAAGTTCGTTTTCATTTCCCAAAAACATTTCGACACCCGGCCAGGAGAATACGAGCGAGAAAAGATACAACTTTATGTAATCGACTACGTCAACAAAGACCTCCTTAGAACGAAATGGGTATACAAGATATATATATATATATATATATATATATATATATATATATATATATATATATATATTGCTTATACGTTATGAATGTCCATTTCATAATATATGCCATTTGTTTTGATACACTTCGAGCAGATATAGGAAATTTGTAGTTTAAAAGCAGTAATTCAACCTTGCTAACTGGACGCTTCCTCTGTAGCTAAATAGTATAGCACCTCAGGCTATATGTGTAGGATACAGGTTCAATTCCTGTCGGGGGACACATATTTTCTTTGAGATTTCTCGGACATTCCGCCCAGAAACAGATACTACACTTTGATCCCAACCCGATGTCCAGACATTGATGAAAACAGAAACAGTTAAATGTTTAACTTCTAATGCAAGCTATATTGAACTGTAACTAATATATATATATATATATATATATATATATATATATATATATATATATATATATATATATAATTATTTATTTAAAAAATATAACATAAATATGTTTTCAAAAGGTTAAAATTAATTGACCACTCCTCGTAAGGGGAAACGCTGTTACATGAGCTGGAATGACCAATCAAAATACAAGTATAATGATAAAGGTGTTTAATTAATTTGAACATTTAAAAACCTTTATTCTACAATCTACGTTCAACATCATCACTTGATAAGACACCAGAGGTGTTGAAACAAAATGGCTATTTTTGTAGTGATTTTATAACATATTTATGTTATAATTTTTAAATAAATAATTATATTCGCTCTACTCAATATTGCGCACTCTTTTATGAATACTAATTGTTGGTTATTGGACTTTATTCTGTATACACCAATCATATACTTGTATATATATATATATATATATATATATATATATATATATATATATATATATATATGTATTAAGCATTTCACCCCAAGCAAGGCGGGAAGCCACTAGGACGCAAGGGATTACAGAAAATATAGAGCGAGATCAGATAGAAGTGATAGAGAAAAAGATGATGAGGAGGGTAGTGGATAAATCAAGTTAACTGGAGATGTCGATTGACATTACACTTGAATAGCTGGAGATTATAGCTCTCAGAGGAACTGGAATAGGGAAGGCAGTTCCATAGGCGAGAGGTGCGAGATATGAAGCTATTAGAATAGAAGAGACGGCCACATTTAGTAGTTTCGACAGTGAAAGGGTGAGAGCGGGATGCCAGCCTCGTAGGGCGCTTGAACTCATGACGTCTGGGAACCAGCGAATGCAGCTCCTCGGAGCAATTACCATGAAATTATTTGTAAAACAGACAGAGAGGGTCGACGGCGCGTCTGTGAGAAAGTGACTGTAGACGAGATGCCAGAGCAGGGCCAATTATATTGCATATCCGCCTCTGGAGCCTATCAAGAACCCCGAGGCAAACAGAAGGTGCTCCAGTCCATATATGGCAGCAATACTCTATACAAGGGCGAATTGTTGATTTGTAGATCTGGAGGCACAGGGAGCCAATTTTCCTTGCGGTGGACGAAGATATATATATATAAAGAATATCTTATATAATTTAGTCAAATTAAGCTGCAGATGAACTAGTAAATTAGAAACAATAATAAATATAAAACTCCAGGAATATCAAAACTAACGCGCAGAAAAATATCGTTAACACTAATAATTTATGCAACTACAGAAATATGAATATATGTCCATTAAATGAAACTTTTAAAACAGAAGCTATAATTTATAAAGCAGAAGTAACTGATATTAATGGCCAAAATAAAATGTACATAGGGCCTACTGAAGGTACTTTCAAATGTAGATGGTACAATTATAGGTCGTTTTTTAAGCTAGTAAATCTTAGGTACTCTACCAAACGAGCTGACCAGGTGTAAAATTTAAAAGAAAAAAAAAAACCCAACAGAGATCCGATTGTAAGGCGGGAAAATCTTTAAAAAGGCAAAGGCTTGCAGCAATCACAACAATGTTTGCAACCTCTGCCAACATGAACATTTATTATATTTCCGGGTCCCCAAAATCTTTTAAACCAGAAATCCGAAGTTTTAAGTTCTAGCTTACATATTAGAAATTTTTTCTTTAGCAAATATAGGCTGGATAAAAAAAAAAATTACCCCTTCCTCCAATACAATTACAATACAATTGCTTTTCTTCTCTTCCTCTTTCTTCTTGCTTCTTCACACCTCCTCCCACTTTCTATTACACCCGACGTCGTACACTTGTTTATTTGTTTTGAAAATAACAATATAGCGTTCATTAGGTGTTTTTTTTTAAATAAAGCGTTAAGAGGTCATTTGATAAAAATTGCCTGAGGATACCGTAAAGTTTGAAACCAAGGTAGCGGATTCAACTGACCTCTTAGTTTTTAAAGTTCTACATGTTATTTTTATTTTATTTGTTTACACTTTTTAATACCATTGTTTCATGGTCTGATTCAACTCTGACCATTAACCTTTTATTATATATATATATATATATATATATATATATATATATATATATATATATATATATATATATATATATACACCTAGTGAGCCAGACAAACCTATCTAGGTTTCAACTAAACGGATCGTCAGGCAAAGTATGGCTATTACTTCCCTGACGATCCGTTTAGGTGAAACCTAGATTGGTTTGTCTGGCTCACTAGGTGTATCTAAGTCTGCTCTACGATTGTATTGAGCTCTTTTGTTAGTTAGTTGTCTACTCGTATCGGGGTTTTTTCTTTGGGCTTCAGACCTGCATCTGTGCGATTTGTTCGACAGTAGTTCATGTTTGTAGCTCCTCTCGAGATTGATTATTTGCAAATCAAAAATTCGTGGGTTTTTCGAAACGAGCCTAGTTATCTATCTATCTATATATATATATATATATATATATATATATATATATATATATATATATGTGTGTGTGTGTGTGTGTGTGTGTGTGTGTGTGTGTATGCAGGTATGTAGAAAAATAGTAAAAGAACACGTTAGGTAAATAATCCAGGGTTCTTTAGTATTTTTTTTTTATTTAAAAAAAAAACAAAAACAGTGCTCCATACATAAGAGCTTTGATTATAATTATTTTTTTAAAAATGTGATGCCTTCGCTACTTAAGAGTTCTCATGTTTCAAAAACGAGAGCCGAAACCATCAATATAATTATTTAAATTAAATTGAATTAAAGTAACAGGTCCTGTTTCTTCCTCAAGCAAAAATTCAGGAATCTGAATCATAGGAATGATATTTTTTTTTAAAATAATTATATATATATATATATATATATATATATATATATATATATATATATATATATATATATATATATCAAATTGTAGGAGAACGAACACTAGGATTACAGCGTTCAAAACATTAATTTAAAAATAGTGCTCAATAGATAAAGTTGAACTATAAATATTTATTATACATTGTTACATTAGAAAATTTACATCTTCTAATGTAACAGTGTATAATATATATATATATACATACATATATATATATATACATACATATATATATATATATATATATATATATATATATATATATATATATATATATATATATATCAAATTGTAGGGGAACGAACACTAGGATTACAACGTTCAAAACATTAATTTCAAAGTAGTGTTCAATACATAAAGTAGAGCCGTAAATATTTATTTATCCTATGCAGTGTTACATTAAAACATGCACATATCCACTACAAAATTGTTCATTTTTGTTTCAACGTCAAAAAGAGGAAAAACTTTTTTTAGACGTTTCATCAGGTGGGGAATTACGATGTTACTAAACAACAGTATTGTGTTAGTAACACCATGGATATGTGCATGTTCTAATGTATCACTGCATAAGGCAAAAATAAATAGTATATATATATATATATATATATATATATATATATATATATATATATATATATATGTGTGTGTGTGTGTGTGTGCGTGCGTGTGTGCGTGTACGTGTTCATTGCTAATGACTTTAGTTTTAGAATTTACTTGAAATAAGCAAAGTAAGAATGTAAGAGAAAATTGGAGGATTTCAGTCTTGAAAAACAAAACAAAACAACAAAAAAAGAAAACGGAAAAAAATAGAAAAAAGATATATGTTTGCTAGTAATCTTTCCGACATGTTACTAACATGCAACCTACTTCCGGCCATCTGGTGTCAGAGATAAGAAATAGGAACGTCCGTTCAGTTTTTGGCAGATTTCGGGAATGGCACAATCTGAGGTTTATTAGCTTGCATTTGATCTTTGACCAAAAAATCTCAATCAAATCAAATAACGGCCGAGAAATAGCAGCTCACCTGTTCAAAGACATCGTTTCTTGAAGCGTCCATCCTGGATAAATAATGAGAACTTTATCTCGACGCCGATAAAAGGCTCGCATTTGCACCGAATCGTCTAAATTCGAGCAAAGTAGTTATTAATTAATTCTATTTGTATGTGGGGGCAGTGAACTGGTTTGTAAAAAGAAAAAC
>OZ010589.1:16064955-16094955 GCA_963932145.1 Acanthosepion lycidas
AAATTAATAAAATCCACCAAAACTGTAATATTTTTCATTCAAAATTGGTCATTTTGAGAAGGACCAATTCCTAGTAATTGTAATGCTTGACTGCATGTCTCGCTAATAACTCTGAAAATAGTAAATAAACTGGGCTACGAATAATCTAATTCACCCAGCTTAGTCACCACACCTCCCTCACTAAATGACCGCTACTCAAAAATTTCCTGCAAGAAATGGTCTTGAACAGCAACTCAAAAACAAATTTGAAGAATACATTGATTCCAGGACAGCAGAATTCTTACTATGTCTGATCAGAAATGTTATTGCAATCTGTTCTATGCAGTGTATGCTACAGTTTACTAGAAACAAGAAATAAATGTAGGTTTCTTGTTAATGCTTAAAGAAGCATAAGTAAAAAAAAAAAAAAAATCCGATACGGTCTGTTGATTTTCCAAGCGTAGCTTTGATGTGGCACAGGACAGAAAGCATAAGGCACCCAGTGAGGATCGAACTCACTATTCAGTCATAAATCTTCAAGCGAGGCAAGCTTGGTAACCATTACACCGCCTCGAGGTGCCCATTATTGATACTGTCTAAATGCTGAGTCGACATTTTATTATTGATAAAGGAAAGAAGATTGCTTCCTTAATAACTTTTTTTAAGGGTGAGCATTGGCATTTTTAAAATACTCAAGTTATTGTCATTGACTTCTTCGAAATCATAGAATAAATTGGAATCTCTGAAAGAACGAGTGTATTGGCGCCAAAAATGGCGACTTCATGCTTATTCTGGAATAAGTTATGTTTGTGCGAGAAACCAATTTAAAATGTGGATTTCAATCTATTCATTTCTGCTAACGACGTTTAGGTATATTAAAAGAGCTATTGCCTGAGACATAATAAAGTTTTTAAGAAAGTGCGGTATTGAATATTGATACACAAACACGACAGATATGGAATTTCTTGAAGAGTTTACAAAACTATCAAGAAATCCATGAAGTTCGTTGTTAATGGCCAGTTTTCTAATTCCCATTAGATCAATGATGGCCTCGCCCTAAGATAATCTCGATCTTAATCTCTTTCGAAATCGCTTTTTATTATCGATGTATCTAGGAAAAGTCTCAGACGAGTAAACAGCGATGAATATTCTAGCATTTTATCCAATCCAATCTTGCCCGTTACATTCATTAACCTTCTTGGGTGATTGTGAATCTGTGGCAAATAAAGAAAACAACAACCGGCGAGTAAATGGCTGGTATTTCAACCTTGAGTCGTTCCTTCTTGAGTTCTGTCTCAAAATCGCACTAACAGACTGCCAACCGTGAACGTCACTCGAAGAACTCCCCGCACTGGGAAAAAGTAGTTGCTTTTATATTAGTCCATATACCCATAATCCCTTGGGTCTTCCTCTGATCCCACAATTCATTGCGTCTATGTCCCATAATGCATTGCATCTTTATTGCATAAAAATGCAATGCAAGTCCCCCCTCATTCTTTTATGTTATCTGGCCGAGGACGGATTACGGTAGAGCGGTAAGTGCTTTTTTCTCCCTCATTTCAACTGCAGTAGCTTTACATGCTAAGCAAATACGGGCTCTTTTTTTGGCGGGGTCAAGGCAAGTCGCGACCAGTTGTGCTCGTCCCAGGTTCTGTCTCATGTTCGCCACAGAATCGAAAACGAAAAGTGAACGTCCAAACACATCACGTTCAACCCTAGCAACAGGCAGTGGATCAGCGCTGTAGAGTAATAGCCCAATCCTCCCCAGTAACCGGAGAGGGCCTACGGGCAACAAAGAACATTCGTAAAACGAGGTAAAAATATAACTAACATTATTTATTTCAGGGGATGGATCAGCAAGTCAGTAAATTGACAGCTATTTTGATTTTAAATTTACACCTTTTATATTTGATGTTTCTGATTAGTGGAGAAGGACAAAGGAAGAAATAATGTTTAAATATACATACCGTTTGCGTAAATGTAAACTAAGTTTTTCTTCATTAGGAAACCGACTTATTGGTGTACTGGAAAACGAGAGTGGATCGCTACAGACATAGCCGGAAACTATTTAGAAAGCATATTTCATAAAATAATTTGCAAAAAAAAACAAAAAAAAAAAACAAAACAAAAAAAAAAACAGACTGCAATGAATCAGGATTATGTATTTAAGGAGCATTTCCGCTAGAAACAACGAAAGTATTACATAGTATCAGTCCCCCTATATGTCAGTGAATGCTGGACAATCTCCTCGCAGATGAAGGAGAGACTTGAAGCAACAGAAAGAAAGAAAAGTGTACTTAACTGTTACGTAATATCAGTCCTTCTATATGGCAGTGAATGCTGGACAATCTCCTCACGAAGAAGACACTTAAAGCAACAGAAATGATGCTGAGAATACCATGGACTGAACATGTGAGCAACGACGAAGTTTCAGAAAAAATTCAAACAAAAATGGAACATGCTTAACATCAAGAAGAAACAGTTGAAAATTATAGGTCACATAATGAGGAAAGAGGACTTGGAAAATTTCTAACTCACAAGGCCAAATTGAAGGGACAGAATAACAATGCATAACAGACCTGGCGAACTTCTTTGACAGAACAGGGTTTTATTAGAGATAGCTGAAAGATAAAATATATTCATAGTTACAAAGGAAGGAGATTATGGAGAGCCATGAACCAGCTCAATGCCAACGTAATTGGCTTGTGACTTTCGATATCTTAAAAAGCAATCTAGCATCTCGATTAGATACTTCAATCTTGACCTTTTCGTCTCAAAGGTCATTCGGTATCTTTTACCACTCTTCCATTGACATCACCTGTCCTGGGTATGACGATAAACTACATCTGCGTCCAGGGTAAGACGATAAGCTATGTCCAACAGCAAAGCCTCTGATCAGGAGGTTTTGAGGAGCGTGGAACTACCTCTTAATTGCCGCTGTTCCCAGGTCCGCCCTGATCCGGGGTGGTAGCACCCATTAGGGTCCCAGCTATGGGCAAATAGTTAATCCCGAAACTGAGGTAAAAAGCATTATGAAAAGTGAAAAAATAGGTTTTAATAACAGAAATACTTTGTAAAAAAATTATTACCAGAAATAAATTTTTGAAGAAAAAAGCTATTGCCAGCAATACGTTTTTGAAAAAAAAAATATTAACAGCAATATATTTTTTAAAATAATATTACCAGCTATCCATTTTTTGAGGAAAAAATATTACTAAAATTAGATTTTTGACAAAACAAAAATATTACCAGGTAAAAAAGTTGTCGGCATTAAATGACCCATTGAGGTGTTGATATGCCGTAAAACAAAACAAGAAAACTATTCACATCACACGTTTTATTATTATTATTTTGACTGTAAGCCTCTATTTTGGTTTAATCTCGAGGTTTGTATTGGCTGTTATTTTGCATATAAATGACATTGCTTAAAGACTTATCTCAATCTATTCATTTATTCACTAATCGCATCTTACGCCACTGTGATTGCCAGTCCTATGTGACACAGCTGTAGTTCAGGGTTACATTCAAAGCAGAATAGAGCAATAGTTCCTTTTCCACTGAAGATACTAACGCTACCCCGACCCTCTTCTAACAAGTTAAGGAGTCAAGACCTTCAAGGCAGCAGATGGTTTGAATTCACAGTTTTCTTTCTCCTAGCCTGGTGATGGTATATAGAAGCCGTGTGCTGCCCAGACTCGGCCGTACCGACAAAATCCAAAATAATACAGGCCATTCCATTTGCATACGGGTTGGTAACAGGAATTGCCGGAAAAATGTCAGTGTTGACAGCCGACGGCATTCGGGGCTCTACACCTGGTTTTCTGTCTGGATTTACTTACATAATCTTCTCCGAGTTTTGGATATGACCGCAAGGCAGCGGAGGTCTAAAATCAGGTTTGCCATTCCCTGAGATGGATTGCCTTCCTGGGTTGTTGAGCTCCATCTACTCGGACAGCTGGTTATGAGGCCTCAGTTTTCCGCCTTTGCCTTTCTCGGACTTGGAGTCGGGCTTAGTTGTCAGAGGCTATTTGAGACGCATGCTACGGAAATATTTTAGAAACTGTAGGGGCTTGTCTCCTTTATCACCCGGGCTATGATGATAAACGTATGTAAACATTTATATACATTGCGTTTTTTAGACTGAAATTGAAAAAGCAATTAAAAAAGTTATCAGTTTTATGGAAAGAAAGTCAGCATTCAGCTATATGTGCAATAATGCACGCAGAGTTAAAAAGTGTCTTTTTTTAAAAAAAAATTCAAGAACAAAAGCAAGACGAAATGCAGAAAAAGTTGAGAATGACATTAGAAGAGAAAGAATCATTATGCAACAGCGATTAAAAAATTCTCGTTACATTATTTGTTTTGCATACGTGGCAG
The DNA here is from genome assembly GCA_963932145.1 of Acanthosepion lycidas. NCBI lineage: Eukaryota > Metazoa > Mollusca > Cephalopoda > Sepiida > Sepiidae > Acanthosepion > Acanthosepion lycidas. The sequence continues at coordinate 16,069,312 of OZ010589.1, forward strand.
ACTTAATTTAATTAGTTTTCTCAACATTACACAATTTATTTCTTTTTCCTTAAAATCAATTCCGTTATATTTCACTCATCATTAGCTTATTTTGTTTACTATAAAACATTGAAAATGAATGTTAAACCTGATTTCAGTTCTTTTATTTTAATCTAAATAAACGTTTTGTAAATATATAAAATGTTTGGTAAACAAAAACACGAGAAAGCAGGATAAATAACGAAATTCTGTAGAACCCCTCATATCCGGAATCTCTCATATCCGGAATCTCTCATAACCGGAATCCCACATATCCGGAAATGATTTTGCTGTGTATATTTGAACTATTTGGGTGATATGTAACTGATATGGAATTTCTGTTTTTCAGGAAATTTACTTTGGTTAATTGCTTATGCTTGTTTCAGCCTAATGGCTTGTATTGGTGCAAAAAGATTATGGGAAGAAGAGGAAAGGAACAACTTTGGAGTTATCATAAAGGAAATGGAAATTTTAAACAGACAAGACGCTGGTGAAAGTTCATTGTATCTGATGGCTGAGTTCAACATAGGAAAGTCAACATTGTATGATATAAAATCTTCCAAAGAAACTATTCTCCAGCGTTCACACTGTCACAATGAACAAGGAAATAAAAAACATGATTGTGATGAAACCTGGATTGAAATTGAAAAAGCTATTGAAAAGGTTGTCAGTTTTATGGAAAGAAAGTCAGCGTTCAGATATGACGATTGCAATAATGCGCACAGAGTTAAAAAGTGTTTTTCGTTTAAAAATTTTCAAGAACAAAAGCAAAACGAATTGCAGAAAAAGTTGAGAATGACATTAGAAGAGAAAGAATCATGCAACAGCGATTAACAAAAAATTCTCGTTACATTATTTGTTTTGCATACATGGCAGACTTAATTTAATGAATTTTTATTAACATTACATAATTTATTTCTTTTTCCTTAAAATCAATTCCGTTATATTTCACTCGCCATTAGCTTATTTTGTTTATCATAAAACATTCAAAATAAATGTTAAACCTGATTTCTGTTTTTTTATCTTAATCTAAATATAATTCGTCATATCCGGACTTTGTAACCAATTCCTCATATCTGGAAGGCCTTCTAGGTCCGGTTGTCAATGATTCTACTGTAGTAGATAATTGAACAAACAGATGTTTAAAAGTTTGTTAATTTTAGAAAAAAAAAGACAGTAAGAAACAAAAACATATATCGGGATTTAAAGCTAAAATACTCGGAGATTGTGAAGCCATTTTTATTCGACGCTGCTGGTTATGAGGCACCAGATATTCACCTTCGCTCATTCTCAGGCTTGAAGCTGGACTTAATTGTCAGAGGCAATTTGAGGCGCATAAAATTATGAATTGATTTTTTTTTAACATACAATAAAATATTTAAATATGATATCCAAAGTGTTTATAAACATTCTGACTGAATTAAGTTTGACCGTAGAAATAAATAAAGCAGGAATGTTTACTTGTGTTTGACCGTCAATAAGGGAAACGTAAATAAAGTCTGGATACTAGCAAATTGTTTATATATCGTTATTCTTCAGAAGGAGATAACTATGCGGTCTGTGATGAACGTCCTACTAATTATTCTTGAGTATCGATTCCGGCAAAACTTTCATTCCAAGGTCAGACCAAAGTTTCTACTTGTTGCTCTTTTTTTCTTTTTCTTTTCTCATTTTTCCATCTTCTTGTGGTGTTTTCATACCCAGCTGTTTCCACCGTCAACAACGTCCGTCAGCGACAATGACGGGGACTCTTCAAACGTTTTAAACAAAATGAGCCAGTTTGATAAGACATGGAGGATTGTAATCAGAAGACAGGCAATAAATCAAATGGTGGAAGGCCATGGGACGTAGATTATATTGATCGCTAATCGAAGCGAGGAATCGTTGCTAGGCAACACTTAGCCGCGGGAATGTGACGGATTGTCTCTAATGAGAACTCAACCATAATGGCGGACGTCTAATTGCGTTGGTCCATTGTTTGTGTTTTATTGCATTTTAAGGGGATGACTGAGACGAAGCTTATTTCCTTGTTGTTTTTTGCATTACTCAAAGACATATATATATATATATATATATATATATATATATATATATATATATATATATATATATATATGTATTATGAAATGGACAAAATCCGACAATTGTCTTAAGACATTTTTATGTTGATACATTCTTTTTATAGATACAAATATTTAAGTAAATGCTCTGTTTTTTTAATAAACAGTATTAAATAACATTTACCGGCCTGAATGTCCAAGAAATTTTCATAGAAAATATGCGTCCTCCAACCTGACGTGCTTTTACCGATTAAGCTACAGAGGAGCGTTTCGATTACAATTGTGGTTTAAAAATAGTAAAATCGACCTTGCTAAGGGTAACGCTCCTCTGTGTCTCAATCGGTAAAAGCACATCAGGCTATATGAGGATTCCGTATACAGGTTCGATTCCTGTCGGAATGTCTTCTATGAAAATTTCTCGGACATTCAGGCCGGTGAATGTCGTTAATACAGTTTATTATAAACAGAGCAATTACTTAAATATTTGTATCTATAAATGAGCGTATAAATATAAAAGTGTCTTAATATATATATATTAGGTTGGTGCAAAATAATGACGTAATAATGTCGTTTTTTGACGTATTTTTACGGTCAAAAAACGACATTATTACGTCATAATTTTTGCACCAACCTAATATATATATATATATATATATATATATATATATATATATATATATATATATATATGTGTGTGTGTGTGTGTATTCATTATAGCAGCATATAAATTAAAGGAATTACATCATTTCCCTTCGATTTTTTCATAACCTAAACTTAGGTTGTAATTAAAATCTGGTTCAAGTTTGTGTTAACTCAATATCATATTTTTAACGGCTGTATCTTCTTTTTCCTTTTTTAAATTCTTATGATTCTATATTTGTATCTACCCCAAAAATCGAAAAAATGCTATCGTATTAACGGTAGTTGAAATAGCTATTCTCATGAGGTCATTTTGAATTTCTCTTTTATGATATATATATATATATATATATATATATATATATATATATATATATATATATATATATGCACATTTTATTGAATACGACAGACAAGGTGCTATTATTTAGTTTTTTATACAATTTCTCATGCGATATAATATTTTTTTTTCTTTTCGGGTGATAAATTATATAAAGACTGATCAAATGTTCTTTTTATCCGAGAGCTTTCGGCTATACATTTAGCCATTTTCAAGGATGTTATGGTGTTGGACCATAGAAAGATAACACGGACTCGGATATAACGTTAAAGAGTAAATTCTCGAAAAAAAGTATTACAGCAGTAAACGTGGACAGGAGAGTACTTTCTCTCACTGGTATCTTGATTCACTTATTCACTCCCTCGGTGATACACTCTTGGTGACTCACCCCTGGTAACTTCAATATTTAATATTCCACCCACGAGGAATACATGTAGCGCAAGGCCGAGTTTTAAATTGGGTTTCTCCGAGCCCGTAGCCTCGGCCAAAAATATACCCTTTGAACCCGCCTCGACAGCTTCAGGGCCTGTCTAACTCCCCGGACGAAACTTTGCCCTTCGGCAAAGCTTCGTCCGGGTTCCTCTCCGTCAAAGCAGAGAGTTCGACAAACGTCACCTACTCATAGTTGGTAGCCACATTATATAAGTGTGGAAGAGTCCATTTGGAGGTAGGTTAGGTTCCCACAATAAAGGATTGAATATTTTAACTGTTAAATAAGAAATAGGTTTGTTGTATGTATGTTTCATTGAATGATTTCATTTTTCAAAACACGGTCAAGATATTGTGTCCATGTTCAAAGTTAATATTATTAAATGTTTTTTTTTTTGTTTTTATTAATAAGACTTCCAGAAGATTTAAAAAAGGCTAAAAAATGATGTTGTGTTATTGTTGCTGGTTCACGATTCCTTTGATTGTGTACATATTACCAAATTCTGCTACAGAGAATGCACCCCAAACGTTGATATTGTTATCGTGATTCACCGGACGTACACCAAACACATATTCGTCCTTCATATTTAAGAGTAAAGGGGTTCTCGTCATTCTACATAATATCTTCCCAATCAAGTCCGGTGTAAATGAGCTCTGCACCAGGCCAACCGTGCCAGCCAATTTGTTCAAATATAAAAAGTTTCTTTTTTATGTATTTGGAAACAATTCATTTTGCATATGTACACCTGTATTAATGACTTTTATTAATAAACGAATTCTATTACTCACAAAAATCAACTTTCTATGGGTGCATTTATATATATATTAACACAGAAAAATGTACAATAAATAAAAATATGCAAAAGGAACTAGAAACAAATGACAGCGAGTCCCAACAAACACTCACGTTGTTTGCACAAAGAAGGCTTACGGGACCCGATGTAAAGTGCTCCCAGAACCTTTAGATGAAATAAAGAGTATGACTGGGACAACACGGTGAACCAGCCAGCACTAGTATTTAGTCACCCCCACCACGAGGGCATCATGTGGCACAAGGCCGGTTTACCGTGGGATATCCGAGCCCGTTGTCTTGGCCAAAAATATGCCCTTTGAACTCTATAAACTGGTTCAGGGTCGGTTTACCTCCCCGTAAGAGACTCCGCCCTTCGGTGTAGACTTCGGTTTCCTCCCCGCCGGAAGGCAGAGAGTTCAACTGATCCTCCGATCAGCAGGTCAGCCGGACGTCCGACTTCAGACTGAACCAGTCAACACTAAATTTGGCTGCACAATCTCTGTTTTTTAATAGTACTCTTTGTTTCTTTTGCTTCAAGTCTCTTCTTCATCTGTGAGGAGATTGTCCAGCATTCACTGCCATATATGAGGACTGATATTACGTAACAGTTCAGTACTCTTTTCTTTGTTTCTGTTGCTACAAGTCTCTTCTTCATCTGTAAGGAGATTGTCCAGCATTCACCGCCATATAGGAGGACTGATATTACGTAACAGTTCAGTACACATTTCTTTGTTTCTGTTTCTTTAAGTCTCTTCTTCATCTGTGAGGAGATTGTCCAACATTCACTGCCATATAGAAGGACTGATATTACGTAACAGTTCAGTACTCTTTTCTTTGTTTCTTTTGCTGCAAATCTCTTCTTTATCAGTGAGGAGATTGTCCAGCATTCACTGCCATATATGAGGACTGATATTACGTAACTGTTCAATACTCTTTTCTTTGTTTCTGTTGCTTCAAGTCTCTTCTTCACCTGTGAGGAGATTGTCCAGCATTCACTGCCATATAGGAGGACTGATATTACGTAAAAGTTCAGTACTCTTTTCTTTGTTTCTGTTGTTTCAAGTCTCTTCTTCCTCTGTGAGGAGATTGTCCAGCATTCATTGCTATATAGGAGGACTGATATTACGTAACAGTTCAGTACTCTTTTCTTTGTTTCTGTTGCTTTAAGACTCTTCTTCATCTCTGGGGAAATTGTCCCGCATTCACTGCCGTATAGGAGGACTGATATTGTGTAATAGTTCAGTACTCTTTTCTTTGTTCCTTCACTCGCTCTATTTTCTGAGCTGTTACGTAATACTGAACTTACTTTAAGTGTGGCTGCGGTCGTAGACACACCATTTTGAAGCAATAGAAACAAAAAAAAAATACTGAAAAGTTATGTAATATCCGTCCTCCTATTTGACAGGGAATGCTGAACAATCTCTTTACAAATGAAGAAGAGACTTGAAGCAACAGAAACTAAAAAAAAAAAAAAAGAAAAAAAAGAAGCAGAATGATCTGTTACATAATATCTGTCCTCCTATATGGCAGTGAATATTGGAAAATGTTTTGAGTGGCTCTTGGGATTTTTATAGTATAAATTTCTACAAGAACGACGACAAATGAACTGAAAAGAATAGCCAAGAAATTAAAATGTAGACAGACTTGTAAGCGAGTTGGAAGAAAGAAATATGAGCAAGCAAATATATAAACAGGATAAAACGCATCAAAAACTAGTGATAGATTTAGGAATCTGGCAAATTCTATCTAGAAATCCACAAATCATCGAAGAAACAAATGTAATTCTGTATAAGATTTCACTAAAAGAAACATGGCGTTTCTATATTGATCACGTTGGCGTTCATTTTTTTTTATTCTTTTATTTTTTTTTGTCGAATATGTCAGATATGTTCGTGATTCCTGGAGAAAGAAATTGGAAGGCTTTTAAAGGTATTCACGATGAAGGAGTGTAAGAAAATTGTTAGCAGAGAGGGGAAAAACACACCAGGAAAATATGGAAACCTTGAAGAATCTGAGGTTTTTATTTGTATTAAGCAAACGTGGGTGGAGGGATAATTAAAAAACAAAAAATAACATAAACACATACTTATAAGAATATTTGAATAAAATAAATAAATCAGCAACCGCAGTATGAGTTTATACAAATAATAAAATAATAGAGAAACGATTGAGAATAAGACATGCATTATCAAAAATATATACTGTGACGTGCCAAAATCTATGAGTTATGAGTTGTGTCTTCTAAAATTATTTTATCAATATATATATATATATATATATATATATATATATATATATATATATTTACAAACTATAAAATCCAAAATCACCTCATATGAGGAATAGCCTATTTCGGCAAAGGAAGATATCGTTTGTGTGGTGAGGATTGAGTTCGCGAAATAGAAATTTATTTTCAATCTTTCAATTTTTATTATAATCTTATAAGATAAAAATAATAATACTATATAGCTCTACTTTGTACTGAGTACTTTTCCTAATGGAAATACTACCAACAGTTGAATTTTACTCCGGCTCTTTCTCTCATTTGTATATATATATATATATATATATATATATATATATATATATATATATTATTTTCGGAAAATACAACTAAAAATGTAAGGATCGCTACACAATTGCAGTCATGTTTCAACACATAACAATACGTCTCCTCAGGCGATTGTAATTTACACGCCTTTTATCCTAAAATCAATAATATTTATCTATTATGTATTGAGCCATCTTTTAAATTAAATGTTACGAACGTTGAAATTGTACTCTATTCGTTCTCATCGTAACTATATATATATATATATATATATATATATATATATATATATATATATATATATATATATATATATTACACAGCAGAAGAAGACGGGTGCGAGGTTGCGCTGGTTGAAATAGGCTATACACACATAAGGTCATTTGTGATTTTTTACTGTATAAAATATATGGTCTGTTATAATAAATACATTGAGCTCTCTTTGTGGATCAGTCTTAATATTTGATATCCACCTGTATTATATACCAACGCATCTATTACTTGTACGATATATATATATATATATATATATATATATATATATATATATATATATATATATATATATATATATATAACTACGAACCTAAAGACCCAGGCATCATTGTTGCACTGGAAATATATATATATATATATATATATTTCCAGTGCATCGATGATGCTTCATTGATATTGTTTTGGCAAACTTGAAGCTTCGTGCTGTCAAAAATACGAAATGTCAAAAAGACAGTTTTTTCGTTGATACCTCCATTATTTTAAATACCTACGCCGCGCGATAATATTTTATTGTTTTAAAAAGCAATGATTAGAATTGTAATAAACTGAATCATATCTGTTACCAATGTCAAATTTGAATCTGTCCTGACATTATTGATATATACAATTTTGTTTGTTTTTTTTTTTAATTTTTAATACTTTTGTCCAAATTGAATGTTCGTGTCTGCCAAAAAGATACGATCTGTTAATAGAACGATTTTTCCCTTGACACCGCTATTATTTAAACTACCTTCACTCCACGGCAATGTTTATTTTTTAAAAACGATGATTTGAATTTGAACCTAAGCATATGAAAGTGAATTTTGTTCTTGAGAACTTACAATAAAAATGATAAACACTATATTTATTTATTAGATTATTTATTTACATTATCTATTATAGTGTTCATTAAAATGGCTGGCCAAACATTGGCTAATTGCCAATCGATTTGAACTTTATAAAATGGTAAATAAAAATGATTTCCTTATAGTTGGTTCACATTATTTACTTTTTTTGGACTATTGTCCTCATCTTTGTCGCCATATTTGGCACAGTGGATGAAGGCGTCGGTTAAATCCAGTGAAAAGACCCAAAGAGTGTGAATTCAATATCTGGTTAAGGCGGTGGAGAACTAGGAGAGGGGAATTAACAGGAGATAACTGATAACTGACATCCATTAGACATGGCACGTGGAACTAAAACAGTCTACCCCAGTGAGCGAAATAAAGTGTTCAGTTCGACATTTCAACCACCTGAAGAAGGCCGGAGCGTATAAGGGCCGAAACGTTGTAATAAATATGCCGACAAAGATGAGGACAATTATCCGAATAATGTAAATAGAGCACCCAATTTTTTAGAGATGAGGTTTCCAAAAATTAAAAATCTTTCCACCGTAAAATCGACTTAATGTTCAGTTTTTTATTTACATACGCTCTATGTCTAATATTGTGCACTTTATCCCATAAATATAGCACACCGTAAAACTATATTTCTTTATATATATATTGGGTACTGCTGAATGACAAGCTAATTCTACAAACAACAGCCACATGCGCTAATGCAAAGCTCTTCAGTAAAAATGAATCGAGCCCTATGGCTGATTGGCATTTGTTTACATTCGTAAAAAACAATAAGCTAGATTTAGCTACGTAACTCTACCGAGTGAAGAGATCTCAATGGTAGAAACTCCGACTGACACTAAATTGGTTGGGTTTCAATCTTGGCTCGAGGCATTCGGATGTATAGTCGCACTGAGAAGCTGCGAAACAGTACGGTCTGCAAAAAACAAAAGAAAAAATTAATTATTTTTAATAATATGTGGAAATCTCCACGATTTGCCTGATGAAGGTTGCGAGACCAGAAACTCATGTAGCAAAATTATAGAAAATAAAACATACTATGTTTTAAAAAACAAAATTCACATTACAACCCAAAACGTTTGTGGCTTTTCTCTTCTTTTTAATATACACACTTTTCTCTCGTTCGAACTACTATAACCTCTGATATATATATATATATATATATATATATATATATATATATATATATATATATATATATATAATTTATTTAAAAAAATTTATAACATAAATATGTTATAAAATCACTACAAAAATAGCCATTTTGTTTCAACACCCTCGGTGTCTTATCAAGTGATGACGTTGAATGTAAAATAAATGGTTTTAAAAGTTTCAAATTAATTAACAATCCAAGGGGAAAACGTTGTTACAAAGGCTAGATTGACCAATCAAAATACAAGTATAGGAAAATTCAAAAAGCTTGACAACGAAGTCATGTTATAATATCTATTCAGATGTTTAAAATATGGGTAGTATTAAAAAACAATTTATTCCAACCAATAATTACTAAATTATATGATAAATTTTAATTTTAAAATTAAAAACTGCTAATTTCAAAATCAAAATTTAATCGCTATTAAGTTTACAACTATAAAATTACTGAGGAGAAAAGAAGAAATATATATGTTATTCAATTTATTTCTTCATTGAAGTTACTTTAGCTAATTTAATATCCGGTCCTTTAATAATGTATACATTTTAATCCTAAGAGTGTGTGAATGGGGTCCTAAACTCACGCATAAAACAAACGCAATCAGATTCTAATATATAAGCACCCAGACACACACACACACACACACACACATATATATATATATACACAAAAAAAAGAGACGAGACAGAGAACATCTTTACGGTCTGTCATGAAAAAAAAAAAAAAAAGAAAAAAGGAAGTGGGGGTAAGGGAAACCAATACACACGTACATACATACACAATTAAAAGTGAATGCACTTTCCATACACATAGACACCTATAAATACATGCACACACATCAACAGACATTGACCCAGACAATCGGATACCACAACCGATATATATTTAAGACTGAAAGTGTCATTGCACAATGCTAACCACCTATTGAAATATAACTTAAGCGAGTAAATATACAAAGATAAAAATGATTAAATAATATTATTTAATATATTAAAATAGTGTATGTAAATATAAAATCGGACATCAAAGTCAACAGCCATATATATAGGTGTGTGTGTGTATGTGTGTGTGTGTGTGTGTGTGTTAAAAGCAATACGCTGGATTTGGCCGGCCGTTGAATGAAGATAGCGCAGTAGTAGAAACTCTGACTGATACCAAATCGAGTGGGTTTCGATCTTGGCTTGAAGCATTCGGATGCCTAGTCGCACTGAGAAGCCTTGATACTGAGAAACAGTACTGTCTGCGAATGGCATATATATGATATACATCTAGAAAAAGCTTAACATGTCACAATTTATTCTATACGTTGAGCTGTCTATGAATCTATATTTTAAATTAAATAGAACCACTTGGATTATCCTTCCTACTTACGGATTTTATATTAGTCTCTCTCTCTCTCTCTCTCTCTCTCTCTATCTATCTATCTATATATATTCTAACTTAATTCAGGGTTTATAGAATAATTTGCAAAAATGATATCAAAGAATGTCAAGTGTGAGGCTTTCCTCCACAGCAGGTACCTCCATTTTCTCGCTGAAAAATATATAAAGCAGTATAGCATGATGAAAAAATGCCTGAAACTTAAAAAAAACATAGTTTTGTCCTCAAAATGTTTATGTTATTATTAAGAGGAAAGGCCAAAGTGTTTTTCGTATTTTATTAAATTTTTAAATCATTCCTAGCCCGTTCCAAATATTGTTAAAAATCTTGTTTTTTTTTTCTTTTTTGCCTCAGCTGTGTCAACGCAATATTTACGATTAGTGTTTTTAGCGCGCCTTTTTTCAGGTAGAAAACACATTGATTTGGAAATTCATTCAAAAAATCAAACATTTGCCGGATTTTAATGAAACTTTCAGAACTTATTCGCAAATGAATGACATCCTTTTTATAAATGTTTTCTTTTAGAAAGTCTTGGTAAAAAATATTTTTATATATGCAACCCCCCCCCGACTCACATACGTAATTTCATTGATATTTCAAGAAATTAAATTTTAATCTCAAAAGTTTTAGGATTCGTTAAAACCAGGACTCCTTAGAGAATGTAAACCATCATTTTTTTTTAAAAAAAAAAAACTACAACTCTGTTCCAACAGAGTTGTAGTGCAAGGAAAGTTGGCTCCCTGAGCCGCGCCAGGAAGTTTTTCTCCCCGGAGTCGATCCTCCAGATCTACAAATCAACAATTCGCCCTTGCATGGAGGATTGCTGCCAGATATGGTCTGGTGCCCCTTCTGTTTGCCTCGGGGTTATTGATAGGCTCCAGAGGCGGATATGCAATGTAGTTGGCCCTGCCCTGGCGTCTCGTCTACAGTCACTTTCTGACAGACGCGCCGTCGCCTCCCTCTGTCTGTTCTACAAATATTTTCATGGAAATTGCTCCGAGGAGCTGCATTCGCTGGTTCCCAGACGTCATGAGTTCCAGCGCCTTACGAGGCTGGCATCCCGCTCTCACCCCTTCACTGTCGAAACTCCTAAATGTAGCCGTCTCTTCTACTCCAATAGCTTTATGTCTCGCACCTCTCGCCTATGGAACTCCCTTCCCGATTCCTGGTTCCCTGTGAGCTATAATCTCCAACTATTCAAGTGTAATGTCAATCGACATCTCCAGTTGCCTTGATCTATCCACTACCCTCATCCTTTCTTCTATCACTCCTATCTGATCTTGCTCTAAATTTTCTGTAACCCCTTGCGTCCTAGTGGCTTCCCGCCTTGCTTGGGGTGAAATTCTTAAAAAAAAAATAAATAAATAAAAAAATTGCAATAAAACTATGGCATTATTTAATTAGAGAAGCTTTTAATTGCTTTTATAAATGAGATTTATTAGGGATACTTTTTTCCATGAATAATGGCTTTTTACAATAATTGTTTTCATTTTTTCAAAATTTTAATTATAGTAATTCATAATATATAAATGGTTTTAATCTCGTTAGGTGATATTGTTTTTAAGTGAAAACTATATTTACTAATAAAAAATTGAAAAGCTTAATACAAAGTATTTTGCTCCTAGATTTTTAAAATAATTTTCAATTTTTTTATGTATATAAAATATTAAGTAACTTGTCCCTATTTGAACATCGAATATACACGACATAATCAGAAAATAACAGCGATGACTATAGTAAATTCAAAATCAACATTCCTAAAATTAGATTACGAATAATATTTTCCAATATTTTTAAGATTACTGAGTACTTAAAAATTATATAAAAAAAGCGTTCACCGATCTTTTTCTTAAATTATGTTTTAACAGATAAATTTGCCGAAGAACAACAATAAACATGTCAACGCCAGGCGACGGTGACAAGCGCGTAATTACCGTTACTGTTTGTTTTAAAAATCAATTACTCAGTTATTCTAAACTTAAAGTAAATAATTTTTTTTTCAAATCAAATTAATAATACTTTAAATCATCTAATATTCCAGAAATAATGTTTCAGAAAAGCATATTTTATTTTTGGAAGATTTTTCAAGAGGAGAATTAACTTATGCTTGCAAGTGTGTCAAAATGTGTCAAAAAAACGGTCGATTTTAAATTATTTTCTGAAAGCGACCAAAACATTGAGATCCCAATCAATATAATTTTATTTGAAAGAGTAAATTTAATCATTTGATTTTCAATTAAAGCTAAAAAGAAAGATTTTTCATTTTTTTAAAAAATCATTTTAAACCTTAGGTATAGAAAATTAGTGGAGGTACTTAGTGTAGACTCTTGACAGTTTATTCTGGGACATGAGTCCCAAATAGTTCCAATAGATGCGAAAAGCACTCAACACCGGGTGGAATTAATTAACTCCTGTACTTGACAACGGAGAATCCATCGATTAAGTTTGCCTTTAATGGTTAAGCTTTCCTCATAAAACCGCTACGACTCAGTAAGTCACGTTCACTTCAAAGTGTTTCATGAAACTTTGCAAACGTTCCCTGGTCTTTACACGTATGGACACAGAAATAATTTGATGAATGGCTATGCGTGTATATAAATGACACATATCTGCGTAGAAAAGCAAACACCACATGAACACAGTTTGAAACAAAAAGGTATAAATCGATTCATACAAAATGTTTACAATTACATCCGTGTCCCTTTATAGGTGAACTTTATGTTTTTCCTATGTTTTTTTATGTGTTTGTGGTTCCTCCGGGATGGAGGAAATACAGAATCTCGCAGCTCGTGTTCGTTGTTGCTAGGTGGTATTGTGTCATCTGTTGACTTGTGGCATTAACAGGGTCTACTGCGGAGAAATATTCTTGAAAAATATATTTTCCTTTGAATATGCGTTTTCGATAAATCTGACTTTAAAAACCGTCGTAAATTAGTTCATTTTTTGTAGTTCCCTCAGATCTTCCGTTTCCCACCAGTGTACCTCCATAATGATGGCTGGAGTTCTGGTGATTTTGAAGATCAGATTGTTTCAACCGCATAAAAGACCATAGGATAAATATAAATTTCACTTGTAATGGGATACGGGATTAATAGTAAAAGAAATAGCCAAAAGGATTATCCAAAAATAATCACAACTATTAAAAACTCAACAGTTAAAAATCTACCCAGTGAATTTGGTTAGAAAAGACAGCTAATCACGTTTTAAAACCGCTAACGTTTGTAAACATGATTTCTTTCTATCTCCAATTCGTTTGAGGTTTCTGACCACTAAAAGCTTTTTAAGTTAAAATTGATAATCGATGTTTGATAATCGATAATTGATAATCGAAGAAAAAAGAAATGTTTGAAATTTGATGCACATTTGTTTCATAAAAAAAAATAATAGTACAAACAGCAAAAGCAGTATGTGCCATTAATGGAGATGGTCCCGTAGCTAAGAATACAGTTTGTAAATCGTTGCCTAGTTTCAAAGTTGAGGATTTTAATTGAGAACAATCGAAAACAATCTGGCGAGCCTACGGTTGTAGATAATCAAATTGGGTTACTTATTAAAAAATCCGGGTCACGGGACATCGCAGACATACTCCACTTATTTGTATCTCTAATTCGTATGAGGTTTCTGACCACTGAAAACTTTTTAAGTTAAAATTGATAATCAATGTTTGATAATCGATAATTGATAATCGAAGAAAAAATAAATCTTTGAAATTTGATGTCCTTTTGTTTCATAAAAACAAAAAAAAAAATTAGTACAAACAGCAAAAGCCGTATGTGCCATTAATGGAGATGGTCCCGTAGCTAAGAATGCAGTTTGTAAATCGTTGCTTAGTTTTTTAACTAACTTTTAACTCAACAAAAGGCATAAGAGCCACGCATTGTAGAGAGCGTCGCTGAGATTGTTGCATGCGCGTGAGAAGAGGCGATAATGTTGCGTTGTAGTGAGGAGCAGACACCAGGTCCGTTGACGGTGCAATTTCTTCCAGTCAAAAGCATGTGGCGTAAAAATTGTCGTTACTCCGGAGTGAAAAAAACAAAACAATTTTTAGCAGTAAACTAGACTTTATTCTTGGGTTGTAAGCTATTGCTATAAGCAAGCAAAGTGGAGATGAGGCGTATGTGCGGGAGATGTGCACAGTCTAGTAGCTGTCTTCCCTGTCCGTTCTCCGAGGCCCGCTTCGTCCCTTTTGTGTGCCTTCTCGTGGCTGGTCTGTTTTATGGATAATAATTTTCTTTTTGTTCTCCTCTTCATCTAAAAAAATAATTTCTCTTCCTTCCGTAATTTTTTCTCTGTTTGAGCCTCTTGTTCAGTACTTGAAGTTGACTTCACTTATAGATAACCATCGGTCAAAAGAAAACGTTCTTTATTTATCTTTACGACAGCACCCGCTGTTTTTAATTTAACAAGGCCTCGGCTGACTCATATTGCTACAATAAGAAGTGAAGATGATGAGAATACTTTTTTTTTATCAATTCAACGCAAGAAAGACGCAAAGAGTTTACTAGGAGTGAAAGAAAATGAAAAAAAGCTTTTAGAAGGAACGAGAAGCCCGATCCTAAACAGAGAATAAGTGACTCATTTTTAAAAGAACGAAATGGACGATGAGTCAACATATCTACTTCTGTATCTGTCTATATCTCTGAGATGAGGTATTATGTACACTATTTACATTATTCGGACTATTGCCCTCATCTTTGTCGCCATATTTATTATAACGTTTCGGCTTTTCAGTATCTGTCTATATTTCTGAGATGAGGTATTATGTACACTATTTACATTATTCGGACTATTGTCCTCATCTTTGTTGCCATATTTATTACATTTAGGCCTTTCAGTATCTGTTTATATTTCTGAGATGAGGTATTATGCACATTATTTACATTATTCGGACTATTGTCCTCATCTTTGTCACCATATTTATTACAACGTTTCGGCCCTTCAGTATCTGTCTATATTTCTGAGATGAGGTATTATGTGCACTATTTACATTATTCGGCGTATTGTCTTCCTTTTTGTCACCATATTTATTACACATGGCACAGTGGATAAAGGCGTTAGTTAGATCCCGTGACAGAACCCAAAGAGTGTGAGTTCAATACCTGGTTAAGGCGGTGGAAAGCTTGGAGAGGGGAATTAACAGGAGATAACTGATAACTGACATCCATTAGACATGGCACGTGGAACTAGAACAGTCTACCCCAGTGTGCGAAATAAAGGGTTCAGTTCGACATTCCAACCACCTGGAGAAGACCGGAGCGTACAACAACCGAAACGTTGTAATATGGCAACTAAGATGAAGACAGTAGTTCGAATAATGTAAATAGTATATCTAATTCTATTGAGAAGAACAAAATGATAATTAGTAAATACGGTTACAGAGGTGAAGAAAACTTTGGAACCGGAAGTTCAATTCTAGACAGGAAGCAAATGAATAAATCTTTACTGCTGTTCAATTGGAGGAGGAGAAATGAGAATCGGGTTATAGGTTAACCTACCAACTTCTATTAAAAGTACGAATGAGAAAGGTTGGCCGTAGACTTGAAGAATTTAAGGTTGTAATGATCAAGAAAGCATCCCCTCGAGAGTATGTTCCAGAAAGTATCGGTTCTTGAGAACAAGCTGTTCGAGTGGAACTTCCTTCTTACTAAGGGAAGATGAAAGGGAACTGGGATGATTTGTCCCAATCTACGTGACATGGTGCATCGAAGGTCTGAATTGGTAGCTCCTCAGAACATTTGCTGTGGAAATAGCGAGTGAGTTGCGAGAGGCTTGCGCCGAATAGTCATTTGGATGGGGTTGTAGAGTTGAAAATATGTCATCACCAACAAGGACGCGTCGAAGCTTTTGAACTCTATCAAGTTTTCATATTACATAGTGTAGTGTAGTCAGCTTGTCTTTCTCGTTTCCATCTACAGCTACCATCTAGCTCTTGGGAATGAAAAGTGGGTCCGAGTGTATAACACCCTCCCTGATGTCTTTACGGCTCTCACAATGCCTCCTCGAGGCACACCATGAAAATTGGGTACATTGCGGCCTCAGGCAAGACTGTGGGCGATCTTGGAGTAGGTTGAGATCCCAGTGATACAATGTGTTAGACCCGTCGTCGAGTGGACAAGCTCAGACCAATACAAAAATTTGCAGCCTTGTAGGTTTTGTCTCTTTAGGCAAAGGCTAGGAGGTGGTAATTTCAGAAACAACCCCCCTGCTTGCCGTCGATAAGAAAAGGAACAGTCACCCTCTACTTAGAACCGTGACAGAAAATAATGGACACCGAGTTTAGGACAATCATTCGTTTCATCATGAAAACCTTCGTTTGGAAGAATCTTTCCGTAGTTCAAACGCCAGGGGAGGATAGCGGACCTCCTTTGCCCTCCTTCTCAAACCTAGATTACTCTGAGACAAGACACGTCAGCCAATTTTGGTTCAAACATGGCACTTTACACCACGACGTCTGATCCCGACATGCAACATATTATATTATACGATATTTCCTATTCAACGTGGGAACTAGGAAATTATAACCTGATAGTCGTTTGTTAACCCTAACATACAGGAAGGCACTGATGTTTGAAGCTAAAAAACAAGTATGGCACAAGACAACACGTTTGGTGTGATCAATTTTTTGTAGGTCTTATCAGGTCAGAAAATATGTTTAGATTGTAAGATATTTTTGTAAATAATAATCGTTTACTGATACAAATTCCTGTAATTAACCCATAGCGGGAGTAGTAAGAGGTGGATTCATACCTTTCCCCAAAGGGATTTGTCTCCAAGTGATCGCCGTATATACTCACATATCATGCGATATTTGTTGACTTAATTTTGAAGCTAATTTTAAGGGGATCACATCATACACGAGATATAAAAATTAACGTATATACTGCTGACCCTGGCTACGCCGTTGACCAAACTATATATCCATTTACTGAAGTCAAATTAGCTTCAAAATTAGGTCTTCAAGGGTCGCATGATATGCAAGTATAACCGGTATAACAAGCCTGACTTGGTGTCTAGGCGTGGTGTAATGGTCAACAAGCTTGTCTCTCTAGGTCAGTTTAGACTGAGTAGTGAGTTCGATCCTCATTGGGTTCCCCATACTTTCGGCCTTGTGCCACATATAAGTTACACTTAGAAAATCAGTTTGGGCACCTCGGTGTGGTGTTATGGTTAACAAGCTTGTCTCTCTACGTCAATTTCGACTGAGTAGTGAGTTCGATCCTCACTGGGCGCCACATACTTTCGGTCTTGTGCCACATCTAAGCTACGTTTAGAAAATCAATTTGGGCACCCCGGCGTGGTGTTATGGTTAACAAGCTTGCCACTCTAGGTGAATTTCGACTGAGTAGTGAGTCCGAACCTCACTGGGTACCCCATACTTTCGACCTTGTGTCACATATAGCTACGCTATAACGAACCTGACTGGATTTGAAATCGAAAGTCGGCTATCCGATTTCCAATTCAGAGCCCTTACCCATAACCCCAAACTCTTATCCCTGCTTACAGCACCAGGTATTCACAGGCGGTCATTTGTTTAGGTATTGGCAAGGCTCATCGTTGCTTGTCCCCGGGATCGTGCTAGAACTGCTGTTTCAACGTGATCTGAACGTAATCTCGCGAGACTTAGGGTTTTTATTTTTATTTTTTTTTTTTTATAATTTTTGTAATTTCTTTTCTTTTGTAAACAGATTATATATTTTAAAAAAATCATTCGATTCAGTTTGTCTTAATTACATGTGTAAAAAATATTAAGTCTAAGATCCAGGAAGCTTTCCTTCCAGACAGTAACTCTCCTTCCTTTTTGCCCGACGCCTGAGGCGTTCCTAAAAGGGGAAGTTCCAAGCGGGTTTGTGCAATTTTTTCCTCGGTATTGACACTAAACCCACTTTAAACATCAACCTTGTATCACATTCGGTAGCGACGTTCTTGCTCTATAAAAATACATTTTCATATAAGTGTGAATACTTACCCAGGCTTTAACCATTAGCGACCGAGGCGTGGTTAAAGCTCCCGTGTACTGTAAGTAGAGCAATGATTCTCCTCATTTTCGATGGGGAAAATTGCGCAGCACCGGGCATTTCAACCCAACCCTGCGGTAAGCCTTCCTTATTGCAATAAAGAGGTTTGGTCAGTGTAATACAGATGTAGTAGTGATCACGAGGGCTGTGCAAAAATCAGTTTTTTTTACCTTGGCTTATATGCATAAGTATGCGTATAGCGCTCCCCACGTTAAGAAAACCTTATGTCACATCTAGCCTTGGGGTGGGGCAGGTAAATATATAAGTGTCAATATGTTATATATGGGAGATGGAAACATTTAAATATATACATTAAGAAATGGACAAAGTCCGACAATTTATTTATTAAAGACATTTTTTATGTTTAACGTTCTTTTTATAGATACAAATATTTAAGTAAATGCCCTGTTTATAATAAACAGTATTAAATAACATTTACCGGCTTGAATGTCCGAGAAATTTCCATAGAAAATATTCGTCCTTTGAATCTCGTAAGCGGTTAGGCACGTCAAGCTAAATGACGGTTCTGTATAGGATGCAGGTTCGAATCCTGTCAAAGGACGAATATTTTCTATGAAAATTTCTCGCACATTCAGGCCGGTAAATGTTATTTAATACTGTTTATTATAAACAGAGCATTTACTTAAATACTTGTATCTATAAAAAGAACGTTAAACATAAAAATGTCTTTAATATATATATATATATATATATATTTACTTGCGCTTTCAGGAATTTTCACTTCTGCGATGAACTTTGCCTCAATTCACCAGAAAATTGTAATTCATGTTCTAGCTCGTGAAAAGCGATAGCATCAAATTGAAAAGCCTGCAAAAGAGAAAAAGAAATCAATACGCATCAAGTTATCTATTTAAGAAACCTGTAATCTTCTGTCTTCGATATCACATGACATTTATCTGCCGTCCAATGTTATTTGTCTACTGATATTTTCTTCCTGTTAACGTTTGCTTTATTCATCGCTATTTTTTCTCTCGATCCGAATTGTATCCGCGGCAGCGTCCGCCATTTTGATTTTGAAAAGAGAAAAAGAAATTTATTATGTTTTGGCGCGAAAACAAGTGAGAAGGGACATTACATAATTAAAAATGGCAGATAATGATCGAAAGGGAAAATATTCGACAGGAATAGACCATCGATATATCAAGGGAACATTGTTTTTTTTTTGTTTTTTTTTTTATCTTGATTTTAATCTCTGGTTCGTTTAATTAAACTGTCTATTTATTCGTTTGTTTTATTGACCTGCTTTTTAAAAGAAAAAAAATTCTTAATTACCGTGCTCTTATCTACAGGAAAATATTTTTCTTTATTTCTTAGACGTTCTCTCTCTCTCACTCTCTCTCTCTCTCTCTCTCTCTCTCTCTCTCTCTCTCTCTCTTTTGTAATCGTAATATTCAATCGCTTTTTTGGCACTGTTCTTTCGTTCTTGTATTAGAGCTTTCGGCAAATAATGTCCGATTTTAAAATAAACCTTATAATTGTTTAGTTCCTGATATATTATTATAATTGCCCCCCAAAAATTACATAGTGATAATGTTTAAAGTAATGACTTTCTTAGTTTTATATCAATCTTTTTCAGAATTCTGTTCTCAAATACGCGACGCACACTGTACATAAACTGGAAAAGAGTTCTAGAACTTTTGTCAAATAATGTCCCATTTTAGAATAATTCTTATCATTGTGTTCCACTAGATTTTTTAAATATTTATAGAAAAACACAGCAAAGCGACATTGCAGTGATTGAAGCCGACATGCCAGGTTAGGACTGATAACATTGCAGATTCTTTAGATTTTATCAAGGATCTCTAAATATAAAGCAGGATCACGAGACCAGATGGGACTTCAATATTCGAAGCATAGGCAAATGGTTGACTTATAAATATGTAACTTAGATTTAGGAGAGTTAAATGCCTCGCTTGGACCAGTGAACCAACTTTCCTAGCAGCAGAATTAGCAATTGATTCAATATAATCTTTCCATTTCAGGTCAGAAGATAACTTTAGTCCCTGGAGGCTAGCATCACCCATACTGATGGAAAGCAGAA
Source organism: Acanthosepion lycidas (assembly GCA_963932145.1). Classification (NCBI taxonomy): domain Eukaryota; kingdom Metazoa; phylum Mollusca; class Cephalopoda; order Sepiida; family Sepiidae; genus Acanthosepion; species Acanthosepion lycidas. The sequence continues at coordinate 16,089,867 of OZ010589.1, forward strand.
AGGCGTCTCTCAGATGATTAAAAGGGAGCGGTTTTGTTTGGGGGCGTTTACCAAGCCATTCTTTGCCCCAGTTAACAACTGACTGTACGTCATTTTTTTTTCAAACGCCATTTTGACCTCATCTAACCGAACAGACATCTCTATCTCTAAAAGGCAGGATGTGCGTGTGTGTGTGTGTGTGTGTGTGTGTGCAACGAATGCACGGCCGCAATTTTCGACGGATTTGCACCAAAATTTACATGCACATGCTCCAAGTTACTGAAAAGGCCAAGACCGACGTTGCATTTCTCAACTCTTATCAATAGTGGAAATAATCGATTTTTCATGCTTCTACGGTAGTTTTCATGTAGTTTTCGGCCATTTTGTACTGGCCAGAGTGAGAACCTATAGGTGGATGCTACGAATAGGCAGGAAGATTCTATTGGCCAGCGTGAGAGCCAACAGCTGACTGACACGAATGGTAACTAGCATGCAAAAAAAAAAAAAAAAAAAATCGTTAGCTGAATTCGTCACAAGTGGGAAAAATTTAAATCTGTATGGCACTTTACTCCAATTGGCTCATTCGCTTGCTTAAACTCAACGTTGATTCTGATTCCGCAGAACTGGGTTGGATGTGAAAAAGTATTTGTTGTTAACATTCTTTTTTCATTCGGTTTTTCCAGTTACGAGTCCTGTTTTAAATCTGATCGTTTTGTGTTCATTTTGTTTAGTTCTTTTTTCGTAACAGATTTAATGTTTAGTATAGAGCTTCGAAAAAATTCGCAGTGTGAGATAGGCAAGAAGTAAGGCATGTAGCAACATCAGCACGGCAAAGGGCACTCCTTTAAAGGCATGGAAGGGCAAAAATATTTTAAGTCAAGTGATAGCGATTGCTGTATGAGTCGTACGATTTTTGAATCAAGCCCGGGCAACACCGGGCCTGCTGATAGTATTATATAAAACAGATATGGCTTGCTAAAGATTTACTATAGAAAGTGTTTGTAAAAAAAATTTCACTGTACATAGGAATTAAAATTATTTTTTAATAATAGGCCTGCTTAGTACTTAAAATTTTACAGTGAGCACTACTGAGACATCTTTGAAAAGAAAAGTGCTTTCTCCGGTAAGGATCGAACCTGCGCCCCCTTTGTCAGGGCAACCACTGTGCTTTTACCGCTCGACCACGATGGCAGTTGAAGCTGGGTTATATTTTTCATTTTTAAAGAAAGCTAATCCTCTTCACACAGATTATTTAACGTCTATTTCAAATACAGGACATAGTGTCCCCTATAGTGATTTACCAAGCATAGCTTAGATGTGTGGCACAAAGACGAAATTATGGAGCATCGAGTGAGGATACAATTCACTCCACAGTCGTAATTGATATAGAAGGATAAGCTTGTTAACCACGTCAAAGTACCCATGGTATCACAATAGCAGCATTTGAAATAGTTGTTCTCAACCTATTTTTACCCATGGACCACTTTTATCTTCAAGTTTTTTTTTTGGGGGGGGGACACACATAAGCATTGGATGTAAAAAAAGCTTATTTTATTTTTTACTAATAGGAATTGTATTATAGAAATATTAAATGTATCTGCTTTATTTTGTAGTCAAACTAATTTAATCAAAATAAACTTATTTAACAACGAAATCTAATGGAACAATTATGTACACTATTTAAATAACTCATAATAAACCATTTTAAAATATGTGAGTAATTAATACATTTAAAAAAGACTGCAGATTTATTTAATGAGATCTCAGTGGTTGATGCTACGCTGCGAGTTGATTTTTTTTTGTATTCGGCTCAATCGATATCAATGTTAATGAAAGATAACCCCTTTTCACAATGTCGAGACTATTTCAGGATTTTGATAGTAAGTTAGACACACAAATAAAACCAGTATCTGTCTATATCTCTGAGATGAGGTATTATGATTACTTGCATTATTTACATTATTCGGACTGTTATCCTCATCTTCATTGCCATATTCACAAGGACACATGACCCAGTGGATAAAGACGTTAGTTAGATCCAGTGACTAGAACCAAAGAGTTGTGAGTTCAATACCAGGCCACATCAATGGTGAACAAAAAAAAAAAAAAAAATTGGCGAGTTGGGAAATAACTAAGACATCCGGAAAAGGCATGGCACGTGGAACTAGAACAATCTACCCCGGTAGACGAAATAAAGGGTTTGAATCGAAATTCCAATCAGCTGAAGAACGCCGGAGCGTACAACGGCCGAAACGTTGCGAATATGGCAATGAAGATGAGGATAATAGTACGAATAATGTAAATAATGCAAGTAAATAAAATCAGATTCAACAAAGAAGGATGAAGGAAAAGGAATAATGTAGAGTTATGCCTTTTCCCAGAGTCGTGGGTATTTTTTTAGCAGATTCATTTGTTTTCCATATATTATGCTTACCATCTTTGAATTTTGCCTGCAAACTAATGTCCACATGCTACTGAAGAGATTAATACTGTTAACCTCCCATTAGATATAACCCTTAGATAATTCATATATTAAATAAATTTTATTATTATTTTATTATTTTAATATTTTATATTAATTTATATTAGTTTTTCAATATTATATTTTGTTACACCTATCTGATCACAGCTCCATTAGAACCCATTTAAACACACACACAAATTTAACAGACTCCATTAGGAAATTACTAGTAGAAAACACGAATATATTAACTGCATCCACCTGCAAAAAAAAAAAGATTAAAATGATGGAAGCTTTTATTATAAAAAAAGAAAAAGCCAACTCTTAACAATATTAACTACGAACAAGGCCACAATGTGCTAACCGTATTCGGAAATTAAAAACATCCCTACCACACACTAAGACATACACAGAACACACACACGCACTCAATTAAGCATAAAAATCGAATCATCCTTGATAATGGCTAAAGGTATAGCCGAAAGTGCTCGGAACTATAAAACATTTGGACAGATTTTACACGGCCTTTGTCCAGAAAAGAAAGCTCTTGTTAGAACACAAGAAAAATTAAATAAAAAGCTTAACCGTAGTACCATGTCTGTCGTTTTTAATGAAACACACACACACACACACACACACACACACACACACACACACACACACATATATATATATATATATATATATATATGTATATATATCCTTAAAAGTTTTTATTTAATTTTTACTATCAAAATATCCGGTCGAGCAAAAAGGCCGCTAACTTACATCTTTGATCTCATTTTTCTAGTTTTAAAGTGTTTTTTTTTTCTATTTTTAGTATTTTAATATGGCGTAGAATAGTGTAGAAATACCAATTCTCAGTTGTAACAATCGGTCCGAAGTGAAATTGCTAGATGGACCACTAAAATATTACCGCGGAACTCCAATTTGCTATTTATTGTGTGGACCCCTAGTAATTTTATACGGACCCCCAGGGTCTATATGTACCCCGGTTTAGAAACACTGGTTTGAATTAATAAAAATATCGGATTAAATATAAATTCTTTCATTTACATCAGGCTCCTGAGCGATCCTTGTCCTATCCTGTTCAAACCTAAAAGAAAATTATATGGCCAATGTGAAGAGAAGATACGAGAGACTCAATGGAAACTAACAGACGCCTTAGTCACATCAGCAAACGGTATCATCACTAAGGAGAGAGGACGAAGAAGGAAAAATGATTGGATGACTGAGGAGATTGTCGACATGATGGAAAGGAGACAGAAAACCCTGCCAAGATACGGAATGGAGTACAGAAATTTACACATTGAAATAAGGACCAAATGCAGGCAAGCTAAAGAAGAATGGCTAAATAAAAATGTCCAGAAGTAGAAAGATTGTGTAGCACCAACAAAAGAGACATGCACAAACAAATAAGACCACTAACAGGACAGAAGACATGCTCATCAACAGGCTGACTAAAATCAAAGGATGGAACACTCATATTAGAGAAGGAAAAAATTCTTCAACACTGGAGCGAGTATATTGGAGATCTCTTCCAGGACGAAAGGGAACAATCAGCAATACACAGAACTATCGACGGACCTGGAATTCTGAAAACCGACGTAAAAGCCGCTCTGGACAAATTGAACAGAAACAAAGCAGCTGGGCCAGAAGGAATTGTAACGGAAATGCTGACAGCCTTAGATGACTTTGGCATAGACAACATCCCCGAAATAACAAATGAAATCTACAACAGGGGTGATATATCTGAAGACCTCAGCAGATCTATCTTCATAGCTATGCATAAGAAACCAGGCGCAAACGAATTCGTACTTCACCGAACAATAAGCCTCATAAGCCACATGATACAATTCATCATCTGTCTTCTGTTGAATAGAGCCCGCCGCAGAATCATGCCATAGGACAAGAACAGTGCGGGTTCGTTAAAGACATCGGAACGCGATATTCATGCTCAGAATGTTATCAGAAAGAGCGATATAGATGCAGAAGGACGTGTAGCTATTCTTCATAGACTACGCAAAGGCCTTCGACAAAGTACGCTACAAGGATCTGATGGAACTGCTCAGTAACCTTGATATAATCGAGAGGGATATCAGAATAATCAAGGACCTATACTGGCAGCAAACAGCATGCATACGCATAGGGAATGAGTTTAATGAATATACGAAAATAGAAAGAATGCGTCTTCTCACCCGATCTGTTCAACCTACACAGCGAAGCAATTCTGAGAGGATGGGAAACCCTACGGGGATTTAGCATTGGCGGCCACAAACTTAACAACACAAGATATGCAGACAGTGCAGTACTGATAGCAGACACGGAGGAAAAATTACAAAATCTCCTACAGAAGGTAACGACGGAGAGTCAGAAGAAAGGACTAAGCATTAACTACATGAAGACAGAATGCATGTAAAGTAAAAGGATGAGACCAAAATGCGATTTGCAGGTCAGGGACACCAGAATCAAGCAGACTGAAAGTTTAAATATCTGGAAAGCGTTTTGACAGAGGACGGTAAGTGCGACACTGAGATCCGTAGACATATTGGGGTGGCCAAGGACACATTCAAAAAGCTAAGCAGTCTATTGCGAGACAGGAGGATATCTTTGGTAACAAAGAAAAGAATACTGAACTGTTACTTGACA